>CM019692.1:14089622-14308952 GCA_009760885.1 Achatina immaculata
CCCACGGTGTCAAGCAATCCTGCTTCTGAGACCCACCAAGAATACAGGCTCAAGCCGTGCGATAATCTGAACCTCTTGTTGTCCTCTCGGGGATCTCGTGTGGTCCTTTTGGGGACCATACGGGATCTATAGAGGACCACAGGGGTAAATTCATTAGGATCACAGGGCGGTCTTGGTGGTAGAAGCGAACGAAGAAGAAGAAGAAGAACCAGATGTGGAAGCGATTATTCGAAATTAAAAAAGGCATGATTTCTCTCAACATATTTAGATTGGTTAGGTTGTTGTAACAAGATGTGAAAGTGCAGTAAGGACACAAAATGGACAACTGGTCAGTGGAGAAAGAGAAAAAATTGAAAGATGGAGGGAACACTTTAACACCCTACTAAACAGAACACAAGCAGCACAAACAATAGACATACCTGAAACAAAAACGGAACTATACATCAATACAGGGCCAATAACAATAAGTGAAGTAAAGGAGGCGATAAAGAAGCTAAAATCAGACAGAGCACCAGGTGAAGATGAAGTGACTGCTGAGATGTTGAAAGCAGAAGAAACAGAAACACCAAAACAACTTTGCCGGATTTTACAACAAATTTGGGATCTAGAAAAAGCCCCAGAGGAGTGGAAAACTGGGCTTATAGTAAAACTACCAAAGAAGGGTGACCTCAGAGATTGCGGGAACTGGAGAGGCATTACCCTACTGCCACTCACCAGTAAAGTATTTTGCAGAATAATCATCAACAGAATTGTACCAACACTTGAGGAAAAACTTCGGAAAGAGCAGTCAGGATTTAGGAAAGGAAGATCATGCATAGACCACATATTTGTACTTAGACAAATATTAGAACAGGCAAATGAGTGGCATAGCTCAACATATGCATTATTCATAGATTTTGAGAAAGCCTTTGACAGTGTCAACAGAGATGCACCACTTATGGCATGGCCTCCCCCATAAGGTAGTTAATATAATCAAAGCCCTATATGAAGGTTTTCAGAGAAAGTGATCTGTGGAGAACATACCTCCAGCAGCTTTAGGGTACAAACAGGAGTGAAGCAGGGATGTGTACTATCACCAACATTATTTATCTTAGCAGTGGAGTGATTAATGAAGGAGGCAACATCAGACAAACGCAGAGGATTACAATGGATCCTTGACACAGTGCTGGAGGGCCTTGACTTTGCGGACGACATTTGTCTATTATCAAGCAGTCAATGCAAGATAAAATAAACAAGCTAACTCAGAATGCAAACAACATAGGACTAAAGATCAACGTAGGAAAGACAAAGTTAATGATGCAAAATGTGAACAACAGAAATATACTCAGAGTAGATAGCAAGTTAGTGGAGGAGGTCAACGAATTTGTATACCTTGGCAGCAGAGTAGTAGAAAATGGAGACAGCACAGAGGACATCAACAGCAGACTTACTAGAGCAAACCAGGCTTTTGCAATGCTGCAGAATATATGGAAATCAAAAAATAACTAAGCATAAATATGAAAATCAGGATTTTTAAGAGTAATGTTCTAAGTGTACCACTCTATGGAAGTGAATGCTGGAAAATCATCAAAACCATAGAAAACAAGTTGAATTCTTTCCAGACTAAATGTTTCCGAAGAATTAGAAAAATATTTTGACCAAACACCATAAGAAATAACATCTTACTGGCAGAAATGCAGATGAATCCACTGACAACAATTATTCAGGAAAGACGCTGGCGATGGTTGGGACATGTGCTCCGAATGACTGACAACTCACTACCAAAAATAGCACTAAGATGGACACCACAGGGGAACAGAAGTAAGGGCAGACCAAAAGAGACATGGAGAACAACAACAGAAAGGATGTTAAGCAATAGAGGGCTCACCTGGGGAAGAGCAGAAAAAAAGGCGAAGGACAGGCATTTGTGGAAAACCCTTGCGGAAGCCCCATGTGCCCTGGGCACTTAAGGTTCAGAGAGAAAGAGAGAGGTTGTTGTAAACAGACCAGGTTGAGAAACCTTTGAAATACAGCTTTAAGTACCATCTTAATTTTTTTCCACATAATTATGTAATAAAACAGAACAGAAGCGATTTTGTCATTTGAACTATACATTTTTTATGCCAGCGTGCATTATAGGAAAGGAAGTAGACAAAGGTCATTGTACACAAAAAATGTGGATAAATTAAATACATAAATTTCCACATCAAATAAGACAGCTTCTTTTGACATCCCAATTCTGCAGAAGAGATTTATTAAAGAGGGGGCTAGAATTTTATAAATTCAACCACATCTAAGAAACTAGAGCTGATGCCGTCTATCCAATGCAGTTTTCTGAATCAGTGACCCACATAACCCCAATAGCAGGCCTAAAAACCAAGGCGCCAAGAAAACAAAGTTTGTGTTGTTGTTGGGCTGTTATCCATTAGGCTAACTCGACTTAACAACGGGGCCTGTCGTAATAAAGACTGCGAACATAGATTATTGCATCATGTGACAATCATTTATAGCTTTCATTGTTTCCATAGCACGTTATGTTATAGCTTTCATTCTTGCCCTAGCACGCTATGATATACAGAGGACACTGACACATTGGTTGTGTCTGGTCTGCGCCGTGCGCAGTCATATAGTAAAAGTACAGAAGTTACAACAGAGAGGACTCGGGTCATATACTCAGGTCAGGAGGTGGACGGTATAGGCCAGAAGAGGTCGAGGGCCGTTACTAAATTTAGCCTATGGGCGTGGGTAGTGGTTAATCTTTGACTGGTCACGTGATAGACGACAAAAACTCACCTGACGCGAGCAGCGAAATAATATGCAAGAGCTCTGTCCAAACTCCAAGTTCAGGGCAAACAGGCTGTCTTAACACTCTACATTAGGTGTCACAACACTACAGCATGGCCAGCTGTGAAGGAACTGAAGCGTTCTTGTGGCTCTTAGAAATTATGAGTAAAAGCTTTTTTTTTTCATTCTCGCAAAAGCGGCTTTTCAAGCTACATGCTTCGTTCTTTATAGTACTTTCTACTCTTGATTTTTTTTGTATGATTAAGGTGTAAACAGAAACATCACAGATGTGTGCTAGTAAAGCCAAAGTAGCCTCTGCTGTACAGTGCCCATGTTACGAGATCAAGGCCATGAAAACATTACCAAGTTACTGGAGCATACAACACGAACAACTTCAGTGTTAAACTTTCATATGAAGAACAGTTACGCTGAAGTCTGCTTTTAGATGGCTGCTACAGAATCGTTCAAAATACGGGAAGTCCCACGCAGTTACACGAGCTATAGATTTTCTTAGAAAAAAGCGAGAGAAGCGTATTGAGGAAAGCCTCTTACGCAGAATGTTGCGAATTCGCTGGACAGCAAAAATAACTAAATAGAGAATGTTTGAGAACAGCTGGAGATAAAAAATAAAATTTTAAAAAAACTTGTCAGGCAGTGAGAAGAGGTGCGTTGATAATATTATAACAACAGGAAAAATAAAGGGAAGAAGAGCCAGGGGAAGACCGAGAGAAATGATACGGGACAATCTGACGAGATGGTGTGAGAGGAGATCAACTGAGCTAATGGCCTGCATGAAGGATCGTGTGCTATGGAGAAGCATAATAACCAACGCCAGTCGACACGGCACCTGATAATGATGATGATGATGCCTCTTAAACATTATGTCATGTAGCATTTGTATGACGTAGGGGTGGGAAGTGTTAGTGCCTTCACAATTCCAAGTCACTGCAGCATTTAAAGTAGTGATGCCATCACCTTGTTTCTCGGCCTTTGTTTTCTTAGGCAAACCCCAGGTACCAGGTACCCATTTTTTGAGACTGAGTTGACCCCTGTCCCTGTAGGTCCGAAAAATTCCGATTGCAAAATCGAACCAGAGACGTTCTGATCGGCAGGCGAGTACACTAACCACTACACCACAGCGGCACCTCTTAAACAAGGATTGTTCTTGTTAGTATTAATATAATTATTATTATTATTATTATTATTGGCTGGATTAATTACACGACAGAACGAAGTATTCATTTAAGTGAGTAATCACCATCATCATGCAGTCAGAATGTCGAAGAAGAGAGTTAAAGAAAAATAAAAGAAAGAACGAACTGACATATCGAAATACAAGTAAAGCACCCAGGCTGTGTCACGTGGCCTGTAGTCTGAGAAACGAAATCGATTACTTTTCCAAAAACTGTCCTCCTTTCACATCCGAGTTCTGCAGTGTAATATATGGCATTATGTGCAAATGTATATATATATATATATATATATATATATATATATGATAACTTACACTGGAGAAATCGGTCTCAGATTAGGTGACCGCATGTAGAAGCAACATGCTTGTAAGGCAGCCTATATTTATTTCAACGGCACCAACCACACAGACAAGTCTGATTTTTTTCCGTAGTAACATTCATTAAACACTGTTACTCTGATGGCAGAAATCGCCTGGCGCTTGAGAACCACTGCATGCAGGAGTATGCGATACTGGAACCACACTAAAAATTTAAACTAAAAATTTAGCTATACTTAACCTTTCCTACCTCCACAATTCCCTCCCTGTTAAGTTCTCATTTACTTCTTCCTCACCTGCAACTGATGCTCTAGGACCTTCAATGCACTATACACGAGGGGTGATTTATAAGTTCTCGGCATAAGGTACAATGGATTATTTGTGGACAATTTTGGGGGGTTATTTCTCAACATAGTCCCCTTGCAAGTTTATGCACTTAGTCCAGATATCCTGGAGCATACGGATCCCTTCTTTGTAAAAGTCAGCGTCTTGTGCCAGTAGAATGTGGTCTACAGCATGAATGACATCATCATCTGAAGCATATTTGCGACCACTTGGCTTCTTTTTGAGTTTGGTAAACAGGTAATAGTCCGAAGGGGCCAAATCTGGGGAATAAGGAGGATGTTCAAGAAGCTGGAACTCACATTCATGAATGGCAGCCATCGACACCGCCGACTTGTGAACTGGAGCATTGTCTTGATGAAAGATGACTCCTCTCGTCAATTTCCCTCAACGCTTTTCCTTCAGTTTGACCCCAGTTGCATCAGAAGATTAGTGTAATAGGCCCCGGTGACCGTTCTGCCCTTTTGAAGATATTCTACCAATAGCACACTTCTGAATCCCAAAAGATGGAAACCATCACTTTGCCTGCAGACAGAACCACTCTGGCTTTCTTTGGAGGTGGAGATCCATGATGTTTCCACTGCTTTGACTGTTCTTTGGTTTCTGGTTGAAAATGAACCCAAGCTCATTCATAGTCACAAATTACTGAAGAAACTTTTCAGGGTCTGCAGAAAAATGGCCAAGAATGTCTCTTGACATGTTGAGACGCTGTCGTTTGTGATCAGTTTCAAGAATTTTCGGGACTCATCCAGCAGAGACCTTTGTCATTTGAAGATCACTGTGAATAATGACATGAACTCATTCCTGGGAGAATTCCAACTCAGTAGCAATGTACCGCTCAGTTAGCCATCGATCCTCCAATATCTTGTCATGGATTCTGCCGGTGGTTTCATCGGTGGTTACCGTTCTTGGTCTTCCTGGACGAGGATCATCTTCCAGACTCTCCCTTCCATGTTTGAAATGAGCTGCCCATTTCTTCACTGTGCTGTAAGAAGGGGCACGTTCTCTGTCATATCCTCATGGATCTCCTTCGATGATAAGCCCTTGATGCAGAGGTAGTGAATGACCGCTCGATGAGAAATTTTATCTATTTGCTCAATTTCTGCCACCCCTTACCACTTCAGTAACCTGTAAAAAAAATTGGTTGCAGTAAATTTCTTGAAACTTAGTGTTTAATCTTAAATTAACCTGATCTACAAATGCACTTAATATCAAGTGTATGTTTCAAGTATTTGTACCTTAAGCCTCGAATTTATCAATCAACCATCGTAACACATATACTCAACTCTATCCGACTATATTCATGTGCTCCATGCACCTCGGGCCAGTGTATCCTCCATCTCCTTTCCCTTTTCCTTACCCTCTCTTTCTTATCAACCTGACAGATTTGCATCACACCTCACAAGACTTCATTGTGTGATAGTCTGGAGACTGTCTCAATTATTTCAAGACTAGGAAGTTTCCGAACTCCCGCCCACACGGAGAGAAAGCCCAAGACGAAAGGGAAAAAAACGGAATGGGAGGAAAATACAGATTCGCATTAATTTGATGTTAACAAAACAAAATATTATTTGGATATTGTTTATGCTCCTATCGAGGACATTCAGGCGCTTGTGGTTGTGTGCTGTTCAAGAAGCTGAGAAAACTCATTTGCAATTTTTAATTAATTTTTTTCATTTTTTATTGTTTTGTTACCATCACATGAATGTGAATCTGTGTTTTGTCTCCTCTCTCTGATTCTTCGTCCTGTTTGTTTTTGTTTGACAAAGGCTGGGGCCGAAACGTCACAAGTTTGTAATCGTTAAATAATAAAACTGTTCCTACTTTTTTCCCTAGTTTATACATTTTGATATCACAGCTTTACTGCAGTGTCTCCGTGTATAGTTGTATACCTAAGCACTAATTACTGGGGGGGGGGGGGAATTCGGTTTCGGTCGATACGGATTCTTGCGAGACTTGGGATCACGTGATTTCTGATCCGGGAGAATAGATTCATTGTCTGCCAGACCGCTTACTCGAAAGCGTCTCAGGTGAGCACATGCTCGAATCATTTGACCTGGGTTAGCCCGCCGGCCAGCTTGGAGGCCAATCTCCGCTAGGACACCTGAGTGAGCATTTTATCTATAATCATATTTAAAATTCAACTTATGTATTTAGAATATTTTGATGTGAATATGCTAGGTATTTTGTCCTATTTTAATGGAAGTTCAAGATTTGTGCTAGAAATAGTTTCCCAGTATTAGGCGAAGTAAGATACGCCACGTGTTGGATGAGATAACTGACTTCTTGTAAATTTTCAGCACTATATTTCCTGTTTAATTCTACATTAGATATAATCTAGTGATTTAAAGGAGTTTGTAGGACCCTTGTAGGATATCTTCATTTATCAAACATGGAGAAATATATTTTCTACATTGATTTTTCTACAACATAGTATCGCAATTAGGTGGTTTTCTGGTATGCTTCAGGTACTTGCTTCTTTAAGCTAAATTTATCACCTGTAAACTCTTTCTAGCTTAGTACTAATGCATTGAGTTATACGATTTATTTAACGAAATCTGAGGTAGTTGTTTATTTGTTTCAAACTTTCAGGACATACCCTGCTTTATATAGCTCGCAAATTATACGTCCTAGGTGTTTCGATAGGAGGGGAAGATAACTAGATATGACTTCAGGAGAAAATAATGTATAAATCGCATGAAGAAGAAATATTGCTTAATTATGAGGAGGCAATCCATATTTGATTGGGAGGAGAAAACTATGTTAAGTTCGAGGAAAATATCGTCATGTTTAGTTTCATGGGGAAATAGTGAAACAAACAAGGCAGCTGAAATATGTATCAATGAGGAAAAACTGGAAGAAGTGGAGCGTTTTGAATATCTTGGATCACTAATAACTAATAATGGAGATACAATGAGGGAAATTAAAAGGAGGACATCTATCGCTCTTCAGAAAGTAAAATAACTAAAGAATCTGTGGAGAGGAACAGACACAACTACAAAAATAAGATTTTTAAGGGTATACATCTTTCCATCGCAAAATATGCCTGTGAGACCTGGATATTTAGCAAAACAGCTGAGAAACACATAAATGCCCTTGAATGTAAATGTTACAGAAGAGTTCTTCAAATATCATGGACACAAAAAAGAAGAAATATACCCATACAACAAGAACTTAATATTGAAGAAGGCTGGCTAGTAAAGAGGATTAAAGATAGAAAACTTAAATATTTTGGACACATTAAACGTCATGATAATCTAGAGAAAACCGTCTTGGAAGGGTACATAATGGGAAAAAGAAAGAGAGAAAGACCAAGGCGAAGATGGCTGCAAGACATCGTTAATGATCTGCAAATGGATGCATCAGTAGCAGGCCATCTTGCTCACAACCGAGAGGCCTACAGGAGTGCTGTTAGGGAGGCAAAGTTCCGCAAGGGACATGCAAATGAATGAATGAATTATGAGGATCTATGATTTAGGAATAGTTCAAAGTTGTGAACAGTTAGTGTTTCATTGGGAGTTCTAACTAAATTGGGTACAGGTCTGTGTTAATCACAATAAACCCTGTTGCCCCTGGCAGCGATCCTTTTTATTTATTTTATTCTGCATTTTTGTCAGCAGACTGTGGTTGTAGGGCGCAAGGGAGAGTGAAATCGTTGTGAGCTATGACACGGGTAGGAGCAGAAAGGTTACACACCTGAGTTCTCTTGTTTAGGTTTAGGCAACAGACACGATTTAATGGATCAACACCTTCCCCCCCCCCCCCCCCCCGCCAGCTTCTAGAAGAAGTCACAAGTCCTCAGTCCTTGTCCTGCTATCCGTCTTGTCTACAGAGTCCCCACAGCTACAGCCGCCACTCATTGGCCACACGACAACGACAAGCACGTGCTCAGTAGCAGCACATAATCAATCTTTCAATATATGATATTATCAATCATCATTTCTTCCCTCTCCGCCGATCACCTCAGCACGCCACCACGATTTAAACACTCACAGTACTCCATCCCGTGCACTCTCAGATGCAGCTTCTTGCAATTGTAGAACTGAATGGTATATTTTGTCACGTAGACAGGTCAATGATATAATTTGTGTCAAGGTTATTTGTCTCATCACGAGATGACCAATCGGCTTTTGTCGTAAGAATGGAAATTCTTAATGTCAAGAATCAAAAGGATAACCTCGCTTTAGGAATGGAAAATTCCAGGAAGTACATATATATATATATATAAGTGTATATATATGATGGGCACCACAGGAGAACAGAAGTAAGAGTAGACTAAAGAAGACATGGAGAAGAACAACAGAAAGGATGTTGAGCAATAGACAAGAGCGGGATTAAAAAGGCAAAGGGCGGGCATTTGTAGAAAACACGTGCGGAAGCCCCATGTGCCCAGGGCATTTAAAGTTCAGAGAAAAAAAAGAGAGAAAGAGAGAGAGAGAGTAGATGTCGCAGTATTTGTATGTGTTGTGGTTTGTATTTGTTATTGCAGAATTATCGAGTACTTATTATCTTTTGCTGTACACGTCAATATATATGCTGATGACTCAGTATTACTGTCCACAACACAAAAAGGAATGGAAAAACTAATTATGTCAGTCCGTAAGAATAGTGAAGAGCAAAACCTCTAAATTTTTTAGTGCTGAGCGGATAACCGGACATACAAACTATTATATATATATATCTTCTTATATCTTATATCCTTCCCGTGCCGTTAGACGTCACATAGGGCTCGCAAAGTAGTTCGCCAATTTTTCCTGTCTTCGGCGAGTCTTTCAACCTCATCAAAGGATTTTATGCCTGTTAACTTGGCCTCTCTTAATAATGTTCTCTTCAGAGTTTCACGCGGTCTGCCCCTTTTTCTTCGGCCTGTTGTGTTCCACTTGATAGCTTGTTTTGGGATTCTCTGCTCATTTCTTCTCATCAAGTGGCCAACATATGTCCATCTCATATATATATATATATATATATATATATATATATATATATATATATATATATTTAATTAATAAAGTTGCTCCTACGTTTGTTTTTAAAATTTTGTTAATTAATAAAGCTTTTTCTACTTGTTTCAGATACTCTTAACACTTTGTTATCATAGCTATACTGCAGTGGCTTTGTGTATATTTGTATAGTTAGTTATATATGTACTTATATATGTACTTATACCCAAAGACTATTCTTGTGTTATTAGTGTAATATGCTATATATACTTTGTTTTTATAATAAACCTTTTTCGTACCAATTTATTGTTCAAAATATAACATAGACAGTTTAAGAACCTCACAGTTACCAGATTTCATTGTTTCTTCAAAAGACGACAAGAAGAGAAATGGAAAACCTAAGAATGTGATTCCCACATGAAAGAGGCCATTAGAAACAAAGGACAGGACAGGAGCCAGTTTAACGGTCATGTCTATTGGGACGGCACACGGTAAAAATTACAAAATGCGATGGCGTCAAATGAAGCAATTCTGAAAGTCGAACATATTTAATATCGCTAGTTATGTGTGAATTACTGTTTTTAATTTACCCGTACTTACCTGAGTAGTAGAACAGAACAAATAAAACAAAACCTGCATGAATAAAATTTATGTGTGTGTGTGGGAGGGGGGGCCGGGGGGGGGGGTGCACTGCCACAATACAGTCTGTAATTCTACTTCAAGTTTTCTGCTTTAAGCAGGGTCTTCTTCTGGTGTGTTTTAGTGTTCTTGCTTTGTGGAATAGTATCTGTTATTCTTTGACTTGTTACAGCCCCTTTCATCGCTTGTAGCCGATGTTCCAGTCTGTTGATGATTTGTGGTGTGTCTGTTTGATTTGAGCGTTACCATGAAAAAATAATCAACTGTCTGTTGCAGGTTAAGCACTGGTTATTTCCTGTTTCACAGTCGCCGAAATGGACTGAAGATGTTCATGGAAATGAATGCCTGTTTGAGAGTTCAGGTTCAGGAAAATATACAGCGGTAGCTGCCAGAATCTGCTGATACCACAACCAAACCACGCTACAAGGCATGGATTTGGCGCAGGAAATAGAAGTTATGGACATAGGCTAGAAGGAGCTTTAGATCGCATCCAGACTTAACATGAACTTGGTGTTTGATTGTAGAAGAAGAAGAAGAAGAAGAAGCAAAAGAAGACTTGCTTAAATCAATTAGTTCATGGAACTCTTCATTAAACACTGGAAATAATTTGCTTAATTGGCCTCCTTTTTTATTGTCGTCCTTCGATAAGCACTTGTTTATTCTTAGTGGTTGAAAATAAAAGAGGAAAATTTCAGCCAACAGAACATGTGCGCGACAGGGATGTGTGCTATGTGTGCTATGTGCGCGACAGGGATGTGTGCTATGAGCGCGACAGGGATGTGTGCGATCTCCAGACCTTTTTTCTCTGTACAGCGAGAATATTTTAATAACGATCATTACGGAACCAGCTATAAATGTTAGAGGATACAATATTAACAACTTTCAGTATGTTGACGACGCAGTACTGATAGCTGAGAACCCACAATACCTGCAAAAATTCTTGGATAAAGATACTAAAGATAGTGGACGAGAAGCAGAGATTATAGTTTAAATAAAGAAACAGAATCAACCAAAATGCAGTATAAAATGAAATGGAACTGTTCTAAATCGGGTTCAGAAATCCAAATACCTTGCAGCAGTAATAACTTTTAACAGGAAATGTAGAACAGAAATTAGGAACAGAACAGACCAAGCAAAGACTCCATTTTAGAGAATGAGAAACTTATTATACAACACTTTCTTATCAATGAATGTTAGAAAACAGGTCCTAAAATGCTGTGTTGAGCCTATCTTATTATATGGAAGTGAATCATAGACAATACGCAGGTCTGCACAAAGATCACTGGAAGTAATAGGAATATGGTTTATCAGAAGAATCTTGGGAATTTCCTGTACAGCAAAGATTACTAAAGAAGAATGCACTAGAAGAGCTGGGGAGACAAAAACAAAATCTTGTGAAACAAAAAAACATTGAGAGAGACTGTGTACTTTCATAGGATATGCATTGAGACGAGGGGACATTGAAAATATTATAACAGGAAAAATAGAAGGAAGAAGATCAAGAGGAAGACCAAGAGAAATGATACTGGACAGTCTGACGAGATGGTGCGAGAAGAGATCACCAACTGAACTGATGGCCTGCATGAAAGATATGGTACTCTGGAGAAACATAATAGTCAACGCCAGTCGGCACGGCACCTGATGATGATGATGATTTACATACCAAAGTTGTATTACGCAAAACTTTAGCTACCATTACATATTGCTGCTGTTTATTCTCTTGTTATTGATCTGCTTATCTTGGTACATCGATCTTCTCTTATTTTTGTCACTGCAAGATGGAGTGTAAAATAAAAATAAATAGGAAAATCTTGATTGTTTTTAACACATAATACCACACATAATGTATTAATGTTTACATTTGTTTTTAACACATAATACCACACATAATGTATTAATGTTTACATTTGTTTTTAACACATAATACCACAAATACTGTTTTAATGTTTATCCTTTTTTGTTACATTATTTTCATTATAACATACAGGGATGAAGACGCTGTCTGACCTGGCGGTCAGCGGACACACAACTGACATAGTTTGCGTCAGTGCAGGCGAACCATAGGTGACCAAGACCCCTTTCCACAGCTCCATTGGAACCCCCAGTAATGCGCCTCACCCTGACTAAAGGGGTATGTATCGCTATAGTCTCCAAGGCTGCTGAGTGTAGGAGACAGGTAAACTAAAAACAATAATTCACACATAACCGGAGTATAGCAACTGAAACAATGAACAGAAGAAGATAAATGTAAAATCCGACAAGTTAATAAATAAATTTAAAAAAATACCTGCTAGATATCTTGCTTGGTTGAACTCATTTATTTTATCGTGTGACGTATTTATATCTATTTTGTTTTCTACACATTCTTTTTATTGTTCGGCGACTTCAGTTTCGTTTTCTCGGATCCTCTAAGATTCTACGAATTTTTCACCAATCAGTTTCTATCTTTGCTTCACTAGTTCTCTTATAATGATCATTCTATGAACTATTATTGACCCTTCATTTCATTTCATTAATGCCTTCCATCGAAATCCTCTTTAACTCTTTCACTTCAAAGAGTTAAAAAGTTAAGATGCACTCAACAGTTTCAGAAGAAGAAGATAATTCTCAGTTTATCAAGCGTTTCAGTCCCTGTTTGTTATTTCTTGGTGTTGCATCAGTCTAATTTTGTTGTTTATTACGTTTTTTTTTATTTCTGGGTCAAGGCAAACTTATTTTTCTCACTGCGGTCCAAGAATCTTGAGAACATATGGAATTCAAAAGTTATAAGCACAAAAACCAAGTTAAGACTATTCAATTCAAATGTAATATCCACCCTCATTTATGCATGCGAAAGCTGGAAAACAACTAAAGAAATAGAAAAGAATTTAGACTCTTTTGAAAACAAATGCCTAAGGAAAATACTCGGCATCAAGTGGAATGAATTCAAGAACAATGCAGAGATAAGACAGATGACTGAACAACAACCAGTCTCACGGGTGATCAGGAAAAGGAGATGGACATATGTTGGCCACTTGATGAGAAGAAATGAGCAGAGAATCCCAAAACAAGCTATCAAGTGGAACACAACAGGCCGAAGAAAAAGGGGCAGACCGCGTGAAACTCTGAAGAGAACATTATTAAGAGAGGCCAAGTTAACAGGCATAAAATCCTTTGTTGAGGTTGAAAGACTCGCCGAAGACAGGAAATATTGGCGAGCTACTTTGCGAGCCCTATGTGACGTCTAACGGCACGGGAAGGATATAAGATATAAGATAAGATTATTAACAGCACACAGCAATAGAATACATAGAAGATACATCATCTAAATATTTGAGAAGATTCAAATTAATTAAACTGGAGATAAAACTGGATTCCGCAAGAAGCCCCTAGTTTCTACATGTGGATGGACAAGGGTTAAAAAATGACCTTACTTTTGCAGTTTGTCTTTTGAGCTGAAATAAATATAGTTTTACGCTGTGTACCAATCGTAAACAGAAAGTTTTACTTTGTGTCAGTTAGTCAGTTGTTCCCTTGCGGAACATTGCTGCCATAACAGCTCTCATGTTGGCCTCTCGGTTGTAAGCAAGATGCCCTGCTGCTGATGCATCCATTTGCAGCGTCAACGATGTCTTGCAGGCAGCCATCTTCGCCTTGGTCTTCCTATCTTTCTTTTTCCCCATTATCTACCCTTCCAACATGGCCTTCTCTATATTATCATGACGTTTAATATGTCCAGAATATTTAAGTTTTCTCTGTTTAATCTTCCTTACTAGCCAGCCTTCTTCAATATTAAGTTCTTGTAGTATGGATATATTTTTTCTTGTTCGTGTCCATGATATTTGAAGGACTCTTTTTTAGCATTTACATTAAAAGGCATTTATGTGTTTCTCAACTGTTTTCTTATTTACTCAGTGTACTATTTGTAAATAGACAGTTTTACACTGTGTACTATTTTTAAATGGAAAGTTCGAGTCTATGTTCTGCTACTTCCACCTAAATTTTGTTTAATGTTGCAAGTAACAAAAACAGAACAACACTACAGTATTTGGTAACACCGGAAAAGTCCTCTTATTCTAGTTATGTATTTATTATGATCGTAATTTACTGAACTGTGTTAAACTATATTAAGAGTTGACGAAACCGCCTATATCTCTTTACATAATTGTAGGGAGAGTAACAAGCGAGGGGATGGGGGGAGGGGGAATCTAAGTTTTCACTCCCCCACCCCTTCTCACTCCCCTCTTAAACTCCTTCCTCTTAGACTTAACTATAAATCACAGTTGAAGCATCTGTTCTTAAAAAAAAAACCGTGGACCCCATTTCCAGCTGTGGGCCCCTCGTTACAAAATAAATAAAAAAACAGAAATTTTTGTAATACTCAGTAGCCAATTCATCTGCTTATCTGCTGGCACCCAAAGATCCTTCAGTGGACCCAAATAGCCCAAACCTGAAGTTTCCTCTATTGGCACACGGTACTGACCACTACGGCACACTCGTCCAGTTGGAGCGCGATCAATGAAGAGTAAAAATTTTAGGGAGTGGACATATTAACACTTATATGTAAAGAAGTTCAAGGAGGAAAGTCTAGGGAGAGTCTGTGCCATCACTTTTTCTCACTTTGACTCTACTGTCAAATATTTAGATTATTACTCACTTAAGAATAAATTTACTTTGGTGCTTAATTTAGTGTTTATCAAATATTTAGATTATTACTCATTTAAGGAAAAAAAATACTTCGGTGCTTAATTTAGTGTTTATCTAACTTTTCACTTCTTCTCTCCGTATTGCTTCTTTATCTCTTATCTTTATCATCGAAATGATGTTTATGGTGCTCACGCCCTAAATCGCTAGCCTTTATGTAACGAGTTTAGTGGCCAAGGAAGTACAGCTGTGCCTGGAACAGTCTCAATTACTGCACCGTTTCTGAAGATCCACAACCATGACCTTGCCCTCTCAGTTGGTATCTGTACAAGCTCCCCTAAATGACTTTGTTGGCTGAAGAATAATTTTAACATCTCATTTGTTTCTATCTCCACCAACAATAAATAACTACTCAAAAGGGATAAACTGATCACGGCAAATAAAGGTTATTTGTAATCACAACACAGTCGTCACACACGTTTACGCCAGATAACATATAAACACACACAATATGTATCTCCACAGCAGTTAACATCGCACACGAAACAATATGAGCCCGCCATGAACATCAGCATGAACTAACATCAGCATGAACCAACATCAGCATGAACCAACATCAGCATGAACCAACATCAGCATGAACCAACAAATGGCGTCACTCCAAGTGAGGCTACTACTTAGTTCAACATCTCGACAAATCTCTTGTCTTCTTTAACAACATATAAATGCATTTTTACTGCTAATCAAGAGTTAATCACACTATCTTACCCGTACAGGAGTTTCTTGCTAACTCAAACATATAATATATATATATATATATATATATATATATATATATATATATATATATATATATATATACAGTACTCTGCCTGCGTCAATACCAACACATATAGCGCAAATATGAAATGATAAATGACACATTCAATCATTCATTCATTCATTCGTATGTCCCTTGCGGAACTTTGCCTCCCTAACAGCACTCCTGTAGGCCTCTCGGTTGTAAGCAAGATGCCTGCTGCTGATGCATCCATTTGCAGGTCATCAACGATGTCTTGCAGCCATCTTCGGCTTGGTCTTCTTCTCTTTCTTTTTCCCATTATGTACCCTTCCAAGACAGTTTTCTCTAGAATATCATGACGTTTAATGTGTCCAAAATATTTAAGTTTTCCCTCTTTAATCCTCTTTACTAGCCAGCCTTCTTCAATATTAAGTTCTTGTAGTATGGATATATTTGTTCTTTTTTGTGTTCATGGTATTTGAAGAACTCTTCTGTAGCATTTACATTCAAAGGCATTTATGTGTTTCTTAGCTGATTTGTTAAGTGTCCAGGTCTCACGGGCATATGTTGCGATGTGAAAGATGCATGCCCTTAAAAATCTTATTTTTGTAGTTCTGTCTGTTCCTCTCCACAGATTCTTTAGTTGTTTTACTTTCTGAAGAGCTATAGGTGTTCTCCTTTTAATTTCTCTCATTATATCTCCATTATTAGTTAGTAGTGATCCAAGATATTCAAAACTCTCCACTTCTTCCAGTTTTTCCTCATTGATACATATATCAGCTGCCTTGTTTGTTTTGTGAGTTGTCATCAATTTAGTTTTCTTCACATTAAAATAGAGGTTTTGCTCTTCGCTGTTCTTATGGACTGACATAATTAGTTTTTCCATTTCTTAAATGACACCAATTATGACTCATTATGATACTGAAAGATGAAATATACCATATCAGTGTAAATCATAAGTCTGAATAAACAAGTGCGCATACACAAACACACATGAAAACATTTCAGTGTCTATGATAACAAAGTGAAACATGTGAATATATGAAGGCATAGTGATGAAGAATATAACAGTGATGAAAATTATGCATTTCAAATCTTTATCTAAATGAAAAACTCATTAAACACCGAACACTTCTCACGATAAATACTTATATAAAACTCCAGATTCCGACATACGAAAGCTTACACAACATTGAGGCAGCCTGGCCAACACTTTGGGTTCATGCCTAAGCAAGCCATTTATACAACATCACCATATATATAAGAAAACTGCAGTAGACACATCCAGACATAACAACAACCACGGCTCCTCCAAATGACGTGTGTTACCCGCCAAAGCCTAGGACAGACTGGTCTAACAACGCATTACACTCTACTTGACCAACACACTGATAACCCCGACCGGACACCCGAGGAGATGCTTGACCTTGATCCCCCGAATCGGCCGCTTTCTTAAAACCAAACCAAGCCCAGCCCCATCCCATCTTCCACACTATCATCCACACATCAATCTCCTAAAGCGGAATCTGACGTTGCTAAAATGACATCAAAGCCCTAACGTTTATTGGAGCAAAATTAATTCAAAATACCTTAGGGCAAATCTTCGACACCAGTTACATCAGTACTTTAAAGAAACTGGTAAAATTTATATCCATATGCCTAAAGTTCAGACAGAAAATCTAAATGTATATAAACTGCAATATAGTTTTGTTTTCCTTCGTAAGATATAGTTGTATATTTGGGCCAAGGACCACGAGACATGCGCATTCGCAATGTAGGTCAGTGCGCAAATAGCATAGAATGTGCTTTTTTTCTTATATCTTATATCCTTCCTGTGCCATTAAACGTCACATAGGTCTCGCAGGGTAGTTCGCAATATTTTCCTGTTTTCGGCGAGCTTTTCAACCTCATCAAGGGATTTTATGTCCACTAAACTGGCCTCTCTTAACAATGTCCTCTTTAGAGTTTCACGTGGTCGATCTGTTTTTCTTTGGCCTTTTGTGTTCTACTTGATAGCTTGTTTTGGGATTCTCTTATTGTTTCTTCTCGTCAAGTGACCAACATATGTCCATCTCCTTTTATTGATCACACACGAGACTGGTTGTTGTTTGCTCATCTGTCTTATCTCTGCATTGTTCTTGAGTTCGTTTCACTTGATGCCGAGTGTTTTCCTTATGCATTTGTTTTCAAAAGAGTCTAATTTCTTGTCTATTTCTTTAGTTTTCCAGCTTTCACATGCATAAATTAGGGTTGATATTACATTTGAATTGAATAGTCTTAACTTGGTTTTTGTTCTTATAACTTTTGAATGCCACATATTCTCAAGATTCTTGAAGATTGATGCTGCTTTTGCAATTCTAATTCTAACTTCCTATCTGGTGTCACCATCCTGGTCTATGTAGCTGCTAAGATATGCAAATTGATTGACTTCTTCAATATCTGTCCCGTCTACATGTATTTTTCCATTTTGATTAATGGGCAGTTTCACTATTTTTATTTTGTCCTTGTTAATTTCAAGTCCTATTTTGCTTGTCAGTGAAGACAGGCTATCTGTTTTTTCTTGCATGGAATTCACATTGTTACTGATAAGAGTTATGTCATCAGCAAAATGAAGATCTCCTAGTTGGGTCCCATGTACCCAGTCAATACCTGTGTTACCTGTGCAGCATTTTTTCATTATGAAGTCTATTGCAATTCCAAAAAGCAGAGGAGGAAATATACGCCCTTGTTCCACGTCTGTTTCAATCTGGAACCATTCGCTCACCCCTTCTTCTGTTTTGACTGCACAAAAATATCCATTGTATAAGTCCTTAATGATGTTGACAGTTTTAGATGGTATTCCATATGGACTTAAAATTCTCCACAATGAATCTCTATGTATGCTATCAAATGCCTTTTTAAAGTCTGTGAAGTTCAGGATTAATGTTTTCTGCTTTTCAATATGTTCTTCAAGTATTATTCTTAGAGTAAAGATCTGGTCGAGACAGCTTCTCCCTTTTCGAAATCCTGCTTGTTCTACCCTCATTGTGGTACCCACTATATTTATTCAAAATGACCTTGCAAAATAATTTTGACACAGCTGATACTAAGTTTACTCCTATCCAACTGTTACAGTCGCTAAGGTTGTCTTTTTTTGTGTGGATATTTTAACAATGATTACTTTATTCCATTTAGAAGGGACCTTTTCTTCTTTCCAAATCTTATTAAACATTCTTTGTAGTTGTCTCATGTTGTCACTATTGATAGCTGTTAACATTTCAGGTGTCATTTCATCTTGACCTGCAACTTTGTTGTTAGCCATTAAATTCATTGCTGTTTCAGTTTCATGCAGTGTATTGTAATTTCATCTAGGTGGACATTTAGTTGTGGGGTTGGTAAGCCGGTTTCAAAGTTTAACAGTTCTTTTGGGTGTGGTCTATTAAGTATTTCTTGGAAATGTTCAGCCCACCTTTGCTTTTAGTCTTTATAGGGTTCCGGTTTTGCTAAGGATTGGTCTAATTTTAGATGTGATCGTACCTGTTAGCCTCTTTTGTATGTTATATAAGTTTTGCTGTCTCCTGTCTTTGCTGCTTTCTCTGCCTTTTTTGCCATATTGTCTATGTATTCTCTTTTATCCCTTCTAGCTGAACTTTTTACTTTCTTATCTGTTTCTTTGTATGTTGCTTTCGCCAGATCTTTTCCAATCTTTACATTCAACATGGCTAATTTGGCGCTCGGATTTCATGCATGTACTTCCATGTGTTTTCTGATATCCATGCTTTTCTATTTGTTTTTTTTTCTCATTCCGTCGCTTGCTTTTGCTGCTGTGATTGTGGCTGTGCTGTAAGTATTCCATAATTCATCTATACCTATCTCCTCTATTTCACTGAGTGTTGTGGAATGATTGGCAAGTTCCTGATTGAAATTACTGTTAGAATTATCTTCTTGTAGGCCGTGGCTGTTTATCTTTCTGTGTATTGATTTCTTGTGTTGGGTTTTCAGTTTTAGTTTTATTTTCCCTATGCACAGGTTGTGATCACTGTTGACATCTGCACCCCTATATGCCCTTACATCTATGAGAGATGTTCTGTTTTGCTTTCTAATTAAAAAATGATCTATCTGGTTTCTAGTTCTATCATATCCACGTTGTTTTATGTATCTCTTTGTGTGGAAATATTGTGCCTCCAATGACGATCCTCTCTGTTAGACATATTTCAATTAATATTTCTCAGTTCTGATTAACCATGTCAGTGCCTTCCTTCCCCATTACTTTTTTGGACTTCCGTGTTATTTTTCCCTACCTTAGCGTTGAAGTCTCCCATAGCAATTAGGATGTCGTGTTTAGGGACTTTGTTGATAATTTGTTGTAATTGGTGATAGAAATCGTCTTTCACCTCATCATCTGCATCGTTGGTTGGTGCTTAACACTGTATGATTGTCATTCTTCCGTGTCTTAGGTTGTATCGTGCTCTTATTATACGACTGTTCACTGGTTCCCATTCTATAAGGGTCTTTGCTGCTACATTTGACATACCTACCCCCTCTTGGTGTTTCCTGTCGTCTCTGCCTGAATTCTATTATTAACTTACAGTTTTCCGTCGATCTTTTCCCTGCATCGTGCCATCGCTTTTCAAAGATGACAGTACGTCTAGGTAGTATCTCTCCATTTATCTGATTACCTGAGTAGTTTTTGTTGCTGGTGCCATTGTTCTTAGAATCCAATCTTTGTCACATGTTTGGGCCCGACCAATGTATTCTTTCGATCTTTGTCTGGGGTCATCGGAGTTGGCATCCTTGATGCTCGATTGATTTCGTTGCGAGTTTCCATAACACGTTCTTTTTCCCTATCTAGAGGCGACTCCCAGATAAGAGTGTTAGCCTTATGCCTAACTCCCGATACAGGATATGTGACAGATCAAGCGGAAATCCGCTCATTTGTGCATGCCGGCAAGAGCGTTAAAAAATGCCCGCCATATTACACGTCACACCGGAAGTAGCGGGCTTTCTTGCTGTTGTTTAAATCATATCCTGTACCGCTGGCCTCCGTCTTTTCATAAGTGTTTTTGAATGGAAGTTTCATCATAGCATAAAACAGTTCGTTTTCAGGAATCTGTTTATGAAAAATGAAACTGGACAGAAAGATTTCAGAATTTATAAATGCTCACGATGGTTGTTTGCCTTCTATGCACCGTTTTCCTCTGCCAGTTTTAATCTAAAGAAACTAACCCACGAGTCAACAGGGGTGTGCTGTTTATGTGAATATTCGCAGTAAATATATATTTGGAGTCTATCCCATCTTCCACCTTCTGGTGCTTGTACGTGAATGAAACAGTCTCCCCAGAGAGAAGAACATCGTCCACCTTCTGGCTCTTGTACATGAATGAAAAGTCTCCCCAGAGAGAAGAACATCGTCCACCTTCTGGTGCTTGTACGTGAATAAAACAGTCTCCCCAGAGAGAAGAACATCGTCCACCTTCTGGCTCTTGTACATGAATGAAACAGTCTCCCCAGAGAGAAGAACATCGTCCACCTTCTGGCTCTTGTACATGAATGAAACAGTCTCCCCAGAGAGAAGAACATCATCCACCTTCTGGCTCTTGTACATGAATGAAACAGTCTCCCCAGAGAGAAGAACATCAGAACATGCTCACACAGGGGCGTAGCGATAGTAACAAAGGCCGGTGACAGTCCCTACTTCTGAGTGCGCTCCCTCCCCACACATACACACTTCATTGATAAATGAGAAGGTGAAGAATTCTGATGTTTTTAGTTATTGAAAGATGGAGTAGAGGTCAAGGTGCCACATTTAACAGTACAGTTGTTATGGCAACGAATCACAGCTGACCAGGACCTGCCGCCTTCATATTGTACTCCAGCAACAGACCTAGTCAGGTCATCGTGACAAAGGTCATTGTACAAGCATAATCCTTTTCTCCATTTCACACTATGCTCTCGTGCATGAAAACCTTAAAACATCCACTGCCAAGAACATCATGTCCGCAGTCCAAGTAGATGGAACACCATTTTAAACCAGGCATTAAAACAACGACTTCTCACAAATTCGTTCTGCATATAAAAAAATATTATTTCTAGAATGTATGTTGCTATAAAATTTGTTGCAAATGCGGATTTATGCAGCGAGACTGTCGATTGTGATATGAATACTTTATATTTAAACAGAAGTTCAACTTGCAAGTCAAGTTTAAATACTTATTTTCCTTGCCTTTGTTGCTGTAAACTGATCTTTTTGTACATTTACATCCTTCCTGTGCTTTTAAACGTCACACAGGACTCGCATTGTAGTTCGCCATGTTTTGTTTTTATTTTCTGCGAGTTTTTCAACCTATAAGGATCTTATGGCCACTATTGTAGCTTCTGTCAACAATGTTCTCTTTAGTGTTTCACGTGATCTACTTCTCTTTCTTTGTTATGTTGTGTCCCATTTGACAGTCTATTTTTGGGATTCTCTGATTGTTTCTTCTCATCACGTGGGTGATATATGGATTTTTTTTTTTTTATCGTTGACGAGACAGGTTGTTGTAAGCTCGTTTCCATTATCTCTTCGTTGGTCTTGAATTCGTTCCATTGTATACAGGCTATTTTCCTTAGACATTTGTTTTCTATTTCTTCTGATTTTACAGCCTTCGCTCGTATAAATAAAGGTGGATATTACATTTGAGTTGAATAATCTTGACTTTGTTTTCATGCTTATAATTTTTCACTGTCATATTTTCTCAACATTTGTAAAGGCCAATACTGCCTTTGCAGTTCCACCTTCTTTCCTGGTGTCACCATCTGGTCTATGTAGCTGCCGAGGTATGCAAATTGGTTTACTTCTTCAACTGATTTATTGCCTCTTTTAAATTAAATTTCTGCAGTTTTTTTATTTGCGGGTAAGGTCTTACTTCGCTGTTGCTCGGGAGTAAGACGTAACTCATTTTACTGGATGAAAGCTCGCAACTTGTTATGGACACTGAGACTACTAAGAGAATTTTGAAGAGCAGTCCTTACATTTGGAAATATATCTTTTGCTGTACTGAATAATGCAAGTGAAAAGATCTACTGATGTAACAGATATCGTGTCATCCGAGAACGTAACAGCACCTTAACAGTCAACAAATCAGGAGAATGTAACAGCACCGTAACAATCAACAAATCTTGAGAACGTAACAGCACCTTAACAATCAACAAATCAGGAGAATGTAACAGCACCTTAACAGTCGACAAATCAGGAGAATGTAACAGCACCTTAACAATCAACAAATCAGGAGAATGTAACAGCACCTTAACAATCAACAAATCAGGAGAATGTAACAGCACCTTAACAATCAACAAATCAGGAGAATGTAACAGCACCTTAACAATCAACAAATTAGGAGAACGTAACAGTACCTTAACAATCAACAAATCATGAGAACGTAACAGTACCTTAACAGTCGACAAATCAGGAGAACGTAACAGCACCTTAACAGTCGACAAATCAGGAGAACATAACAACATCTTAACAGTCGACAATCTCGATAAATAAATCTGTTTTTGCAACACCTGTGTTGTAAAACTGGTGCGACCAAAATTACTGCAGCCTGTCTGATATCTGAATCGCTGCTTTTCATAAGGTTTTTAATATACAGAAGAAATCCAAACTTCAAATTCAGGCGTTTGAAGAAGGATTTGAAATTTGCTTTGCAGTCCCTGTAGGACATTGTGACGCAGAAAATCTCCTCTTCCACAAACTGCCAGTTGTCCCGGCAATCGATAACGTCCTCTTACTCTTCTTTGTCAACATTTATTTCCCATGTCTGCACCTCGTTTTGGCAGCTGAAGCTGTTTTGAGACTCAAAACATTGCTTGTCACCTTTAATTCACTTTCAAGTTACTCCAGATCGTTAGAGGCATCAAAGCTCATTGTCTTATCCAGTAATCGTTTCTGAACACGATCAGGTTTTTCTTAAAATTTGATTCCAAAAATATACGACAACAAGAAAATCAAATTTTAAAATTTTTTTTTTTTGGGGGGGGGGAGGGGAAAAGACATTTTCACTTCTTGAATGGGAGGATGAATTTTCATCGTTAGCCATTTAATTAATAATGATAAATAATAATAATCAATAACACATTGCGAAGTCCAAATGAAATTGCACTAACAGCATTCTCTAGGACTCCACTTTGTCTGGAACACTGACAGCATTAACTCTCTCTCTCTCTCTCTCTCTCTCTCTCTCTCTCTCTCTCTCTGAACCTTAAGTGCCCAGGGCACATGGGGCTTCCGCAAGGGTTTTCCACAAATGCCTGTCCTTCGCCTTTTTTTTCTGCTCTTGCTCAGGTGAGCCTTCTATTGCTTAACATCCTTTCTGTTGTTCTTCTCCATGTCTCTTTTGGTCTAACCTTACTTCTGTTCCCCTGTGGTATCCATCTTAGTGCTATTTTTGGTAGTGAGTTGTCAGTCATTCGGAGCACATGTCCCAACCATAGCCAGTGTCTTTCCTCAATAATTGTTGTCAGTGGCTTCATCTGCATTTCTGCCAATAAGATGTTATTTCTTATGGTGTTTGGCCAAAATATTTTTCTAATTCTTCGTAAACATTTAGTCTGGAAAGAATTCAACTTGTTTTCTATGGTTTTGGTGATTTTCCAGCATTCACTTCCATAGAGTAGTACACTTAGAACATTACTCTTAAATATCCTGATTTTCATATTTATGCTTAGTTTTTTTGATTTCCATATAGTCTGCAGCACTGCAAAAGCCTGGTTTGCTCTAGTAAGTCTGCTGTTGATGTCCTCTGTGTTGTCTCCATTTTCTACTACTCTGCTGCCAAGGTATACAAATTCGTTGACCTCCTCCACTAACTTGCTATCTACTCTGAGTACATTTCTGTTGTTCATATTTTGCTTCATTAACTTTGTCTTTCCTACATTGATCTTTAGTCCTATGTTGTTTGCATTCTGAGTTAGCTTGTTTATTTTATCTTGCATATCTTTGTGACTGCTTGATAATAGACAAATATCGTCTGCAAAGTCAAGGTCCTCCAGCACTGTGTCAAGGGTCCATTGTAATCCTCTGCGTTTGTCTGATGTTGCCTCCTTCATTAACCAGTCTACTGCCAAGATAAATAATGTTGGTGATAGTACACATCCTTGTTTCACTCCTGTTTGTACCCTAAAGCTGCTGGAGGCATGTTCTCCACAGATCACTTTGCACTGAAAACCCTCATATAGGGCTTTGATTACATTTACTATCTTGTGGGGGAGGCCATGCCATCTTAGGATTTTCCACAGTGCATCTCTGTTGACACTGTCAAAGGCTTTCTCAAAATCTATGAATAATGCATATGTTGTGCTGTGTCACTCATTTGCCTGTTCTAATATTTGTCTAAGTACAAATATATGGTCTATGCATGATCTTCCTTTCCTAAATCCTGCCTGCTCTTTCCAAAGTTTTTCCTCAAGTGTTGGTACAATTCTGTTGATGATTATTCTGCAAAATACTTTACTGGTGAGTGGCAGTAGGGTAATGCCTCTCCAGTTCCCGCAATCTCTGAGGTCACCCTTCTTTGGTAGTTTTACTATAAGGCCAGTTTTCCACTCCTCTGGAGCTTTTTCTAGATCCCAAATTTGTTGAAGTATCCGGCAGAGTTGTTTTGGTGTTTCTGTTTCTTCTGCTTTCAACATCTCAGCAATCACTTCATCTTCACCTGGTGCCCTGTCTGATTTTAGCTTCTTTATTGCCTCCTTTACTTCACTTATTGTTATTTGTCCTGTACAGATGTTTAGTTCCGTTTTTGCTTCAGGTATGTCTATTGTTTGTGCTGCTTGTGTTCTGTTTAGTAGGGTGTTAAAGTGTTCCCTCCATCTTTCAATTTTTTCTCTTTCTCCACTGACCAGTTGTCCATTTTGTGTCCTTACTGCACTTTCACATCTTGTGTTGAAGTTACCTGGTATCTGCTTTGTGATTTTATATATGGTTTTCATGTCATTTGTGTATGCTGCTTCTGCTAAGTTGTCATTGTATTAACGTTTATCTTGACGGCATGATTCCTTCACTTCTTTGTCTTTTTGTGCATAATTACTTAAAACTTGTTCTTTAAGCCGTTGTGATTTGGTGTTCAGTAATTTTTTTCTTGATTTCTTTTCTTTGCTCTATCTTTTCCCATGTGGTCTTGCTTATCCATTCCTCTTTTTTCCGTTTCCGATTATCCCAGCACCTCTTTTGCTGTTTCCTGTAGTGTTTTATTGAACTCTAGTATGGACATTTCTGCTTCGTCTTGTAGGACACTGAAGCGGTTCTTAAGTACTATTGAGAATTCATTTCTTGTTTGCTGGTCTTTCAGTTTCCTTGTATCAAAACGTATCTTTCTGTGTTCTCCGATTTTGGCTTTCCTTAATTTTAGTTTTATTTTTGCTACCAGAAGGTTGTGATCGCTTCCTACATCTGCTCCTTTCCTTGCTCGCACATCTTGTAGTGACCGTTTCCACTTGTTGTTTATTATTATGTGATCGATTTGGTTTTCTGTGGTTTTATCTGGGGACCTCCAAGTCACTTTATGGATGTTTTTATGTTGGAAAATTGTCCCTCCGATGGTCATCATGTTTTCTTCACAGAAACTGCACAGTCTTTCTCTATTTTCATTTATTTCTCCGATTCCATCTCTTCTCATGAGTCTTCTTCTATCTTCATTTCCTTCACCTACTTTTGCATTGAAGTCGCCCAAGATGAGTAGCATATCATGCTTGGGTATTGTTTCTACTGTGGCTTGGAGGCTGTTGTAAATATCTTCTTTTAATTCCTCTTCAGCTGCTTCTGTTGGTGCATAACAAACTATAATAGACAACTTCGTGAATATTGAGTTGAACCGTGCATATAATAATCTCTCATTTATTGGGGTCCATTTCATCAATGCTCTTGATGCTTCTTTTATTATAATCAATGCTACTCCTCCTTCATGAAGATCTTCTTTACCTGACCATATTATTGTATCTTCTGTGTGCTGTGTTGTTAATTTCCTTCTGCCTTGTCCTGTCCACCTTGCTTCTTGTATTCCTAGTATGTCTAGTTTGTATCTGTGCATTTCCTTGATGATTTGTGCTAGTTTTCCAGTCTGGTTAAGTGTTCTTACATTCCAGCTGCCTATTTGCATCTTGTGTTTAGGTTCCAGGAAGTCTGCAGTCGGGCTGGGGACTTCCAGTGGCTGGCTTTCATCCACAACCTTCATGGGCTCAGTTTCCTGATAAGCATTTCTCCTTCCAAGAGAAATGATACTGGACAGTCTGGCGGGATGGTGTGAGAGGAGATCACCAACTGAGCTGATGGCTTGCATGAAGGATCGGGTACTCTGGAGAAGCATAATAGCCAACGCCAGTCGGCACGGCACATCATGATGATGATGATGATTTCTCCTTCCACCTGCATTTGTTTTTTCCCTTGCTTCCGTTTCTGTAGCAGTCTGATAGTTTTCTTCCTCTTTGTCTGGGTCACTGACAGCATTAACTCTAGGACTCCACTTTGTCTGGGACACTGACAGCAATAACTCTAGGACTCCACTTTGTCTGGGACACTGACAGCATTAACTCTTGAATTCCTCTTTGTCTGGGACACTGACAGTATTAACTCTAGGACTCCACTTTGTCTGGGACACTGACAGCATTAACTCTTGAATTCCTCTTTGTCTGGGACACTGACAGTATTAACTCTAGGACTCCACTTTGTCTGGGACACTGACAGCATTAACTCTTGAATTCCTCTTTGTCTGGGACACTGACAGTATTAACTCTAGGACTCCACTTTGTCTGGGACACTGACAGCATTAACTCTTGAATTCCTCTTTGTCTGGGACACTGACAGTATTAACTCTAGGACTCCACCTTATCTGGTACTCTTGCTTTTTAACTGCACTCTTTAGCAGATTCCATTGGATGGTTGAGTGAGAGAAAAATATTTTCAACAGTTCCAAAAGAAAAGAAGAGAGCATCTTGTTTAGTCAGGTAAGTTTCTTCTAGATTTAATGAATGGTTATAATAGTTTACAAATAGTGTTCTCTTTTGGTTTAAAGCTGCAGACTCTTTGCTGAAGCTCAGAAATGACAACACTCAACACAGATGCACTGTCATAGAAATATCATTGCCCTGTAATTTTTTTCTCATTTTTGTCAAGGAAGTTCAAAAGTCAATAGACTTCTATGGAAAAAAAAGTAAGTTTCTGCTCCCCCTTCTCACTCACTCTTTCTTTCTCTCTCTCTCTCTCTCTCTCTCTCTCTCTCTCACTTCTCTGCTGACCAGACAGAGAGGAGAAGGAAAAGCAGCCAATGTGGCTGTAAAAACTAAAGACTCTACAGAACAGAAAAGAACATGGCAGACACCTTGCAGAATGGTACCTAAGGAATTGACGATTAAAAGTCAATCTGTATTAATCCAATTTATTTTCCCATCAGCTCATGTAGAAAGCACAAAATATGCCTAATTAGTTACCACTTCAAAGTTATTTAACAAATATGATGTAAATTTACAAAAATTTGTATATCACAGATCAACAGGGACCCCAAAACTAGTTGTTTAAAAAAAAGTGTATGAATCTCCAAAAACTTGTTAATTCTAAATAGGAAGTAATAACCACAGTGTTACATAAAAATAGCACATCTTTCTTGCCAGGTTTACAGTAACCTGTAAGGCCAATCCTGTATTGTTTTGGTTGACAGTGGTCAGTGTAGATGGTTAAAGATATTTTCATTCACCTGTGGTCACATTAAAGCTCATGAGAAATATATGACAACATATTATTGAACTCTCTGTATATATAAGCATATATAAGTTTGTTTTTTTTTTAACACTGATTTTGGTTTTCATTTTTTTTTCTTGCTGACTCTGGTGTGTCTCACACTGCATGCAAGTATCTCCACAATCACAATGTGTTGTTATATTTAATACATAGAGTTCAGTCATTCTGAATACATTTCTGTATAATAATTTCACAACCAATAAGACCAGTGGACAGAAAAGCTCTCGGAAAGACATTTTGGAATAAAAAAATTGTATATAAAAAAGTGAATATTTATGTTAAGTCTTGGCAAAATACAGGAAAATCAGTGAATAAAAAAAGCATTAAGTTGAGTGATACAGCAAAAACAATCACTATTTCATCACAGTCTTCTTCAGGGATCATATTTTATCATGGCCTTCATCACTTTTAACAAAAGCATGAAAAAGAACTGAAATAGAAAGTCATTTATTTCTCAGAAAGTTTGTTTCTCGACAAGACTGTGAAATCAAATAAGCACATCAATGTTCTCTTATAAAATAACAAGGCAATGTCAGTTTTCTGAAATATAAATAAATGAAAGGCTTGTTCATTTGATTTCAAACTTCAATAGGAGCATGGTATAGCATTTGCCATAAAGTTGAGTTCAGATGATCTGCCCTAGATAATAAATGCAGGAAAATGGGCGACAGACATCTTTGCAGAAGCATCCAAATTCCCATTGTGTCACATAGCCTAAATATAAATGATTAATATGTTGTCCCAATAACATTTCACAATTTCAACGAAAAATAATATTTGCTAAATGCTGTATATCTGTATTGTAACTCTGCATTCCTCTATGGAAGTAAGGACATTAAATAAGAAAAGATAACTGATGCCCTTGAGTTGTGGATATACAATGGATGAAAAGAAAACTGGCAAAGAAATACTGTATCAGTTCAGAATGAAAATAAAAGTAATGAAACATGTATAAACAAGACAACTAAAATATTTTAGTAAGATCGAGAGCCATATTTTATTGAAAACCATCCTCAGGGAAAAGCTGAAGGGAAAAAGAACAAGGGGAAGACAATATCAAAGGATAAACAGGAATAAGCTCAGGTGGGTGCACTGTAAGACCAAGGGACAGAAAAAGTTAGAGATACAATCATAGGCAGCTTTTTCAGTGTAAAAGGCACCAAAAAAAAAATTAATTCATGCACCAAGAATTAAAAAAAAAAAACTAGTAATAGATGAGTTAGTGAGTTTCTGACACACTTAACACGAATCAGACAAATATAGCACAAACAGAAACAATTTTTGTCAAGATATAAAAATATCTATCACAGTTTAGAAAAAATGTTCTTTTAGCATGTGATACAAAGCTCTTAACTTCTGTTATTGCTACAAAGTTAATAATATCTATGATTATAATAGGTCGATATAGGTGTGCGGCTTAGTTTTGCTAAACAACAGAAGGAGTGAGGAATACGAGCAGAAACACAAATGGCAGAAAGTAAGAAAATGAGAATGTATAAATACAGAATAAATTAGATGTTATATGTCATTCATTTATACGTTCTCATCTTAATTTCTTATTTTCTGCCATTTGTGTTTCTTCTCAGATTCCTCTCTCCCTCTGTCATTTGGTACAACTGAACCATACACCTCTATCTACCTTTATTAAGAACCAGTTTTATTGCAGTCGTCATCTCTTTCATGATTATGTTAGAAAAGAATAATGTCTATGGAATATTAAAATTATGACATAAAATACAAACTAGCATGCAACAGAAAATATATTTCAAACTTAAGCTCTTCATTGATGGGTGAAAAATTCTGATGGGTATAAATCATCATCATCATCATCACCACCACCAGCACCACCACCACAGCTGTGTTAACTTAAGATGCTTGTGTTTTGGATCAAACCACAGCTGTAAGAGATAAGTGCTTTAAACACTTTAATCATGAGCCCTTAATCACATAGGAAAGCAAGGGTGCTACAAAAGATTAAGACATGCACTTTGGTAATTTGTTAAGATAATTCCAGTAAATGAAAAGATAACAGAGATAATGTTAGTGATAACAAAGACAATGCTGATGATTTATCATCACATCAGGACCACCCACCAATGGAGAGCTTAAGCAAGATATATATTTGCAGTGCCAATGATAACTTTATCACAAAGCAAACAGCGAGAAATTTTGTCAGCGCACTCCTGACATGTGGCAACATGGCCACAAGGCAGCAAGACACAACTGACTGGCTTAATCTGGCACATTCTACAAGTGGTTCGCTGAGCTAGGAGTGCATGTTCCCTCTCCATTACTCGAAGCTCCTCGTTAGAACGGTGTGAAGTTGTTGACTGCTTCTGGTTTGTCTGTAAGGTCGTGTTCTGAGAGTTCTTCGCACCATCTGTAGAGTTCTGCATTTCATATCTACCTGTAAAAGTTGTGAGGATGATGATTAAACATTAGGATTATTTAGTTGCTTGTGATGATTATGATGATGATAGCTGGCATTTCTAGTTTCCTAGGCAATACACAAGAAGACTGGGATGATGCACTTCTGAGAAGGTCCGGTCCCACCATTTCAGCATGCTACACCATAATTGGGACTACACTGATCTTTAACCTTGCAATTAGGCTGTTGTGCCACAGTGCATTTCCTGGGAGCATTATATGATTCACCTAAAACATCAGTTTCTGACCTGGGATCATAAAGACTCATGTGAGGATCCATACAGTAAGTCTGCATTATGTAGAATAATAGAAATATGTGAAGGTTATGTTATTTAATAACATGTAGCAATGCATTGTAAGGGGCTGCAATGAAATATTGTTGGCTTTTGGGAGGGGCTGTAATTTGAAAAGGATGAGAACTACTGATTAAAAACTAAAATCTCATAATGGACTCATCATGAGAACAATTCTCCACTCATCAAGTCTGGAAAAGCCTAACGGATGTGGATGAGAATGTGGAGCAGTTGTATATATGAACAATATTAAGTTTTAAAACTATCAAGAGAAATATGCCTTTGCCTTTTTAACAGTTCACCATCATGAAATGTATCATTGGGCAGGTACTTTGCTATTTAAAATTGCACATCCATTACCTCTTCCGCTCATTGTGGGTTCATACGATGAGGGTTGTGTCCCATTAGTGAAAGCAGATGTCTGGACAGCATCTGAATTCTCTCTGTTTATGGAACTTTCTGCAAGAGAACTTCTGTGGTTGGAGCTTTCAGATTTTGTGTTGTCAGTGTTGAAAGATGTAAGTGTCTGGAATAGGATATCGGACTGCAGGTAGGCTTCACCTGGAAAAAAAAAGACAACACATTTGGTAGGATAAAAAAAAAAGAACAAATTCAAGGGGATTAAATGCAAATTATTTGTCATCATCATCATGTGCCTATTTCACAAGGAACATTGGTTGTAATCAATAGCCAGATTGTTTTATTCCTTTCTCTCATGGTGCACCTGGCTATAGTGATCTCTATCTCCTGATGTTGTCCACCCATCTACAATTTTTTTCCCCACTTTTCTTCTTTCCCTCTGCATGTTTCTTCAAGTATTTTCTTCTCACTGTATCATTACTGAAAGCCCAAAGTATGTCATTTGTCAAGTTCTTGTATATTTCATGTAATCTTCAGTTTCATTTGCCAGATTGTTGTGTATCTTCAGTTCCAACTGAAAGAACTATCAGGGTACAACAGGCTTCACCCAGTAATAATGGCAGAAAAATCTTATAGCACAAACTCTTATACAAAATGTTTTGTTGAAATAGCTACAGCATAAACTTTGCTATGGGACTGCTTTGTTAAGATAATCACAGTTTAAACATTTATGAGGGGCTGTTTTGTTTAAAGGGTTGCAGTATGAAATTAGTTTTAAGAAACTCACATACACTACTGAGCATTAAATATATATGTGGTCATCGTTAACTACAAAGATCTTCAGCTGTCTTGTCTTCTACCTCCCTGTACCTGCAAGATGGTGTTGTTTGTACCTCCCTGTACCAGCAAGATGGTGTTGTTTGTACCTCCCTGTACCAGCAAGATGGTGTTGTTTGTACCTCCCTGTACCAGCAAGATGGTGTTGTTTGTACCTCCCTGTACCAGCAAGATGGTGTGTTTATACCTCCCTGTACCAGCAAGATGGTGTTGTTTATACCTCCCTGTACCTGCAAAATGGTGTTGTTTGCAGCCCACGCTGTGAAGGCAGTGAGGTATAGCATTGTATTGGCGTGAGAGTAGGTTATGGCAGCTATTATTTCAGTTCCAGGCTACAGCTAAAAAGCAGGGGCGTGCAATACTTCTTTAGCAGGCTCCACCGCCATGGGGACTGTGATGACAGGCTAGACCTGTTACCTGTGCTGGGACAGGGTTTTGGTCAGTTATGGTTCATCAACCATGATGGAAGCATGTCAGCCATGGGTTGCCGATTGCTAAAACTGACAGCGTCTTTGCCCCAGATCTTCATTAAAGGGGGGACACAACTTACTCACCATCCTTCCTCTCTCTCTTGCACTCTCCCCCCAGCCTCCTTTCAGAATCTCTTCTTATAAACAGTCAAAGCTATATTTGGAAAGTTTTGAGTTTCCTTACCTAAATCAGTTAAAATCTGATTTACTGCTCGTCTGACTTGTTCACTGGTCCAGCCAGCATCCAGAGCTTCACGGGCCGCAGGTGAGTTCATGTGACGAGAATCTTCCAGAAGTTTCAACAGTGAAACATGAGTTCATGATAACAATTTCTCATAAATTTGGACATTCAAATGATAACAATTTCTCATAAATTTGGACATTCAAATGATAACAATTTCTTGTAAATTCAGACATTCAAATGATAACAATTTCTGATAAATTCAGATATTCCAAAACTGTTTTCGTTAGTAAATGTATCAGTGTGGAATACAATGAAGGGAAGATAACTGTGCGTGTAACTGCTTGCTTGTGGACATGCATGATGTGAAGTTCCTTCGATTACTAACCTACGCTGTTTCCTGGAACTGGTGTTGCTCCTTGTGAGGTTTGGTTAAAAATTTCACTTGCTGCACTTTGCTGATGACAGAAAGATTGCTGATGACAGAAAGATAACTATTAACAAAGATGATGTTTAGAATGATGAGAGCAAGGACATAAGCTTGTATAAAAATGAATGGGTTAAAAAGTGTATTCTTTTCTACCTTGGTGCTGATGATAGCTTGTGGGCCTGGATTAAAATCATAAGTTTTTCAAATAGTAAACTGAAGTTCTTTTGAATATAATCACAGGAGAGGTAAAGCAACTTGGCCGAGTTATAGTGAGAGCAAGATGGACAAATAACATCAGTAATTTTTTTTTATCAAACATCGATTTAACAGAGAATGAAGAATGGACGTTAACCTACATTTACAGAGCATGAAGGGAGATTACTGAGGTAAATAAATTGTATATATTGATTATCTCCCGTTGGGCACACTGTGCAGGTATTTGTAAAAATCAGGTGGCTTTTTCTTTGAAAAGTTTGGCACCAAAATCAGCAGAAATCTTCCATAATTAGCACTGACTTTAGATGAAGGGGAAAGGAACATGTTCAAAGATTAGGAGTAGAAACAAGGACTTGACTAGGACCAGAAACCGCCTTATCACGAGAATACTCGGCCGCTGAGCACACTTTATTGTCTGTACGCAATTGTGTAAATTGGTACAAAACTCCCTTCTTCCACACCCCCCCCCCCGTCCCCTAACTTTTTTTATTCACTCCGAGCACCACAAAGACCCCCCCCCCCCCCAGATCGCCGAAGCATTGCACGCCCCCCCCCCCATAAGAACTCCCTGTATGTACTGTCTCTCTCCCCATCATTTCCTCCCTGAATGTGTCTAATGGTGTTTCGCCGCTACAACTGGGCTTGTCTGACGTCCTAGAACTGGGCTTGTCTGACGTCCTAGAACTGGGCTTGTCTGACGTCCTAGAACTGGGGTTGTCTGACGTCCTAGAACTGGGCATGTCTGACGTCCTAGAACTGGGCTTGTCTGACGTCCTAGAACTGGGCTTGTCTGACGTCCTAGAACTGGGCTTGTCTGACGTCCTAGAACTGGGCATGTCTGACGTCCTAGAACTGGGCTTGTCTGACGTCCTAGAACTGGGCTTGTCTGACGTCCTAGAACTGGGCTTGTCTGACGTCCTAGAACTTTGTCTGGCTCCTAGAACTGGGCTTGTCTGACGTCCTAGAACTGGGCTTGTCTGACGTCCTAGAACTTTGTCTTGCTCCTAGAACTGAGCTTGTCTGACGTCCTAGAACTGGGCTTGTCTGACGTCCTAGAACTGGGCTTGTCTGACGTCCTACAACTGGGTTTGTCTGGCTCCTAGAACTGGGCTTGTCTGACGTCCTAGAACTGGGCTTGTCTGACGTCCTAGAACTGGGCTTGTCTGACGTCCTAGAACTGGGCTTGTCTGACGTCCTAGAACTTTGTCTGGCTCCTAGAACTGGGCTTGTCTGACGTCCTAGAACTGGGCTTGTCTGACGTCCTAGAACTGGGCTTGTCTGACGTCCTAGAACTGGGCTTGTCTGACGTCCTAGAACTGGGCTTGTCTGACGTCCTAGAACTTTGTCTGGCTCCTAGAACTGGGCTTGTCTGACGTCCTAGAACTGGGCTTGTCTGACGTCCTAGAACTGGGCTTGTCTGACGTCCTAGAACTGGGCTTGTCTGACGTCCTAGAACTGGGCTTGTCTGACGTCCTAGAACTGGGTTTGTCTGACCTGGGTTTGTCTGACGTCCTAGAACTTTGTCTGGCTCCTATCTTACAAATCATCTCGTCTCCTACCCTTCACTCTCTGAATTCCAGCGTGATTTTTGAGAATTATCTGCCTGTCAACTAAATCACTGTCTGCCTTGTGAATACGTTTCTCCCCCCCACCCCCCCCCCCCCCCCCCCGTCATTCAGCTATTTATGACTGCATGCAAAACAGTTTTTACGGTGCAGACAGGAAAGAAAATGATTTACTGCAGGTTGTTTTAATTTCTTATTAACCCGCTTCCATTTTTTTTTTTTTTGGGTCACACAAACCCTCTTAAAAGCACATCTGATATTACGCGCCCATGTGATCGATTCCGGATTTGATTTTCTCAGATATTGACGGATAGTCCTGAAAGAGTGAGATTTCCTGCTGGATTTTAATGTTCTTTAAAATTCCACAACGTGTGACTCCATCTTTCCTACTTGACTATTTGAAAATTTCAGTGGGTCTAATTTATACAGTTATTAAGACTGGCATCGTAAATATTTCCCCATGGAAAACAGTCTTACAATGTATAACTCACATCGGTACAGATTGTGTAGGTCTCAGCTGTGACTGAAGTCTTTTCCCAGCCACAAAAAAAAAAATTGCGGAGATTGACCCAGATACTTTCATATTTATAGCGAACAATGTCTGTCTGTCTGTCTGTCTATCTGTCTATGTTTTTGATTTACTGCAAGAATGCAAAAAACATTACAAACCTGGTTTTGCTGGCTGACGCTATCGATATATTCTTGTCCCTTGTACAAACGATTGAAGCTACAGCTAGGACGATATCGAGCGTGCTGGTAAGGTATGATGTCGTCCGTGCGCCAGAATTTTAGTCCTAGCCCACAACAAAAGCACCTGACACAATCTACATAACCTGAAATTAAAGTAGAATAAAGTACTACAAAATGGAACATTGGGCATTTTAGACTAAGAGTACAGAAATGTGTCACATATAAAAAGGAATAATCGATTTCATTTAAAGTTAGTGCGCATGTGCAGGCTTGATAGTGCGTATGTGCAGGCTTGATAGTGCGCATGTGCAGACTTGATAGTGCGTATGTGCAGGCTTGATAGTGCGTATGTGCAGGCTTGATAGTGCGTATGTGCAGACAAACAAAATGAATAAACAAGCCAAGGGTTGTTGCTCTTTGCTTATCTTTCTATGATCAACCAAAACATCAAACAGTTTTGAAAACAACGGTCTGAGAAAAATAAAAGCCATTTTTGACCTACATAACACAAAGACAGTCGTCAGTCATGCATGAGACACCAAACCTCGAAAATCTGAGATTTCACGAAGTTTCTGTGCATAGCTGTTTTTGAAAAAAAAAAAAAATCTCATAAATGTGTACATTTTCTGTCATAAAAATAGCTGACAATATTTCCATCTGCAAAAAGGCCAAAGGCTGATTTTATTAAGAAACTCAATAATGCAAATTAAGCTTTGCCAAAATTTGATTCATTTTGCTACAAGAAATCCAAGATCCGAACTCTTTTGAACTCTACGAGTGATGTCTGTCAGGCATCAAGTGGTGCCAGCTGGGAATGTGGTTTTTACACCTGTGGATGTGGCAAATTTAACGCACCTGCGTAAAAGAATCCAGCTTCAGCGAAATCTTCAGGGCGATGGGAGTGGGTAAGGGCCCAGTTGATGAAGGTCGCCAGTCGTGCCACTCTCGTGCTGAACTGGGGATATGACACGTAGCTGAGGTCAAGGACGGGATGGTCTGAGACATGGCCATTTTCTGTTGCAGAATTTGTCTGGGAGGATTCTTGTATCAGACTTGAAGATTCCCCAACATTTGCAGGAGTTTCTGTATGTTCGGAGCTGACTTGGGTTATGTGGGTGTTATCCAAGGTTTGGGACACCTCGTGTTTTACTGGAACATTATTCCAGTGCTGTGTGCTAGAGTCATGAGCAGAGTTCTGCGTGCCTTCGCTACCACCTGAATTGTTTCTATCCAGGTGTTCTGCATCTAAACTACTTTGTTGGCACCTGACGGATCCAGGATTCAGATCTGGTTTGAAATATCCAAGAGGCACTTCAAAGTTTGACCCTCGACTTCTGTCCTGTACAGGGCGGTTCAGCTCATGTCGGCGACAGTTGGGATTATGAGCACTCTCAGTCAAATCATTCATGAGTTGGAACTGAAACTCCTCGCCACAGCTGAAACAAAGTATACGTCTAGTCTTGCTATCCTTGTAGAAACCATCATGAGCCAGCTGAACGGTAGACAGATTGGCATCATGGCTGATCTTGAAATCTCGGAACGACATAAGTCGAATGAGTTCATATATCATTTCTTGATTCATCTAAATTTGTCGTACTTCTTTTCCCTTGTTTCGAAAAATCAGAGTTTTTGTCCCTTGTGGAAACTGTGGAAATGGGGGCGGTGGAAGGTCCCGTATAATCTGAAATAAAATTTCAGTTTTATTCAAAACCGTTTACATTTTGTCATCCTTAACAAAAACAAAAACAAAACAACATGGCTATATAGAGATAACAGGCAGATACAAGTCTGTTGACATGTGAAATATAAATTTAGTGCCCATGTTGAGAAGGCCTGTCGTTGGTATAAAACTATACGGTAATAGTAGCTGACGATTATGTCACACGTTCACAAAACATGTAAGGATGGCAGCAGAAGCAACACACTGACCTAGAAAGTGTTAGATTTCGCCCGAACCATGCTTTATGCAACCACACTGCAACTCTACCACTTGAGGTATGTCATCGATGTAAGGATGGAGGTGATTCCCTAGGGTGGTGGAGCCAAGATAAGGCCTAAAACTGCATCTTCCCCGAGAAGTAAAGAGAACCGCAGAGCGCAGGAGAAGTGCAGTTTTAGCTAACTGGTTTCTGTAAGTGGATACATCTTCTGTCATCACAAACATAAAATATAGATATGAGTACCTAACATTTCTGTTAGGGAACTATATCTGCATGCAAAGACAGGCACACTGTTTTCATTTTTGTTAGTGCTTTAGAGGACCAAAAAATTATTGACGAAAATAATGATTACGTATGTGAGACCACAACTGGAACAAAACATACCGAAGAAAAAGAGATCGACTACTTGAAACTATAAAGAGGACATTGTTAAAGGAGGCCAAATTAGTAGACATAAAATCCCTTGATGAGGTTGAAAAGCTCGCAGAAAACAGGAAAACTTATCGAACTACCATGTGAGCCCTATGTGACGTTTAACAGCACGGGAAGGATGTAAGATGTGAGACCAGGACAGAGTTAGAAGCTGGCAAACGAAATTAAAACAAGGTAGAAGACAATAACCGTCCACTACGAGTTACCAGGAGACATGTCCTTGACCTGTGCTGTGACACATCGTTACAGCACTGCAACAGGCTGGGCACAGATTTATTTCAATGCAAATGAAAAAAAAAAACTGCTGTCTTCACACACCCCCCCCCCCCAAAAAAAAAGCTAGATGCCATAGATGCTTCGTAACAGACACTACATTTATTAGGATGGAAATATTTGGCTGAAAGTTGCTATGGAAACGGCCATGCCATGTAAAGAGGATGCCCTAGAATGTGGCATGCCTAACGGGAGATAAACGATTTATACGCACAGGTCAGGTAGGTAAGAGTTCTCCCAGCAGTTGATGAGTAAAGAGACAACAACAAAATAGTTCTCTCTCTCTCTCTCTCTCTCTCTCTCTCTCTCTCTCTCTCACACACACAAACACCCACACAAAGCTGGAATATCTACATGTTTTACTACCTGTGATGGTAACATGTATGTGGGGATATACTTTACCAGTCGTTGTAGGAATATCATTAAATATTTATAAACATTCCTGGTTTATACCGTTTAACACATTGTGGTAAAGAACACATCACACTACAAAAATATTACTTTAAAGCAACGTATTAAATATAACATTATGTTAAAAATATACTTTAAAATACACACAAGAATTCACCAAGTAACAATTTATTTACACGAAATTATAAGAAAATAAAATGTAGGCTCAACTCCGCTGTAGTAAGTGCCACAGTGCCAGAAGATAGAAGCTACAGACTTGCAGCGTAAAAGATAACATATAGGTCATGAGAATTACTCACCACCATAACAAAAGCACGTGACTGGCACGGGTTGTGTTATCACAACCAACAAGTACAAAGTTAAAGTACGCAATTATGTGGATTATGATATCTGAAAGTGTTAGAGATGGATAACTTTTCCTGTGGTATAAGACACATAAGAAAATTTATATGTAATGCTACATTCCAGGCAATGACGTGCATTAAATAACAAACTATAGGGATAAAGATAAGTTTTAAAATATACAAATCTCTCATTGTAAAAGAAGAGCTTTAGAAGAAAGTAGAAGAAAAAAAAGGGGGAGGGCTTTATGATAAGTAGCTGCTTCAAACATATTCTTACCACAAGAGAAGAACAATTATGATCCAAAAGGTATGGAAAAGAAAGTTCTTTATATTTATTTATCTCAGTCCACTGAAATAATGTCAGTCCACTGAAACAAGGTTAGTCCAATGAAATAAGGTTAGTCCACTGAAATAAGGTTAGTCCACTGAAATAATGTCAGTCCACTGAAATAAGGTCAGTCCACTGAGATAATGTTAGTCCACTGAAATAATGTCAGTCCACTGAAATAATGTCAGTCCACTGAAATAATGTTAGTCCACTGAAATAAGGTTAGTCCACTGAGATAATGTCAGTCCACTGAAATAATGTTAGTCCACTGAAATAAGGTTAGTCCACTGAAATAATGTCAGTCCACTGAGATAAGGTCAGTCCACTGAGATAATGTTAGTCCACTGAAATAATGTCAGTCCACTGAGATAATGTCAGTGCACTGAAATAATGTTAGTCCACTGAAATAAGGTTAGTCCACTGAGATAATGTCAGTCCACTGAAATAATGTTAGTCCACTGAAATAAGGTTAGTCCACTGAAATAATGTCAGTCCACTGAGATAAGGTTAGTCCACTGAAATAATGTCAGTCCACTGAGATAAGGTTAGTCCACTGAAATAATGTCAGTCCACTGAAATAAGATTAGTCCACTGAAATAATGTCAGTCCACTGAGATAAGGTTAGTCCACTGAAATAAGGTTAGTCCACTGAAATAAGGTTAGTCCACTGAAATAAGGTTAGTCCACTGAAATAAGGTCAGTCCACTGAGATAAGGTTAGTCCACTGAAATAATGTCAGTCCATTGAGATAAGGTTAGTCCACTGAAATAATGTCAGTCCACTGAGATAAGGTTAGTCCACTGAAATAATGTCTGTCAACTGAAATAAGGTTAGTCCACTGAAATAAGGTTAGTCCACTGAGATAATGTCAGTCCACTGAGATAATGTCAGTCCACTGAGATAATGTTAGTCCACTGAGATAATGTTAGTCCACTGAAATAATGTCAGTCCACTGAGATAATGTCAGTCCACTGAAATAATGTTAGTCCACTGAAATAATGTTAGTCCACTGAAATAAGGTTAGTCCACTGAAATAATGTCAGTCCACTGAGATAATGTCAGTCCACTGAAATAATGTCAGTCCACTGAAATAAGGTTAGTCCACTGAAATAAGGTCAGTCCACTGAGATAAGGTTAGTCCACTGAAATAATGTCAGTCCACTGAGATAAGGTTTGTCCACTGAAATAAGGTTAGTCCACTGAGATAAGGTTAGTCCACTGAAATAATGTCAGTCCACTGAGATAATGTTAGTCCACTGAGATAATGTCAGTCCACTGAGATAAGGTTAGTCCACTGAGATAAGGTTAGTCCACTGAGATAAGGCCAGTCCACTGAGATAATGTTAGTCCACTGAGATAAGGTTAGTCCACTGAAATAATGTTAGTCCACTGAGATAATGTTAGTCCACTGAAATAATGTCAGTCCACTGAGATAAGGTTAGTCCACTGAAATAATGTCAGTCCACTGAGATAAGGTTAGTCCACTGAGATAATGTCAGTCCACTGAGATAAGGTTAGTCCACTGAAATAATGTCAGTCCACTGAGATAATGTTAGTCCACTGAAATAATGTCAGTCCACTGAAATAAGGTTAGTCCACTGAGATAAGGTTAGTCCACTGAAATAATGTCAGTCCACTGAGATAAGGTTAGTCCACTGAAATAATGTTAGTCCACTGAGATAAGGTTAGTCCACTGAGATAGGGCCAGTCCACTGAGATAGGGCCAGTCCACTGAGATAAGGCCAGTCCACTGAGATAAGGCCAGTCCACTGAGATAGGGCCAGTCCACTGAGATAGGGCCAGTCCACTGAGATAAGGTCAGTCCACTGAGATAAGACCAGTCCACTGAGATAAGGCCAGTCCACTGAGATAGGGCCAGTCCACTGAGATAAGGCCAGTCCACTGAGATAAGGTCAGTCCACTGAGATAAGGCCAGTCCACTGAGATAGGGCCAGTCCACTGAGATAGGGCCAGTCCACTGAGATAAGGTCAGTCCACTGAGATAAGACCAGTCCACTGAGATAAGGCCAGTCCACTGAGATAAGGCCAGTCCACTGAGATAGAGCCAGTCCACTGAGATAAGGTCAGTCCACTGAGATAAGGCCAGTCCACTGAGATAGGGCCAGTCCACTGAGATAATCGTTGGCTGCGAGTCAGGGCGAGAGACAAAAACAAAAGAACGAATAAACTCAGGAAAATAATTATTCGCAACGTACTGCCTATAAACGTTATATTAGCACACTGGTTGTAACCGTTGTATAAACTAGGACAAATGTAGGAACATTATATTAGGGCACTGGTTGTAACCGTTGTATAAACTAGGACAAATGTAGGAACATTATATTAGGGCACTGGTTGTAAACTTATGTTAATATATCTGTAATGATCGCGGTGAGTCACGTGATATTTTGTAGTTAATGCCTTCAAGTTCTGCAGAACTGTTCTACTTCAAACATACAAGGTAATAAGAATAATTATTATTATGTGTCGCTAGACAACCTTGGCGATCTCGCGCTGTCCTTGGGTTTTCTCATCAGTTCAAATGCTTCTCTTTTTTCATGGTCAGTCCACTGAAATAGTCAGGGGCCTGTCCTCTACCAGGTGCATCCACCCGGCCTTGGGTGTGGGGAGTGACCTCTAGACACAGAGGTCAACTGTGAATATCTGAATAAACAGTTCAGACCAAAAGAGGTACCTGGCTGCCTTGCTGGTTAATCTCTTTAGGCCAGTGTTTTCCAGCGTACCGCCCACAGAGTTGGGGGAGGGTGGGGGAAGAAATTAGAATATATTTATATTATACTTTTTATACTCCAAGAACTTAATATTGAAGAAGGTTGGCTAGTAAGGAAGATTAAAAAGAGAACTTAAATATTTTGGATATATTAAACGTCATGATAATTTAGAGAAGACAGTCTTGGAGGGTACATAATGGAATAAGAAAGAGAGGAAGAGCAAGGCGAAGATGGCTGCATTACATCGTTGATGAACTGCGAATGGACGCATAAGCAGCAGGGCAATCTTGCTTAATGAGTTCCTCATTACGAACAGAAATTGGGCGTCCATGTCTAGTTGCATTTGTAATCGTTTCCACACCACTCTTTTAATCGTGAATACCACCTGAATATCTGTGCAAGAGATAAACATTATCCCCATAAACTTGTTGCATCAATTCAACTGTCTCAATGGCACTTTTTCCGAGTTTTAAACAGAATGTAATGTTAGCTTTTTGCTCCATGCTGATTACGTAACAATGCACCTCTGACTAGATGTTTATCGTCTGCTTTTCGGGCGGCGATGAAAAGTTGCCGGATCATAGATGAAGGTTGCCTCTTTGGATTCCATGCTTTGCTTCTTAGATGGCGTTTTTGTCTTGTCCATAATAAAATCAGTCTCATTACTTAATTGTCGGACCTTGTACAACCGAGAGGCCTACATGAGAGCTGTTAGGGAGGCAAAGTTCCGCAAGGGATATGCAAATGACTGACTGACTTTTTAAAAATAAGATCTTGATTGACTATTATGCTACGGGTTGGTGGAAGAGGGAATAACGATCTTTGAGCGTTGAGGCGGAGCATGATTCTAAATAGGCTGAGAAACATTGCCTTAGACAAAGTATAGCGGGGAAAAAAACCGGATAGAAAAGAAGCGGAAGATAAAGGGAAACCACCATTATAGTGTCACTCCTTTGTCAAATCATGCTTAACAAATCTGTGAAAAGATAATTATCATTTCTGGGTAAAAAAAAAAAAGACCAAGGGGAGGGGGGAGAGACAGAGAGACAGAGGGTGGGGAGGGGGAGAAAGGGAGGTAGAAAGAGAAACGTCCTCAGAGTTTTAATGGAAACTTAGGGAACTTCTAAGATGGAGATATGATATCAACATTTAGTTCGAAACCACGCAGATTAAAAAGCAGCCCTAATCCTTCTCGGCCCTTGGGCTAAGATCAAAGTGGCTGAGGTCAAAGGTCTTGGCAGGTACCCTGATCAACAGGGCCCTTTGGTTAAGATAAAAGCGCAGATTTTTTAACTAGGAGATGCCCGAGGCCCGCCCTGCACATTCGATGTCGGGGGGTAAGGTCCACATCTCGTTTACAGGTAGGCCTGGTCTGCAGTACCCCCGGGTCATGGCCTGTTGTTTTTGTCGTCTTAAAAAAAAACTGTTTGATACACGTGATAACGATGCGAGGATAAGTAATGTAATCATGTAGTATCTGACAAGTCTTACAATTTCCTCGCAAGAGACAGCACTAACTTTTGACATGTATTCAAACGGCGATCAAAATATCCCAAAAATAGCTGATTATTTCTATTGTACAAACTGTATCCACGGCATTGCTGATGTGCATACATGGCAGTTGACACTCTGAGTGCTTGAATTAATTATATACAAATAGATAAGACATATTTAAAATTATTAGATATTAAATACAACAACAAAACAACAACACTTTAACGTCAAAACTCGTATACTTGCCTGCCATGATTCTGAATTTTTTTTGCTGGCATTAAAGAATTCTGACATACACCAATGTTTTGTTCCTCAAAGAATCGTGGCTTTTATATTCTGTGTTTTGTGTTTCAGTTTCAGTCAGAGATGACGAAATTTTTCAGAAACTGATCTGGAAATTTTTCTTCCCCCTCCCCCCTTATGTTAAAAAAAACCCCCAAAACAAACAAAAACATTCCCATTTCGTTGAATTCACCTGAACCAAAACCGGCCACAAGCCGTTATGAGATCATCATCATCATCATCATCATGCAATGAAACTTGAGCTTGATGTCTACATCACACACACCCTTCCAAAGTTACTGCAAAACTGTGCAGACAATCAGAACAAGAAGGGAGATAAGAAATTGAAAGGAGAAACAGTTTTGGACGAGTTCCACGCAAACATGACGTGTTTCTATTTTTAAACGCTGTCTATACATAGACAACCTGCAAGAATCTGACGGGAATAACAAACTGATGAAATAATAGTTTCTGACAGTTAAAAAAAATCCTATACGGTCTAGAAGGATTTACTCAAATAACAATAATACATATGGGGAGACAGACGGACACTGTGTAAACAGATATGGGATAATCTCAGTCAGGTATCGTAAACACCTGATACTGGAAAAGAAAAGTTTACCCACGTGAGAAAATTGAATAGACGGATCTGGCGCAACAGACTTATTGACAGGTGAAGCATATTGCTAATCTTAGGATGCAAACTGCACACATTAATAGTCCATCGGACCAATAAGATGACCAAAGGGAGTGGATCGACTCATCTCGAAATCCATCCAGTATGTGGTCAACAAGCGACCAATAGAAAGATCTAGCGGTGTGTCCTATTGGACAACTGACTTACGATATATAAGCCAGGCATGCAATTTAGAAGAAGAACAGAGAAGACAAAAGAGGACAGAAAAAAAAGAAAGATGGATAGGACAGCAACGACAGATGGACAAGTAGAGCCAATAGATATTCAGGAGAACAGTTTAGAAGCAGAAGTAGTTTAGGATAGACAGAAGATAGCATGAAAAGTGATTACTAGCACTGCGTGAGAAATGTAGAAGATTTGATATTTTTGAAACTTTGTGTAAAATGTTTTCGGAGATGCCTCAATTTGATATTTGTGAATTTCGTTTAGTGAACTAAAATTTGATTCAGGAACGAACTATCTGAATTTTATAGTGACTATATGTACTAAGTTTTCAATCTTGTGTTGAACCATATACCACCACATATAGTGACATTCTGAACTTGTGAAGTGAACACAAAGAAAAAGTAGTAATGTGTATTAATAACTTAAAAGTGACAAGGAATACCAAATGTTGTCTCGGCCAGAGCCTAAAATAGAAGTGAGAGAAAATCATCTTATCGATCATTTAAAAAAACAACAACAAAAAAAGACTACGGAAAATTCAATAGAGAACACTTCGTCATCATCATTATAATGAATAGTATTAATCAAAGAACATCTTCAATCTTCTATACTATAGTAACTAAGAACAGGTCTATATTATATATTATGGTTGTTATATGAATGAATGAATGAATGAATGAATGGTTGTTATATAGTTAGGAAGCTACGGTTAATGTATACATTTATTAAAAATTTTAGATCTATTGTATGCTATATTTGTTGTATCTACATAAGAGTATATATTATATTTCTGTAACTTTGTATACAAATTGTGACTAGCCAAAATATTCATGGCAGGACATAGAAATAAAATATGAAAATGTACAATCCCACGAGAACACAATAAAATATGATTTAAAAAAAAACCTCCCTAAAAGAAGAAAATAGTTAGGAAAGATTCATTCACTCATTCATTTGCATGTCCCTTGTGGAACTTTGCCTCCATAACAGCTCTCCTGTAGGCCTCTCAGTTGTGAGCAAGATACCCTGCTGCTGATGCATACATTTACAGCCATCTTCGTCTTGGTCTTCCTCTCTTTCTTTTTCCCATTATGTACCCTTCCAAGACGATCTTCTCTAGATTATCATGACGTTTAATGTGTCCAAAATATTTAAGTTCTTTAATCTTCTTTATTAGCCATCCGTCTTCAATATTAAGTTCCTGTAGTAAGGATATATTTGTTCTTTTTTGTGTCCATGATATTTGAAGAACTCTTCTGTAGCATTTACATTCAAAGTCATTTATGTGTTTCTCAGCTATTTTGTTAAGTGTCCAGGTCTCACAGGCATATGTTGCAATGGGAAAGATGCATGCCCTTAAAAATCTTATTTTTGTAGTTCTGTCTGTTCCTATCCACATATTCTTTAGTTGTTTTACCTTTTGAAGAGCGATAGATTTAAACTCCCTCATTGTATCTCCATTATTAGTTAGTAGTGATCCAAGATATTCAAAACTCTCCACTTCTTCCAGTTTTTCCTCTTTGATACATATAACAGCTGCCTTGTTTGTTTTGTCAGTTGTCATCAATTTAGTTTTCTTTGCATTAAGATAGAGGTTTTGCTCTTAGCTGTTCTTACGGACTGACATAATTAGTTTTTCCATTCCTTTTTGTGTTGTGGACAGTAATACTGTGTTATCAGCATATCTAATCTCTGGTATTTCATAACCTCCATTTGTTATGGGATCGTAATATTCTTTGTCTACATCTTCTCTAACATTCCTCATTATATTTTCAGTATACAAGTTAAATAAATAGGGCGACAATATGCACCCCTGATGGACCCCTTGTTTTATATCAAACCAAGTTGTTGTTTCACCATTTATTATTACTGCTGCCTGTTGGTCTAGATACAACAGTGATATTAATTGTATCAAATGTGTTGTAAATCACATTTTTTCCATTATTTCCCAAAGTTTCTGGTGTTGTACACAAATGCCTTTAAGTAGTCTATAAGAGATCAATATAGATTCACATTAAACTCTCTGTATTTCTCTATTATTAATCCTATATTGAATATATGATCTCTTAATCCTCTTCCTTAACTGAAACCAGCTTGGACCATATTGACTTCTTCTTCTATTTTCTTACGAAGTCTACCCATTATGATTTTTAACAGAATTTTACTGGCATGACTAATCAGGGCAACAGTTCTGTAGTTTGTGCATAGTTTCAGGTTACCCTTTTTTGGCAGTGGTATGAATACAGTTCTTTTCTGTTCTTTTGGCAAAATACCTGAATGCCATATCTTTTTACACAGTGCATGATAGATTGTTGCACATTCATTTTCTCCTGCTTTAATAAGCTCAGCTGTTATCTCATCACATCCTGGAGATTTACCATTTTTCAGACTCTTTATTGCCCATAAAGCTTCTTCTGTTGTTGGTTCGGGTTCTTTCTCCTCCAATAATAATTCACACTGTTGATTTCTGCTTTTACAGTCAGTTGTTTCATACATCCTTCTACAATATTTCTTCCATCTTTCTAGTTTCCTCTGTCTCTGTCAAAGTATTCCCCATCTCATCACAAATTACATTTAGCTTAGTTGTGACATTTCTCGTCAGTGTCTTCATTTCTTTAAACATTTCACTATCTCTTCCACACTTCTGCTGTCCTTCTGTTCTTTCACAACAATGTTGTATGTATTTTTTTTTTTTTGTGTCTTTTCTTATGTTTCTTCGTACTTCTTTTATTAAAGATTTATATTCCTCTTTGTTGTTGTTTGTCATTTTCCATTTGCGTCTTCATTTCTCTACGTTGTTTTATCAGTTCTAGTGTGCCTCATGTAATCTTTTGTGTTTTCTTTACTGGAACCATGTCTTTAGCTGTTGTTATTAAGATATCTCTGGCCTGCGTAGCCAGTTCATCTGGTGTCATCTCCTCCTGTACAGCCATCAGGATTTCGAAACGATTTTCACTTCTGTACCGTATTGTTCTGGTATTTTTGTAAGATCAAAGCGGAGTGGTATTGATCCCGTAACTGTCTTTTTTATCTTTATCTTCATATCTGCTATTAATAACTCATGGTCTGTGTCACAATCAGCACCTGGTAAAGTTTTTGCTGATGTTATACTTGACCTCCACCTTCTTTGCACTAAAATGTAGTCTATTTGATTCTTGGTTTTCCCATCAGGTGATGTCCATGTGTAAAGTCTTCTTGTATGTTGTTTAAAAAGTGTGTTAACAATCATTAGCTCATTTTCCATGCAAAATGCCATTAGATTGTCACCTGCTTCATTTCTGTCTCCTCTGCTAAATTTCCCCACAGCATGTCCTTCATCTTCTGCTCTTTCTGTACCAATCTTTGCATTAAAATCCTTTATTATTAATACAATATCGTTTTTCCGTATCTGGTCTTTCGTCGTTTGCAGTGTGTTATAAAGGTCTTCTACTTCCTCTTCTGCTGCTGATGTAGGTGCATATTTCTGGATGATTGTTACATTTCTAGGAGTGCCCTTAAGTCTGATAGTGAGGATTCTATCACTTACTGGATTGTAGCCTAGTTGATGTTGATTTGTCAAAGTAGAAAGCCACTCCATACTTTCCTCCTAATTCTCCACCAGAGTATGTAAAGATATTATCATTCTCACTCTTGAAGTGTCCTGATCCTTTCCACCGATGTTCGCAGATTCCCAAAATGTGTATCCCCGTTCTTTTCATCTCGTCACTTATTATTTGATATTTTCCCTCATACATACTTCTTACACTCCATGTTCCTACTCTTATTTTTCTTTTTAGTTTGATGCAGAGTTTTCCTTAGTAACACCGTCAGGATTTTGTCCGTCATCACAATTACTAGCACTGACCTCTGTCTCACATTCTTCCCCAGTGTTAAAATTAGATCTATCTGGCCTGGGGGACTCACCGCCAGATCTTTTTCCTATCTGACCTTCCGTGTTGCTGTTTGGGTTTTTTGGTATATTTCTAGAAGATAGCTTACCATTGCTTTCCTTCCGGGCAGTGACTGTACTAGTCAGTGATCATAGCCATTGTCCCCACAGTAGGCAAGATTAGCACTGAAAATCTAGCACATTTTTGATATGCTCGAGCCCCTTTGCTGTAAATTTACTTCTGAACAGTAAAGGGAAGTAATCAAATTTAATTAATATTAAATGTAAAAAATGGTTCCATAACACAAACACCAGCATTGGTGAGTATTAGAGGCGTAAGACAAGGGTTCGTGTTATCACCAGATCTCTTCTCATTGTACAGTGAAAACATGAGAAAATGTGAAAGGAATTAAAATAGTGGAGACAATAATATCGGTAATGTGAAATACGCGAATGACATTGTTCTAACAGCAGAAAGTGAAAACAGTTTGCAGAAACTTGTGAATAAGAGGGCAATAGAAGAGGTCTAAAGCCTTTTGTTTTCGTCATTCTAAAAAAAATTTTTTTCTAAAGATTTTGGCTAAGATCAGAGTGGCTGAGGTCAAAGTATCCTCTTGGCAGGTACCCTGTGCAACATACCCTGTGCAACATACCCTGTGCAACATACCCTGTGCAACATACCTTGGGCAACATACCCTGGGCAACATACCCTGGGCAACATACCCTGTGCAACATACCCTGTGCAACATACCCTGGGCAACATACCCTGGGCAACATACCCTGGGCAACATACCCTGGGCAACATACCCTGTGCAACATACCCTGGGCAACATACCCTGGGCAACATACCCTGGGCAACATACCCTGGGCAACATACCCTGGGCAACATACCCTGTGGTTAAACAAAAGCGTCGCTATTTGTGAACTAAACGAGATGCCCGACATGTCTTGAGAGAGAACTTAGCAATGATTGAAAAATTCAAGGGAAAAAAGTAAGAGAGGAAGGTCAAGAGGCAACTATCTCAGTGGACTGACCAAGTGCATTGAATAGGAAAAGCATCTGAATTAATCGGAAACGCCAATGACCGTACAAGATGGAGAGGTATGATCGCCAACCTTGTGGAGCATAATAGTCATAAACACTCATTTTAATGAAGGTACAAAACCGCGTTATTGTTTTTCACCAATTCAATAATCGGTTAAGTCCCCTGACAAAGCATGGTTCGAGAGGTCGTTTGGGGTTTCGTATCGTTTAGCAGGCACGTGTTTGTGTTAGTACGCCTTGTGGCCATGTGTTAACTCGTTTACCTACAAGGGAACTTCTGTTTTGTGTGATGTAGGATTTCCAATGAAAGTGTAAAATGAAATGACGGAATAAGAGAACAAAATATAGATAAATCATCCCAAACAAGAATTATATGGGAAATGTTTTCCATGCTTGGGGATATGCATTATATAGCCGTTTGGATGATATAGAAATTTGGATGATATAGAAATTTGGATGATATAGCAGTTACATTCACAAAGATGTTCGGGGTAAAGCAAACACTCCAGACCAGTGGTTTTTAACCTGGGGCCCCGCAGGAGATTGTTGAGGATCCACGAACCAGTAAATGGATTGGTTCGATTAAAAACCAAATGCTAGCATCATCTGGGTTCAGTTTATTGCATTACGACTTCACAGCCATTCTCAGGCCGGAAGATAAGTCCTAGATACGGCCAGCAGACAGAAGAAAATGAAGATTAGTCCTAGATACGGCCAGCAGACAGAAGAAAATGAAGATTAGTCCTAGATACGGCCAGCGGACAGAAGAAAAGATAAGGCCTAGATACGTGCAGCAGAGAAATGAAAATCATTACGAATAGAAGAAATACTGAAAGTAAACATTAAAAACTCAGCCGGAGTTAATGAACAAAACCTCACAGAAACAGATACCTTTACATACCTTGTCAGAGCGCTAAACATGGTGGAAATGTAGACATAATAAGTAGAATACATAAAACCTGAACAGTTTTCGTTAATCTTAGAAACTTCTGGAAAATCCACAACAGTACTAGAAACAACGTAATACTGTATAAAGTTCTGCACTGTCCAGATTTCTGTTTGGAGGAGAGTATTTCAGAATCAAGCAAAAAAATTAAGTCAACAAATTTCCTCAGAAACCTGCCTCAAAGTGATTCCGGGTATTTTCTGGCTACAAACAATAAATAGCAGAGACTTACCTGTCAATGGAGCACAGGTGTGTCTTGCCTTGTCCCCTCTCCTTCCTCATATACCTTTCAGTGTCGACGTCTTGATGGGGCTTGGCAGTTTGCTTTATACAAAGGAATCTTTCTGTGATTTCCTGCCTCCACCTGTAGCGTGGGTGGACTCTCCTTCTATTTTGCTACAAAATATTTTATGTGGTCATTAAAGGAGTATGTGGTGTGATTCTTTCTTTATTGTGTTCTTGGGGCAACCATTAAGCCGGTGCTGTGCCTTGATGGGTATAACGATTCTGATTTGTACATTATCTTGAAGCCGTGTTTTATGAGTGTTACTGGATTAGTTATTCGCTGTCTCCAGCCATCAACTTTATGTTTCTGGATTAGTAATCACTGTCTCCAGCCATCCTTCACTTCCAGGCTCTTTCAAACCTAAAGTTAGCAACACACTGATACGGAAGTCAAGCCAGTCCTATGTAACACTTGACATAAGGATTTATTGATGGAATCGATGAAAATACAGATGGTGATGACGATAATCTGGCCGCTGGCAGGTTTGCCCCGTCCGTTCATACTTGCAAAACTCCAGAACAGACATAAACGTCCATTTTCTCTACAGAGACATCACAAAAACCAGGTACACATCCAAACCAAGACTAACTCACTCAGCTTTTCTCCCATTATCCCCAGTCACGGGACTCACAAACCACGTGACCTTCTGGAAAGATCTCGACCCTTACCCGGACGTTCGAAATAAAGACTCATAAGGCGTGTGGAGAAAAAAAAACCAATTGTCTCCCATACTGCTACATCATGTGACGTGGCCAAAACATATGACTTTCTATTTCTGGATATAGTGTGATACTGGCCTTACTCCAGCCGTTTCCCTGAGTCATTTCTGATTGTGTCTTTTTTTGTACCATTTAATATTTTCATTTAACATCCCCTTTCTGTCATGATGATTTTCCTTTTGTCTGTGGGTGCTAGTGTTCATGTCTAGCATTGATTGCGTACAGATGGGAGGAAAAACCGCGCTGATAAACTCACAACAAATTCCAGAAAACAGACCCAGTCGGTGGACTATAAATGAACTTCTTTTCCTGACGACCAAACTCTTACAGCCACATGAGGGAAAGACCTGCAGCAGAACGTGGATAATTTAGCAAGGGCATGTCAAAGCCACAGCATGAAGATCATTTCTGTAAAAACGAAAGTCATGACAACAGCGAGAGAAGAAATCCAAACAAAGATCTTCTTGCCCTTGAAACACGTGAAGCATTTCAAATACCCCGGCAGCACAGAGTATCATCCTCAGAGAAAATTGAGACGCAAATTGAGAACAGACGCAAAAAAAAAAACAAAAACAACAAAAAACAGAAGCAAATCAAGTCTCATTGGACAAATGACAACTTTACTGAAAATCAAACTGCACCAGCTGTCACCTAAACTTTCTTGTAAAATATTGTAGACAGTCATCAGATTAACAAATACGTTTTATAATGGCGTCCTTTTTCATGTATAATCTTTGTTATTCAAAGTTGTCTCAACTGACATGCTTCTAACTGAACACTAACTGGAATATATATATACACTTAATATACGGCGCCATATAAATCTCATCTACCATCTTTTATTAAATAGAGGCCTTTCATTTGTCTAATATAAATCTGCCTGGCTTTTCTATTTTGACTTATTTGGAACTTTAATGCTTGAAATAAACTTAACAAGCTTATGGTAATTTAATTAATTTGTATGGAGCTGCTTTCGATGAATTCATTAGAATGTTCTGTGCATTTGCTTCTCACATCTGTAACGTATATGCCACTACATTTGGAAAAAAACGTCTACTTCCCCTCTCCTCTCCCCAGCTCGACTATCATCCTGAGGTGACTGTTGTCATTCAATCCGAAGTCGTCCTTCATTCGCAGCCTTTCCAAGGTGGCTCTTGCAGTCTCCTCCTTGTCCATCCTTAGAGTGCCCTGAATTAATTCTGTGCTGCCAGCTTGTCTGGTTTCCCATCGTCCTTGACTCCCGCATGACCTGGGCAGTAGATTCACGCCAGGCTGGATAACATCATCTTTATTTAACTGCCTGTGACGATCTACATCTCCTTCCCCCCCCCCCCCCCCTGTCGTTTGAAACATTTTAATTTCCACTGACATACATGTAACCGGTTTTTCAGGATATCCCTGTGTCAGTCGTCTGGGTTTGCCAAAGTCGAATCTAGGCACAGCACTACATGAGAATCTTGGGAGATCTTGTCACACCACTACATGAGAATCTTGGGAGATCTTGTCACACCACTACATGAGAATCTTGGGAGATCTTGTCACGGCACTACATGAGAATCTTGGGAGATCTTGTCACGGCACTACATGAGAATCTTGGGAGATCTTGTCACGGCACTACATGAGAATCTTGGAAGATCTTGTCACGGCACTACATGAGAATCTTGGGAGATCTTGTCACGGCACTTTATGAGAATCTTGGGAGATCTTGTCACGGCACTTTATGAGAATCTTGCTACCTGTAACATGTTCGAGCTTTTTATTTATTAATATTGGGTCATAGATCCTTGACTTTGGAAATTACATTCAGAATTTGACATGACTTCTCGTACAATATCGGCCCAAGAGTTTCTATTGGGGCACGGCCTTGTTCGATAAAGAATGTAAGTATTGAGACACTGAATTTCAATCACATTTTTATTGACAAGAAATGTTGCAGGTAATTACATTATTGTATTTACAAAGACAGCTTCCATGTCTCTCTATCTCTCTCCCTTTCTGTCAGTGCTCAAATACAAAGTTTTATAAATGAGAACAGAGCAGACTCAATCTATATTTGAATCTGTCACCGAAAAAAAAGGTTCAGTAATAATCTTAGTTAGCTATTGTAATACGAATCTGTTTCTAGTACTTTCTTACAACACTTTTAACTGCGATAACTTTATTCATCTCCCAGTCGCACGTTTCCTTCAAAGACCACATCAGATACCATGCATGGATAAACTCACATCTTATTTAACTCTTACCTAGAGTGTTGACGCACGAACAAGATGTAACTTGAGCACCCTGGGAACAACTGTGTTAAGAACTTACTTATCTTAACATAGTCCTTGTGGGACAGGGAATATAGGTCTGTTTGCTTAAAAACTCTGACCTACTTCTGTAGCCCAGAAACCTGTAGCAATCAACACTAATTGTAACTGTTATTTTTGTAAAATTTAACGTCAGGTTGGTGGATGGAGACATGAAGATTGCCGGTAGGTATGAGGAAAATCTAATGTGAAACCAATGAATCCAGGACGTGACAAGCCTCTGGGTCTCTACATCAGTGGCTATCAGAAAGATGTAAACAAAACAGAGCCAGCAGACTATAGGTGGTGGGGAATGGATATCACTGAGGCACTCCTCGATTCCTCATTCCAAGGTCGGAGTGTCTCTGTGGAACTGTCTCAAAGCCATCTGGTCAGCCAGCGTTGCATGCTGGATCTGATGCGGAAAAGGGGCTTAAGTACATCCACCAGAGGCTGGAAAACAAAGTTTTGGTCAGACCAGCCTACACCACTGCCTTCATGGCAGTCCGAGCGAGACCACAGTCTGCCCTAGCAAGGAAAAGTGCTGAAGTCGGAGGTACCCAGCCAAAAGGCGCATCGCAAAAATCAGTTACTACGCATCATCGCCAATGTGCATACGAAGAAGAAGAAGAAGAAGATCTTTCGTGTTGTTGTATATGATCCTTGAAAAAGTCTTTTGCCGAAATGTTGGACTTTGTAAGTTCTTCATGCGTACTGCTCTTATTGCTTTCTGTCATTCTTGTTTCTGCTCATTTTTCTCACTCTTTATATCCATTTGTAAAACAGACCCATACACCTCCATCTACTTTTATTTTTCTAGGATCTATTACATATTTAAATAATTACTCATAGTAAGGATCTGACTTTGAAGAAATGTTTCATTGAAAGCTCTCTAGCTCTTTAGTTTCTTAGCTCTCCTCTAGCTCTATAGTTCTCCAACTCTTTAGCTCCCTAGCCCTCCTCTACATACGCTATAGTTCTCTAACTCTTTAGCTCTCTAGCTCTCCTCTAGCTACTGCCAGGCAGAGGCAAACAGGAAACATGATCTACTCTTGTTCACTGGGACTCAATTTCTTCTTCCCCTTTGATTTCTGTTTCTGTTCTTCTTTGTTTCCCCCTTTGATTTCTGTTTCTGTTCTTCTTTGTTTCCCCTTTTGATTTCTGTTTCTGTTCTTCTTTGTTTCCCCCTTTGATTTCTGTTTCTGTTCTTCTTTGTTTTCCCCCTTTGATTTTTGTTTCTCTTTTTTTATTCTCTCGCTACAATATTCAATCCCACTTATTATCGAAGCTACAAAATATCTCAGTGAAGTTTCAGAACATCCGAAATTAAGAGAAACAATTTTCTGCTCTTTGTGTCTTTGAATGTGGCGAAAAGACAGAAATATTCTACATACTTGTTCAAATGTGTCTTGTATACAGAAGTCACAAGTCACACAGTTCACTTGAAAATAAAACCAAAATAAAACCAAAATAAAACCATCTTGCTCACAACCGAGAGGCCTACAGGAGTGCTGTTTGGGAGGCAAAGTTCCGCAAGGGACATGCAAAAGAATGAATGAATGAATGAATGAGTTTATTGAGCTGACTAAAGGGTAAACGGAAGTGCAGGTACAATCCCCGTTTCCATGCCAATAAGGCATATCGGGGAAGCGGTGTTTAGCCCATCGGCGCCTGAAAGTGTGATGTTACCAAACCTGGTCGCATTTACCTTCTCAGTTTTCTCTGGTACCCATTTTTGGAGGATGGGTGGACCCTGAGCCTTTTCGGTGTGGTGGTACCAGAAAAAAAAATCTCAACTTAAACCCGGGACCACTAGATTAGCAGACGGAGCATCTAACCACTCAGCCAACCTGACCATCAAGATAAACTTCAAAGGGTCACATTTATATCCACGGATCCAGTGGTGTGTCGCCTTCAATTTTTTCTTTAGTGTTACTAACTGACTGCACGATCAGCTGAATCTATGATCATTTCTGTCTTTCGCAGCATACAAATGAGACTCACTGTTTCTTGGTGAACAATATTACTTAATACTACTAATTACTACTAATTACTAATAATAATATAAATACTCCATTTTCATAATAACTTCTTTGGTCGAAAAAGAAAGTTAGAAGGGCCTCGGGTTTTCAGTTGCACAGCCCAGACCTAGAGTGACGTAGCCACCAAAGCTAACAACATGGACTCGGTGAACTTCCTAGGTGTCTTGTCGTACAACGTGACTCAGCGATAACTTTCATACTTCGCTGATATTTTATGTATATTTATAAACACCTGTGTGGGATTGGTTGGGGGGGGGGGGGGGGGGGGGGGTTGAATAAGCTGATCGACCATGACAGAGCACAAACGACGGAGAAATTCAAAGGAAGGTTTATAACTCGTCATAAACACCTTTTTTTATATTTGTTATTTCCCTTCGTTCGAATCATGTGGGCAGCTATGTCAACACACTTCTAGAAGATTCTGATGACACGTTGTCTGGACCTGAAATATGAAGAACGGAGTTTTTATTTTTCTCAGGAAAAGTATACTACAAGGCAATAAAATAAAACCACAGATGCTTGGGGTTTTTTTTCTCTGATCGGCAGTGATGATTTTGGCTATATATATCACGGCGTGTGCAAGAAGATGTAACATTTTGGCTAAATACGGTATTTATAAACTTCTTTTTTGGCTCCATCACATCTTTCATACATCTTTCATTAGACTGTCGTGATGTAACAATGTTCGCCAGTCATGTCAGGGTGGAGTCCATCGCTGATGACGTCAGAACAGAAAGTGCTGATCAAGTGATTACAACATTTCAACTACAATTTACACTTTCATAGCCTTCAACGTTTGGTAAATTATGCTGTTTTAAACTCGTCCATCTTTGGTTTATTCTTTGTGTTCAGAACAACTAAAAATGCTGTCTTCGCCACATTCAGAATCATGCGATAACTCCGTAGCGCCTGCGGGAACCTTTGAGTATTAAAGACGGCGACGATAGTCACCAGTGCGAGAAATGATTCTATGCCGATTTGGCCATTTCTGACGCGTACAATTAGACTCTTTTGAAAACAAATGCCTAAGGAAAATACTCGGCATCAAGTGGAATGAATTCAAGAACAATGCAGAGATAAGACAGATGACTGAACAACAACCAGTCTCATTGGTGATCAGGAAAAGGAGATGGACATATGTTGGTCACTTGATGAGAAGAAATGATCAGAGAATCCCAAAACAAGCTATCAAGTGGAACACAACAGGCCGAAGAAAAAGAGGCAGACCGCGTGAAACTCTGAAGAGGACATTATTAAGAGAGGCCAAATTAACAGGCATAAAATCCTTTGATGAGGTTGAAAGACTCGCCGAAGACAGGAAAAATTGGAGAACTGCTTTGCGAGCCTTATGTGACGTTTAACGGCACGGGAAGGATATAAGATATAAGATAAGACGTGCATAAAAGAACTATCAATGTTCTAACGCTGCTTATCCCACAAACTGTTTCTTGCCGGATCTGAACACACCATAACGTCACAGCTTTTCCACTGCTACACAAATAACAGTATATTTTATAATAAAACTAATAATGGCATGATGTCTAATGAAAATACTTTTTATAAAACATCCAAAACAAAATAATATAAACTCACCTGTTATCTCTTTCATGCGATAAAGGCAATTGTGTTGTTAGGATTTCCCGCTTCGTCACTAGATCTACATCGTTAACTTAGGGGAGAAATGATTTGATTAAATTGTAGCTACTTTACTAAAAGAATTAAAGTAATAATTAAGAAACTTACAAGCGAAAATGTGACGTTCCTTCGAAACAAGTAAATACAAAGTGCCACGCCGGCAGCGCTTTAAATAACGAGGTATTACTTTACTCTAAAAATAGCTAGACGCTGCGCATGTCCCGCGGCCCTTGACCCCATACTAATAACATTGTTACTGCGCATGTCTTGTGGCCCTCAGCTCAGGCACTTAGGACACACAGCATAGGACAAGCCACAGCTTCTTAATTACAGCTAAGTGATCTGTTCATGCAAAACAATTTTTAAACACAGCACTCATGTGAATTTTTACTTTATCTCCTCTCTCTATTTCTTCGTCCTGTGTGCTTTTGTATGATTAAGGCTCACGCAGAAACGTCACAATTTTGCTAAGTAATAAATCGGTTCCTACATCTCCCCTAGTTTATACATTTTGGTATCACAGCTTTGCTCCGTGTATATAATCGCTAATTATTGTGTGTTACTAAAATAAAAGACATCAGCAGACGTGAAGGTCTCGAAAATTTTGAAAGACAAATGGCAAAAGACAGAGAGGGCGGAGAAGACATACTTAGATGGCCTGACTGTATGGTCTGGCACATGCGACAACCGATTTGATTCGAGACACGAGAGGGACGGAGAGAGATGACCCGCCTACGCCCATGGGCATGGCACTATGTAAGCGTAGGGTGTGGCTTCCTGCTGTCATTTACACAACGATGGATTGTCAATGATACAACCACAATGGGTAAAAATGAACACTAACATTCCACCTTGCAGACAGACGGAGAGACAGACAGATCTAGCAGTGCGTGGTCTTTGTGATTCGGCAGTCTCTCACCACCTTTTCATGGCATAAAATCTCAAGTAAGCGATAACAGAATTGTTGAAAATTGCTAGTTTTTCTAAAAGTTAAAAGTATAACTTTTCTTAATAAAAAGACAAATAAATGGTGTCATAATCTAAAATATAATTGTAAAAAGTAAAAAAAAAAGTTCGCCAAACGTACGAATGGGCTCGAACCCATGACCCTGATATTAAGAGAATCATGCTCTACCGACTGAGCTAGCCAGAGGGTTGAAAGCATCATCATCATCATCATGTACCGTTGACTATTATGCTTCTCCAGAGTACATGATCCTTCATGCAGGCCATCAGCTCAGTTGGTGATCTCCTCTCACACTATCCCGTCAGACTGTCCAGTATCATTTCTCTTGGTCTTCCTCTTGATCTTCTTCCTTCTATTTTTCCTGTTGTTATAATATTTTCAATGCCCCCTCTTCTCATTGCATGTCCTATGAAAGTACATTGTCTCTCTTTCATTATTATTATTATTTATTTTTTTTTTGTTCACAATATTTTTTTGTCTCTCCAGCTCTTCATATTTTTGCTATCCAAGGAATTTACAAAATTCTTCTAATAAACCACATTTCTGCTGCTTCCAATGATTTTTGTGCAGACCTGCCTATTGTCCATGATTCATTTCCATATAACAAGGTAGGTTCAATATGGCATTTTAGGACTCTTTTTCCAACATTCATTGATAAGGATGTATTGCATAATATGTTTTTCATTCTCTGAATGGAGTCTTTGCTTGGCCTGTTCTGTTCCTAATTTCTGTTCTGCATTTCCCATCTGAAGTTATTACTGCTCCAAGGTATTTAAATTTCTACACTTGCTTTAGAATATTTCGTTTAAATTTATACTGCATGTTGGCAGATTCTGTTTCTTAGATATAACCATAGTCTCTGTCTTTTTATGTTTAAAGTAAGGCCTTTCTGCTCACGTCCTTTAGCGACTTTATCCAAGAGATTTTGCAGGTCTTGTTGGTTCTCAGCTATTAGTACTGTGTCGTCAGCATACCGGAGGTTGTTAATATTGTATCCTCCAACTTTTATACTCGGTTCTGTAATGAGTATTCTTAGAATATTCTTGCTGTACATAGAAAAAAGGTCTGGAGATAGTACACATCCCTGTTTTATCGGTTGATATTTTCCAGTTTTATTTTCAACTCGAACTGCTGGTTCTTGCTGCCAGTATAGATGTTTTACAATCCTCAGGTCTTTGCCGTCTATATTGATGCCTTCAACCATTTTAATAATTTCATCATGTTTCACCTTGTCAAATGCCTTGGTGTAATCAATGAAGCATAAGTAGAGATCTTTCTGTACTTCTAAAACTTTTTCTGTTAGTTTTCGTAAAGCATAAATGGCATTGTGTGTTCTCTTTCCTTCAACAAATGTGACTGTTCATCTGCTAATTCCATTTTTATCTTTTCCCTTGTTCTTCTCATAATAACAGTATACTTTGTAGTATATAACATAGTCTCTTATTCGTCTGCGCAGAAGACATGCTTAGTGGTCAGTTCAGTGTTCATGCTTAGTTGTCCGAGTGCGAATAAGCTGGAGCCTACTTATTTGCACTCGTGTACGGATAATCACTCCCCTTTTAGAACACAGTCATAGCACGAGGCAAACCTGTTTCTGCTTGTAAACAGTGCCGAAGCGAGTTATTTTACTGGATGATAACTTGTGTGCTGTGGTCTTGTATGGGCGTCTCTACTGGCAGTCGACTGCTAATAGCCACGCCACAGCGGCAGAGGCTCATGGCAGTCATACAACTGCGCATAAGCACTGACCACTGCACTGATGGCGCGCGTGTCGTTATACTCTGTCCAGCGAAGTACATCAGAGGTTTTGTGGCACAACGGTAGCGCGTCAAATTCTAGGTCAGAAGGATGCGTGTTCAAGTCACGTTGGGGTTTTAATTTTAAACTCCAAACTATCTCAAAAGGATTTTTTTTACTCGTTTAGTCCGTGTTTTTTTTTAAGCTTGGGGGTGGCGGGACACTGAGAAACACTTTTGTACAACATTTACAGAATTCTTAAAGCTCTTTCTGTAAATCTCACGACACACCGATCTAGTCATAATCGGAAACTTCCGTTGTATCAAAATAAGTGCCACAGAATTTCCGGTATGAGCGCATCATTCATAACTCAGAATAGAACGTACTACGCACGTTTTCTGATAACGATAATTATCTTGTGTTTATACTGACCGACAGAAGGGTTTGTGTGGATAGATTGATTCAGTATGGATTAATATTACTATTTTGAAAGTCTTGCAGAGAATTGCGTAACTTCAACAAGCCCCGCGAAGTAACTGCGCTTTAGATGACAAAAGTCCTACATGTGATATTGACAGAATATATTTAACATCTTGGTCACAAGCAAGTGTCACTCTGTCACAACTGACATTATATTCCCTATCATTTCCCCGTACTACGCATTTAAGGAGAACACGCGCAAACACACACACACACACACACACACACACACACACACACACACACATACTTCGCTGTGTTATTAAGATGGAGAGAGAAAACGAGACGGCTCAAGTTATTTCAAGAAGTTTCTAAAGTCCTCTTATATTAACGAAGCCCTAGAGGTACGTGGGGGCCGACTTAAAAAAATCGGACGCGATTGGGCGTGACGAACTCTCGTGCAGGTATGATCACATGATTTCCGGTCCAGGAAGATTCACGCCCTCACTGGACATCGAAGCGAAAACATGCGAGAACTGGGCTCAGACCAGCCACCTTTCCCCAGGTTTATGCCTGCGGGGCCGATCTCCATTAGCGCGACATATCCTACTTGGTTTTGTCTGAGAGGAGATAGTTTAGTTTTGTTATCAGTAGGAGATAACCCTGTTTATGTTAGGCATGATAAGGAACTGTGGACAGTAGTCTCCTGTGTTACATCAAGAGTTTCTGGCTAAATTGGGGGCAGGTCTGTGTAAAATAAACCCTGTTTTTCCTGGCATCGAACCTTTATAAGCTCAGTTGTTTGTACTTTGTTTTTATTATTTTTGTGGTGGTGCGCATGGGAGAGTGGATCCGCTCACCCCCCCCCCCAAATAACACCACCAACAGTAAGAGAGAGAGAGAGAAAGAGAGCTTTCACCAAGTTTTTTTCCTGTTGTTTTTGTATGTGCTCACTGAAAACGGCTCTTGCAAAATGCTTTATGTTCTTTATTTATATGCGGTCATCTTACTTTCTGCCATTCTTGTTTCTGCCAACTTTCCTCACTGTAAAACTGAAACAAACATTTCAGTCTATCTTCATTACTGGAATAAGTTTTTTACCACAGTGGTCATTTCTCTTTTTGGATGATGTATACATTGTCCCCATATCGTCGTGAGATAGGTCAGCATCGCCTGATCTTCTAAGTATTAAGATATGTTATCCTGGTCACTGTGTATAACCATAACATATTAAACATAACAGTATTTGGCTCCCAGTCAGTCTCCTCACATAACATGTGGGCCGCAGTCAGTCTCTTCACATAATAGTATGTGGCCCCCAGTCAGTCTCCTCACATAACATGTGGGCCGCAGTCAGTCTCTTCACATAATAGTATGTGGCCCCCAGTCAGTCTCCTCACATAACATGTGGGCCGCAGTCAGTCTCTTCACATAATAGTATGTGGCCCCCAGTCAGTCTCCTCACATAACGTGGGCCCCAGTCAGTCTCCTCACATAACATGTGGGCCGCAGTCAGTCTCCTCACATAATAGTATACGGCCTCTAGTCAGTCTCCTCACATAATAGTATGTGGCCCCCAGTCAGTCTCCTCACATAATAGTATGTGGCCCCCAGTCAGTCTCCTCACATAATAGTATGTGGCCCCCAGTCAGTCTCCTCAATAACGGTTCATTAGTGACAAATCCTAAGGCAAAAATATATTTTTTAAAACTTCTTTTGATAATATTCATTGTACTTTATATATATGAGCCTTAAGTGCCCAGGGCACATGGGGCTTCCGCAAGGGTTTTCCACAAATGCCTGTCCTTCGCCTTTTTTTCTGCTCTTGCCCAGGTGAGCCCTCTATTGCTTAACATCCTTTCTGTTGTTCTTCTCCATGTCTCTTTTGGTCTGCCCTTACTTCTGTTCCCCTGTGGTGTCCATCTTAGTGCTATTTTTGGTAATGAGTTGTCAGTCATTCGGAGCACATGTCCCAACCATCGCCAGCGTCTTTCCTCAATAATTGTTGTCAGTGGCTTCATCTGCATCTCTGCCAACAAGATATTATTTCTTATGGTGTTTGGCCAAATATTTTTCTAATTCTTTGTAAACATTTAGTCTGGAAAGAATCCAACTTGCTTTTTATGGTTTTGATGATTTTCCAGCATTCACTTCCATAGAGTAGTACACTTAGAACATTACTCTTAAATATCCTGATTTTCGTATTTATGCTTAGTTTTTTTTTATTTCCATATAGTCTGCAGCATTGCAAAAGCCTGGTCTGCTCTAGCAAGTCTGCTGTTGATGTCCTCTGTGCTGTCTCCATTTTCTACTACTCTACTGCCAAGGTATACAAATTCGTTGACCTCCATCCCTAACTTGCTATCTACTCTGAGTACATTTCTGTTGTTCACATTTTGCTTCATTAACTTTGTCTTTCCTACACTGATCTTTAGTCTTATGTTGTTTGCATTTTGAGTTAGCTTGTTTATTTTATCTTGCATATCTTTGTGGCTGCTTGATAGTAGACAAATGTCGTCTGCAAAGTCAAGGTCTTCTAGCACTGTGTCAAGGGTGCATTGTAATCCTCTGTGTTTGTCTGGTGTTGCCTCCTTCATTAACCAGTCTACTGCCAAGATAAATAATGTTGGTGATAGTACACATCCCTGCTTCACTCCTGTTTGTACCCTAAAGCTGCTCGAGGTATGTTGTCCACAGATCACTTTGCACCGAAAACCCTTGTATAGGGCTTTGATTACATTAACTATCTTATGGGGGAGGCCATGCCATCTTAAGATTTTCCACAGTGTATCTCTGTTGACACTGTCAAAGGCTTTCTCAAAATCTATGAATAATGCATATGTTGTGCTATGCCACTCATTTGCTTGTTCTAATATTTGTCTAAGTACAAATATGTGGTCTATGCATGATCTTCCTTTCCTAAATCCTGCCTGCTCTTTCCGAAGTTTTTCCTCAAGTGCTGGTACAATTTTGTTCATGATTATTCTGCAAAATACGTTACTGGTGAGTGGCAGTAGGGCAATGCTGCAATCTCTGAGGTCACCCTTCTTTGGTAGTTTTACTATAAGGCCAGTTTTCCACTCCTCTGGAGCTTTTTCTAGATCCCAAATTTGTTGTAGTTGTTTTGGTGTTTCTGTTTCTTCTGCTTTCAACATATCAGCAGTCATTTCATCTTCACCTGGTGCCCTGTCTAATTTTAGCTTCTTTATTGCCTCTCTTACTTCACTTATTGTTATTGGTTCTGTATTGATGTTTAGTTCCGTTTTTGCTTCAGGTATGTCTATTGTTTGTGCTGCTTGTGTTCTGCTTAGTAGGGTGTTAAAGTGTTCCCTCCATCTTTCAATTTTTTCTCTTTCTCCACTGACCAGTTGTCCCTTATGTGTCCTTATTGCACTCTCACATCTTGTGCTGAAGTTACCTGTCATCTGCTTTGTGATTTTGTATATGGTTTTCATGTCATTTGCATATACTGCTTTCTCTGCTAAGTTGTCATAGTATTGATGTTTATCTTGACGGCATGACTCCTTCACTTCTTTGTCTTTTTGTGCATAATTACTTAAAACTTGTTCTTTTAGCCTTTGTAATTTGGTGTTCAGTAATTTTTTCTTGAGTTCTTTTCTTTGCTCTATCTTTTCCCATGTGGTCTTGCTTATCCATTCCTCTTTTCTCCGTTTCCGATATCCCAGCACCTCTTTTGCTGTTTCCTGTAGTGTTTTACTGAACTCTAGTATGGACATTTCTGCTTCGTCTTGTAGGACACTGAAGCGGTTCTTAAGTACTATTGAAAATTCATTCCTTGTTTGCTGGTCTTTCAGTTTTCTTGTATCAGAACGTATCTTTCTGTGTTCTCCGATTTTGGCTTTCCTTAATTTTTGCTACCAGAAGGTTGTGATCACTTCCTACATCTACTCCTTTCCTTGCTCGCACATCTTGTAGAGACCGTGTCCACTTGTTGTTTATTAGTATGTGATCGATTTGGTTTTCTGTGGTTTTATCTGGGGACCTCCAAGTCGCTTTATGGATGTTTTTATGTTGGGAGATTGTCCCTCCGATAGTCATCACGTTTTCTTCACAGAAACTGCACAGTCTTTCTTCATTTTCATTTATTTCTCAGATTCCTTCACCTACTTTTGCATTGAAGTCGCCCAAGATGAGTAACATATCATGTTTTGGTACTGCTTCTACTGTGGCTTGGAAGCTGTTGTAAAAATATTCTTTTAATTCCTCTTCAGCTACTTCTGTTGGTGCATAACAAACTATAATAGACAGCTTCGTGAATCTTGAGTTGAAGTGTGCATATAATAATCTCTCATTTATAAGGGTTCATTTCAGCAATGCTCTTGATGCTTCTTTTGTTATAATCAATGCTGCTCCTCCTTCATGAAGATCTTCTTTACCTGACCATATTATTGTATCTTCTGTGTGCTGTGTTGTTAATTTCCTTCTGCCTTGTCCAGTCCATCTTGCTTCTTGTATTCCTAGTATGTCTAGTTTGTATCTGTGCATTTCCTTGATGGTTTGTGCTAGTTTTCCAGTCTGGTTAAGTGTTCTTACATTCCAGCTGCCTATCTGCATATTGTGTTTAGGTTCCATGAGGTCTGCAGTCAGGCAGGGGACTTAGTGGCTGGCTTTCATCCACAACCTTCATGGGCTCAATTTCCTGATAAGCATTTCTCCTTCCGCCTGCATTTGTTATTTCCCTTGCTTTTGTTTCTGTTGCAGTCTGATAGTTTTTTTTTTACCAGATAGGGTTGCTGGCCCTATGCCGAATATATAGTTTTTTTTTTGACCAGATAGGGTTGCTGGCCCTATGCCGAAACCTCCTTAGTCGCCCTTTACGATCATGCATGGTAAGGTACAGTGGTCCTATTCTTTGCAGATCCCGGGTACCATACGGGATATATATATATATATATACATAATATTTTCAAACTTTGTGACTTGACAAAAAAAAAAAAAAAAGAACATCACTTCCAATGATTCACACAAAAAAAGTTCCTGTTTCCCTTACTTCTAACTGCTAAGACTGGGCTTTTCTTGATAGGTAAAGCACAAATAGTTGGAGCTTGTTCCTCTCTCTCTCTGATGCTCTTGATAAAACTTTTGTTTTTGTTTCTTGCTCTCACAGACTAGATCCAAGCTTTTACTTTCTCGACTTACACCAGGATAGGCCAGACCCTGTTTCCATCACAACCGGCCATTTTACATCTCCCATCTCCTTCGTTAAGGGTCAATTTTTATTTCTTCTCCTCTATAATTTAACAGTGCTCTGTAGTGTTATATAACACTTGGACTGCTCATGAATTCTTTCTGTGGGGAAAGAGGAAGTATACAGGATAAAACAAAAAAATATTAATGAACATGAGGTTAGAGTCAGACAGATATTTGCAAGTGTATCTTTCTTTATGTATGCCAGCAGCCAGTAGCTTACCTAGTCAAGTGTTTAGTTTGGAGTATTTGTGTCCAGTGATTTTTGAGTGATAAAATCTCAAGTATTTGGCACCTGTTCCTCTGGCATACTATTCCAATCCTAAATTACTTTGAACTTTATACAAATCTGACTTTTGTTTGTAAATAAATTTTTTTTAAAAGTACCATGTTGGTTAGCTTGAGTCTGTCTTTCTATCAGTTAGCTTGAGTCTGTCTTTCTATCAGTTAGCTTAAGTCTGTCTTTCTATCAGTTAGCTTAAGTCTGTCTTTCTATCAGTTAGCTTGAGTCTGTCTTTCTATCAGTTAGCTTGAGTCTGTCTTTCTATCAGTTAGCCTGAGTATGTCTTTCTATCAGTTAGCTTGAGTCTGTCTTTCTATCAGTTAGCTTAAGTCTGTCTTTCTATCAGTTAGCTTAAGTCTGTCTTTCTATCAGTTAGCCTGAGTCTGTCTTTCTATCAGTTGGCTTAAGTCTGTCTTTCTATCAGTTAGCTTGAGTATGTCTTTCTATCAGTTAGCTTGAGTCTGTCTTTCTATCAGTTAGCTTGAGTCTGTCTTTCTTTCAGTTAGCTTGAGTCTGTCTTTCTTTCAGTTAGCTTGAGTCTGTCTTTCTATCAGTTAGCCTGAGTCTGTCTTTCTATCAGTTATCTTAAGTCTGTCTTTCTATCAGTTAGCTTGAGTCTGTCTTTCTATCAGTTACAGGACCAGGCAGTGGGTGGTTGTAAAAACAAAAAATAACTGCAGGCTAACATTTGTTGAGTTAATCAGCTTAATGTGATAATGTTACACGCTGTAATCTCTTCATCTGAAATGGCATTTTCAACACTCTCCAGTCTATTTTATGACATCTCTACCCTCCTAGCCATTATATTTGAAGTAACACTTGAAGTGAGTTAGTCATTTTGATGATGCAATATTTCATCATGGTAACCTAATATCAGAACTGAACTTTCATCATTCATTATCTGATGCAATACTTCACATGTTTATTTCAAGTAACATTTCCTGGCCCTACTTTGTTTATTTCAGTCATCATCATCATCATCATCAGACTGTTTGCTTATAGAGGCACTATACTGCCAAAATCTGTTATTTCAATCATTGTAGTAGTATGGGGGATAATTGAGTTTTTTCTCCATAAAAAGGGCGTTTCTCGCCTTATGAGTCTTTATTTTGAACGTCCGGGTAAGGGTCGAGATCCTTCCAGAAGGTCACGTGGTTTGTGAGTCCCGTGACTGGGGATAATGGGAGAAAAGCTGAGTGAGTTAGTCTTGGTTTGGATATCTACCTGGTTTTTGTGATGTCTCTGTAGAGAAAATGGACGTTTATGTCTATTCTGGAATTTTGCAAGTATGAATGGACAGGGCAAACCTGCCAGCGGCCATATTATCGTCATCACCATCTGCATTTTCATCGATTCCATCAATAAATCCTTATGTCAAGTGTTACATAGGACTGGCTTGACTTCCGTATCAGTGTGTTGCTAACTTTAGGTTTGAAAGAGCCTGGAAGTGAAGGATGGCTGGAGACAGCGACTAAGTAATCCAGTAACACTCAGAAAACATGGCTTCAAGATAATGTACAAATCAGAATCACCTTGTGCATCAAGGCACAACACTGGCTTAATGAATGCCCCAGTAACACAGTAAAGACAGAGGTACACATGTGTGTGACTAAAAGAAAAATATCTGAGTGGACTGAATAAGAGGCATAAAAACAGAAAAGCATCTGAGTTAATCTGAAGCACCAAGAACCACACAAGAAAGAGAGGCATGATCACCAAAGCTATCCAGCACAGCACATGATAATAATATCATCACTCTATTGTGTGTTATCTACTGTAACAATGATATAATTAAAGGATTGAACACTTGAATGACAAATACAATACTTGTTATTGTAATAATAATAATACTTTAACAGCCACAGGTGATATGCTATCTTATGATAGCACACAAACCTGACCTGACTAAGTAACAATAATAATAATAATAATCATACAAGGAGAATATTCATATGTGATCATTTTCACTATGTATAATAATAGTTACAAGATAATTGAGCTGAACACAACAGCCAGCAGGAACACAAAATACAATTCTTATGAGAGGTAAAAGCAGATACTCCATATTATGAGAGAGAATAAAAAAGTAAAGGCAACACACCCTTATACTGGCTAACTATCAGCAATTAACATGACAGTTGTATCACTTCCTCACACAGTCTCCCTGCTGCAGGCTGATGCACTTCTTGTGTCACTTCAACAGCTTCCGAGGAAAAAAGAAGTTTTGTGGCCGCTCCTGAATCCAAGTGTGCACCACTTCCTTAACCTCAACATCAGAGGTGAACTTGTGACCGTGTGTTGCCTCTCTAAGTGGACCAAAGACGTGATAATCACATGCTTCTAGATCAGGGGTGAAAGGGGGATGAGGAAGATGTTCGAACCACTGCCTCTACTGCTGCAGCTGCTGTGTGGGGACACATACTGTCAATGAGCTTTGTCAGTTATACTTGTTCTTCATGCTTTACATCTTTCTATCCATTCATGAACCTTTCATTGAGTCATGCTGTTGTCAGTTCTGTACCCAGCAACATCCCATGATAAACTTCAGCAGGTTTCAGTCCCTCCGCAGAAAGAATCTCACTGCAGTGCGTCATTCAACAATAGTACAAGTCTGCAAGTGGAGTGTCCACATTTATCTGACCTTGGCTTCAACTAAGGGAAGAGTGCCATTCTGTGCATGTTTGTCTACAAGTCAGCTTTTACTTACCATGATTACTGCATAATTTTCAAATTACTTTTACTTTTTTATTCTCTATTGTATTACCTATCTTATTAAGCTTTAATTACAAGACAAGATAAATATTTATTTTTTTCTCTCCTAAGTAACATTCATACAAACACCAGCATAAAGTCAACATCAGAGCCTGACTGCCAACACAAACTATGTAACAGGAATCAATAATGTTTGATTTCTCAAACTAAACTGGTACAACTACCACATCTTCACAAAACCTGAAATGGAATAAGGTATTGTTTTTAGACTGATACTTTTTTTTACCAAGAACATAAGAAGGTATTTTAAAAGTTAAGCAGTAACTTTCTGTAGAATGTATGCCAGAATATTTCTAATGTTCAGTCATGGGAACATGTGTTATCTAATATCCCACTCTGTTCAGCCAAGTGTACATGTGTTATCTAATATCCCACTCTGTTCAGCCAAGTGTACATGTGTTATCTAATATCCCACTCTGTTCAGCCAAGTGTACATGTGTTATCTAATATCCCACTCTGTTCAGCCAAGTGTACATGTGTTATCTAATATCCCACTCTGTTCAGCCAAGTGTACATGTGTTATCTAATATCTCACTCTGTTCAGCCAAGTGTACATGTGTTATCTAATATCCCACTCTGTTCAGCCAAGTGTACACGTGTTATCTAATATCCCACTCTGTTCAGCCAAGTGTACATGTGTTATCTAATATCTCACTCTGTTCAGCCAAGTGTACATGTGTTATCTAATATCCCACTGTTCAGCCAAGTGTACATGTGTTATCTAATATCCCACTCTGTTCAGCCAAGTGTACATGTGTTATCTAATATCCCACTCCATTAAGTCAGGTGTCTTGTCCTACCATTAATTTTGTCTACAAGAATGTACTGCACAGATTGAAAATGAAACACTTTTGAAAGGCTCCTACAGACTTATCAAATACACTTTTTCCATGTAAATATGCATTCCCAACATACAATCTTCCAGACAGAACAACTTCTCTACTTTCATTATAGTGAATTAAGCCTCTGAATAATCATTCCCATGGTCTCATTGCCCTTTTATAAAGTTTTGGACATGATATCTATAGCTCAATTTTGCAAAAGTATCATGTTACAAAACTGTATCACATACTATCACAGTCTCCAGCAACTACATTCAAATGATACAAGCATTACAAAAAATGGTGAAACAAACACTGGAGAAAAATTGTCTTGTATGAGCAGAAATTACAGAGCTGTGTCAGGTACATACTGAAAGCCTTTTACTTTCTGCCACAACTGAAATCAAAACAATGTTACCTGCCAGATGACTGTAATGTTACCTGCCTCAGATGACTATAATGTTACCTGTGTCAGATGACTGTAATGTTACCTGTGTCAGATGACTATAATGTTACCTGTGTCAGATGACTGTAATGTTACCTGTGTCAGATGACTGTAATGTTACCTGTGTCAGATGACTGTAATGTTACCTGCCTCAGATGACTATAATGTTACCTGCCTCAGATGACTGTAATGTTACCTGCCTCAGATGACTGTAATGTTACCTGTGTCAGATGACTGTAATGTTACCTGTGTCAGATGACTGTAATGTTACCTGTGTCAGATGACTGTAATGTTACCTGTGTCAGATGACTGTAATGTTACCTGTGTCAGATGACTGTAATGTTACCTGTGTCAGATGACTGTAATGTTACCTGTGTCAGATGACTGTAATGTTACCTGCCTCAGATGACTATAATGTTACCTGCATCAGATGACTATAATGTTACCTGTGTCAGATGACTGTAATGTTACCTGCCTCAGATGACTATAATGTTACCTGTGTCAGATGACTATAATGTTACCTGTGTCAGATGACTAATTTTACCTGCGTCAGATGACTGTAATGTGCTATTGTAGGCACTATGGTGTCAGTTCATCATCATCATCAGGTGCCATGCTGACTGGCGTTGGCTATTATGCTTCTACAGAATACATGATCCTTCATGCAAGCCATCAGCTCAGTTGGTGATCTCCTCTCACACCATCCCGCCAGACTGTCCAGTATCATTTCTCTTGGTCTTCCTCTTGATCTTCTTCCTTCTATTTTTCCTGTTGTTATAATATTTTCAATGCCCCCTCTTCTCATTGCATGTCCTATGAAAGTACATTGTCTCTCTCTTATTTTTTTTTTGACAAGATTTTTTTTGTCCCTCCAGCTCTTCTCATACATTCTTCATTAGTTATTTTTGCTGTCCAGGGGATTTGCAACATTCTTCTAATAAACCACATTTCTGCTGCTTCCAATGATTTTTGTGCAGACCTACCTATTGTCCATGATTCACTTCCATATAACAAGATAGGTCCAATATAACATTTTAGGACTCTTTTTCCAACATTCACTGATAAGGATGTCAGTTGCCATGAATAAAAACACAGAATGGAATGCACAAAATCAGACTAATGCCCTGAAAACTTTCAAAATTCACAACAGCAAAAAAAAAAAAAAAATCACTGAAAACAAGTTTGAAAGAAAAAAACATAAATGAGTGAAGAGTTTGCTTTTATTTGCCACACATTATCTGTCTGATCATGTTCTTCATCTATTTTCTTTTTTCTCTAGTCTTGCAACTATTATTATTTTTTTTTTTTCAGATGATAAACTGCACAGACTTGGATAAACTAACTGATCTCCAAACATGAGTAGAAAATTTGTTGTCTTTCCTGACTGTGAGTAGCTGATATCTGACATTCATATCATCCTGGGTCTCATCTTTTCTTCATTTATTATCTGATCTCTTTATGTAAGTGATCAACTGTCCCATATTTTAAGCATTTGTCCCAGTAATCATATTGCTTCAGTCGGGACACCTAAATGTCCTCTACTTTTTTAAAACATGTGCTCCATATTGTCCTCTATTCTCATCTGTGATGGCCACATGTTTGGATATACCAGAATAAAAAAAAAATTATCTTAGTGGAAACGTTGCCATTCTGAAGAAAATTCACTCTACAGAGAATTACAAGTAGATGAGACTGACACATTTGTAAGTAAATTTATAAACCTAGCCTACTGATTAAAATTCTGGGTTAAAATTTAACCTACCTTAGCCACCACAAATTGGTTGTCCTGTGTTTGAATTTAGAAAAAAGAAAAAAATCAGTTTATGCTATTCTGACAATTATCTTCAGACTTCTTTCTTCTGCATTCTAATTCTGGAGTGATCATTTGTAATCTTCTTCCTTCAAAACTGATCATGTGATTTTGTTTGTGTTTTGTGCTTTCTAAAAAAGCTGTTAAAACACAGGAACAAAAACTTCAGCTTAATTTTGACATTACCAAACAAATATCTTAAACTACATAAAAAATATTACAATAAACACTACTGCCATACTGATACTGGGAAATGATTATTTGGCTGATAAAACAGTTTAAAATCTAAACCCCAGAAGTGTAGAACAAGACCTACAGATGCAGTTTTATTGTCGTAATTTTCAGAAATATCATTTCAGAAGCTCAAGGCAATAAAAAGAATTAACAACTGCAAAAATCAGATTCCATAAAATATTTACAAACTCTCCAAAGACTTTTCTGAAAACCTGGCTGCATACAGCATAAACATATACAACATATAATTAGGACACGTGCTGTTTAAAACTGACATTCTGAAAATGAAATGAAAAGAACAGTCTACTTTGTATTAATAATGCAACAAGGTAAACATTTGAAAGTAGTTTCATGCACTACAACAAAACTGTACAGCTTTCATTGCTGTATGTCATAAGGAAGCACTGTCCAGACTATAAGAAGTTAAAAAACTTCACTCAAAGAAAGTAAATAAAACATTGTGGTGAACTGCCACTGTTTATAAGATAAATAACTGCCAGTGTGTATCTGATGAACAAAATGCTGCTGTTAAGTTGATGAACAAATGTCACTGTTAATTTTATGAACAACTGTCAATGTTTATTTTATGAACAACTGCCACTGTTAATTTGATGAATAACTGCCAGTGTGTACTTCATGAACAACTGCCACTGTTTATTTAATGAACAAATGGCACTGTTAAGATGATGAATAACTGTCAATGTTTGTTTGATGAACAACTGGCATTGTTAATCTGATGAACAACTGTCAATATTTATTTAACTAGAGGGAAGAAACTCTGTCACATCTGGTGACATGTCACATATTCAGTAACTTGTACAAGTATTTACACCAATAATGCTTGGATTTCTCACAATGAAAGCTAAGTTGAAACAAGAGAATTTAGACAAGTCAAATCAACCAAATTCTGGCTTGGCTTATTCACAAACAGAAAACAAACAGACCAGTATTCACATGCTGTTTGTACCAACATTATTATTGCTCTGATTATTGTACTAGCTATGTTTGTATGTTTGTTCAGAAATGGCCTCATTGCCACCCATTCTAACACCACAGAATGGGCAATACAGTCAGAATAGAAGTGCCTGAGTAATTTCTGTGGAAGATTTTCCCTAGAATGTTTGCCCAGTCAGCAGCTGCTTGATCTACTCTCTTGCAATTTTCAACTGCCAATGGATTTTTAAGTTGTGCAACAATGCACTTGTACATTTAGTTCCACTACCTAGAGACCGGGCTAATTTATCACTGGAGGATTCTCCAGAAAAAAAATTCTTGGGATTTTTATTGGGTTCTGAACCTGCAACCTTCAATGGTCAGGGTGAACATTTAACCCTGAGATCATGTAGCCTCTCAGCACACATACCTTCTGTACATACATGTACAAACTGTACACTGTAAATAATTCTCTTCTCTACATACAAGGTTAAACTTTGTTAAAAAGTTGCACTCGTTCCCACAGAAAGTTTAAACTGAATTCACACTGCCACATAACTGGCAAAATCTAGACTAGACTATAAGTTTACACGTGAAACACACTTGTTATATGTATGTTACAGTCTGTAATACTAAATATGTACTACTTGTTAATAACCAAATATTATTGTAATTTCTTTAACAAAGTAAGTAAACTTTAGCTTTCACATTAGTTTTACAAAATAACATTTTCCACTGAATACAAGGTTCTTGTTGTAAATACATAAAAAAAGTAATACTGAGTGAATACACAAGAATATGAACATAGATCATACAGTGTGACAGAACAGCCATAAATGGACAACATGTAAACTGATCGTATGTCCATGTTTGTAATATTCTGACTGAAAGTGGATGTGGAGATTGACAAAACCTGACAGCTTAAAATCTTACATACATGTTACATATTAAAAGTCACTGGAATAAAAATACACAATTACTTTTTACTTTAAAGGTAACTGCAGCACTAAATCTTTACATCCATCATAAATGTGATTAAACAAAAAGAAAATACTTTTTTCTATATTAAAAACAAAAAACTAAATTATTATTGCAGCTTTACATGCAGCTTTGGGGACACTACTTAAAAAAAGTCCCGGCCACTGTTAATCTGATAAAAAAGAACTGGTTAGAACAAGTTATGGCATCTAAAACTGATGTGACCAGGTACAGAATAAAAAGTTCTATCTCATTAAGTGGTACAAAAAGAGATCAGTAACCATAACAGTCTTGTTTATATATCTGTTGACCAGCACTGAAATCATTGACAAACAACAACAACAACAACAACAACAATCACTTCTTATTAGTTTTATTTTGTAAAGAATAATTCATTCCAACTGTCTGAGTCTAAATCAGTTTTAGGACACCGATTACTTGCTCTCAATCACTTCTACAACCAGGAACTTAAGAAAAAATATTTAATTTAAAATCTGTAAGTAAAAGAAATGATCACATTTAAAATTCGAACAAAAAACAAAAAAAAAAGATGATTTCTTTTACATAATTTATATATAAAAGATGAAAATTGTTTTTGTTTTTTATTTTTTCAAATTGATTATAAAATGATTAAGCATTTAACATCAGACACAGTAATGAACAGAATAGCCCACACTTGACATTATACTCAGTTTAATCTTTCAGCAGTTTATCTCAAAACTCTCAGAAAAATGAGACTGCTGTAGTTTGGATGACAAAGCTACACTGACATAATTCCTTGCTACACTGACATAATTCCTAGCTACATTGACAGATCTCCTAGCTACACTAAACATATACTGCTTCAGCTGGTGAAATGATGGGAACTTTCTCATCAAAGCTCATTCAGGAAATATTGGTCATTAATGACAACATACTTTTAACTTATATATTTAACTTGACTATATATAGCAACAACCATATGATAATAAACAAAATGTCTGTTCCATAGATCCCTCGGTAACTGCAACCTTCAAAACAAAGATCATAAGACAGTAAGGCCTGCAGTAAAATACCAGTCTTAAACAAACAGTCCTGCAGGGTGCCCACAAAAAAATGAAATAATTCTGAAGCCATCACATCATTAAAATACAGCACCAGATTATGTCTTATGCTGTTTTTTGTACATACATTTTAGTCACTGACATGACATATTTCTTGACTATAAAGATCCTACAAACCAACACAGACTTCTTTGTAACCTCATACATGCTATAAATGATGCTGATATTGCATTCCACTATCAAAGACTTTGTGCTGTTGACACCAAAGCAACAAAGAGATTGCACTTCCATGTACCTTGTAAAGTAGATAATGCTCCTTATACTCTGTATGGAAATGAAGCTGTCTGACAGATAAGTAACATGTTATCTAATAATTCTGACTTCTGCTATGAATCTGAAGAAGGCCACTATGTGACTGAAATATTGATTGTTTTTCTTCTTTTCCATCTCTTACTAGCTTCTGTATGACTGCTTATTTATATAATCAAATTCATGTGCTATTTACAGACTATGATCTTTGTTTATATTTCTCTTTGCTTCATTCTTCAGCATGAAAGACAAACAGTTTGGTCACTGTTTCATATCTCTGTGGACACCTTCTTTTGCTGTTATAAATCACCAAACAATATAAATACACTGTACCACTATACAACAAAAAATGCTGAATATATTTACATCAAAAAGTTTAGAGCAGTCAAAGAAAACTTTATTGCACTGTTTATCATCTTTTTTTTTTTTAAACATAAATTTTGCTGTTTTATCTATATTTTTTAAAGCTATATTTAACTGTGGATACAGTCTAAAGATGTATTTTAAAACAATTATCTCTAAAGTTTGAGCTAAAGTTGCATTCACTAATCTTTCATTTTGGTTCTCAAGAGGTCTGAGCAAAGGTGTAGATGTTCAGGTCAACTCATCCGTGAGAACAGGTCTTTAGCTTCTCCTGGAAGTGAGAAAGTAAAGGTTGTAAGGCAAGTCATTGACCACATCACCTTCTTGTGTCTGACAGGCCAAAAGAAGATATGGGCGCTACATTACATCCTTTATATGCCTCTGTGATAAAGAACAGGGTTCTCTTTTTTTAATTCAGTTTACATGAAAACTATTGAATATATTCTCATCAAATTGTTTACAGTCAATTAACATCCATTAACTTCTTCAACAAATAAAATTAATCATAATTTTACAAATACTGGCATTATAAACAACACAGAACATAATGTCTCATAAACAGTACATAACATAAATATGTTGTCACATGCTCTCCATGGCATCTCCCACAGTCTGCTAATGTCAACAAACTTGTAACAGTCTCCAGACATCCCACACCCTGGTGTGTCCCATCTCCATTAAGTTACTACTACACGACCTTGACATCAGTCTTACTGACACAGGTGACATGATCCAAAAATGGCTGGAATGACACTTGGAATATAATTGTGTCTGTTGAAGAGAAAATACAACAAGAATAAAGATCAGAGGCTGTGTTTGCTTCTGCTGAATCATCAAATAATGAGAATGACTAGACAGAAATCAATAGAAAAGAAGATGAACTATTTGAGATTACAAAGAGGTGTTTAAGTGGGTATTTAAAAATGATAAAAAAAAAACATTGTGATATTATTTGATCCATACTGTTTAGATTTGTAAACTACTCTATAGTTCAATTAAAAAAAAAGGAAGAAACAGATATGTGGTTGTGAAAAAGGATACAACAAATACTTCAGAGGGCTTCATCTTTATATAGTGTAATATCATATATGTGATATCAATATGCAAGCATTGCAATATGATGTATTTTACAGAGACCGGCTTATGGTTAGGTGATTGATTCTATCAACACTTCAATGATATCATCAACAATACGCACAAACCTGTTCCTCAGAATTATAATCAAAGCAACTATAAGGGCAAATATGACATTTCAGTGACTGATATCTGCTCTTGTTTTTCTTTGTAAATCTCTGCAACAGCACCTTATCTTACAGCTCTTATTCACTTCCCATGTCCTTTTCCACTTTCTCTAACAGAATTTCTCATCTTTTCCAAGAGAAAGCAAAGACCAATTCTGCTAGTCTTCCCTCACTTCTCTCCCTTTCCTCCTGCAGATTTAGTCTCTAACTGACCAGATTCCACACTTATCTGCCTCTAACTCTTCACATCTCCTCTTTCATCTGCAGCCACGTTCTGCCCAGTTTCCTAATAAAGCAGAATGCAGAGAAGTTTCTTCTCTTTTTATGCATTTGTTTTGTATTTTCTGTTGTCCTTGATAAAGGTAGTTTTGTCAAAATATTGAGCTGTTATTGTTTTTCATAACCATTTTATTGTTTCTACTCCTTACTGCAAAGTTTTCTTCCTTCTGTGTCTGTTTTCGTAAAACTCTACAACACACCTCCATCTAATTCTACTCTACAAATAGCCCAGACACACAAACAAGGAGGTCCTCTGAGAAGTTTCTGAACAACAAAAACTACTTAAAATTATAGGATAAGGACAGTCAGAATTTCCTGGACATATCATGAGAAGACAGAAGTTAAAGAATTTTAGTAATGACTAGAAAATTCAAAGGAGAAAGAAAGAAATGATGGTGAAGAGAAAACTATTAAAAGAAAGGAAGGCAAAGAGAAAACTATTAAAAGAAAGGAAAGCAAAGAGAAAACTATTAAAAGAAAGGAAGGCAAAGAGAAAACTATTAAAAGAAAGGAAGGCAAAGAGAAAACCATTAAAAGAAAGGAAGGCAAAGAGAAAACTATTAAAAGAAAGGAGGGCAAAGAGAAAACTATTAAAAGAAAAGAAGGCAAAGAGAAAACTATTAAAAGAAAGGAGGGCAAAGAGAAAACTATTAAAAGAAAGGAGGGCAAAGAGAAAACTATTAAAAGAAAGGAGGGCAAAGAGAAAACTAGAAAACTATTAAAAGAAAGGACGGCAAAGAGAAAACTATTAAAAGAAAGGAGGGCAAAGAGAAATCTATTAAAAGAAAGGAAGGCAAAGAGAAAATTATTAAAAGAAAGGAGAGCAAAGAGAAAACTATTAAAAGAAAGGAAGGCAAAGAGAAAACTATTAAAAGAAAGGAAGGCAAAGGGAAAACCATTAAAAGAAAGAATGTGGAGAGAAAACTATTAAAAGAAAGGAAGGCAAAGAGAAAACTATTAAAAGAAAGAAATGTGGAGAGAAAACTATTAAAGAAATGTGGAGAGAAAACTATTAAAAGAAAGAAATGTGGAGAGAAAACTATTAAAGAAATGTGGAGAGAAAACTATTAAAAGAAAGAAATGTGGAGAGAAAACTATTAAAAGAAATGTGGAGAGAAAACTATTAAAAGAAAGAAATGTGGAGAGAAAACTATTAAAAGAAAGAAATGTGGAGATAAAACTATTAAAAGAAAGAAACAAAAGTGGAGATAAAACTATTAAAAGAAAGAAATGTGGAGAGAAAACTATTAAAAGAAACAAAGGAAGGGGAAGAGGAAACTCTCTCAGTGGACTAACCTGGTGGCATGGAAAAAAGAAAAGTATCTGAACTAATCAGAAACAGCAAGAACTGGAAAAGCATCTGAACTAATTAGAAACAGCAAGAACTGGAAAAGCATCTGAACTAATTAGAAACGGCAAGAACTGGAAAAGCATCTGAACTAATTAGAAACGGCAAGAACTGGAAAAGCATCTGAACTAATTAGAAATGGCAAGAACTGGAAAAGCATCTGAACTAATTAGACACAGCAAGAACTGGAAAAGCATCTGAACTAATTAGAAACAGCAAGAACTGTAAAAGCATCTGAACTAATTAGAAATGATGGTGAAGTATGATCGCCAGGGCTATCCAGCTTGACTGTAAAGTAATCTGTAATCAGAGACTGGCATCCCCGCACTCCGGGCATTCCCATACGTGCTCCGCCTTCCCTTCCAACAACCACTGAAGGGTGCGCCTGCTGATGGGGCCAGTCACACTCTGGCTGTGGGTAACACGCGCTAAATCACTTCGTTCGGAAAACACGTCCACTTCCCCTCTTCTCCGCCATCATCTTCCTGATGTGACTCATGTCGTCCTCCATACGCACCCTGTCTAAGGTGGCTCTTGCAATCTCCTCCTTGTCCATTCTTAGAGTGCCCTGAATTGATGCTGTACCTTTCAGCTTGTCCGCTTTCTCAAGCCTTTGACTCCTGCATGACTTGGGTTGTCAAATTGGATAACCGAGAGTCCCCTAGAAGCTGTTATAATGATCCTACGCGTGTCGTTCTGCTCTACCAACCAGGAAATTGCTTCTGATGTTGCCTGCACCTTCATTCTCATGCTCGAAGTGGTGGTTGCACAGGATCCTGATTTATTCGCAACCAGCGAGCCGTTACGATAGACAACATAGCCCCATCCACTTTTTAGGCCTCGTGACACTGACCCGTCTATGAAGATCACATGGTCATGTGGTTTGGGATGATGCTTAATCTGTTCCTGCACCTGGGCTTCTGTTCTAACCTGAGCTCAGACTCGGCATTCACGGCCGATCTGGATCACAACCTTGTTCATTCCGGTTCTAGGAGAATCTGTTCTGGGTGGCAGACTGCTGGCAGTGTCTCTTCTGCTTCCGTCATCCACGATCTCCCTCGCTTGATGCGCTTGTCCTTTGCTGAGTTCAGCTCTGGTAGAATGGGATGGTTTGCCCTGCCAACAATTCTGAGGTACGTCTTCACTTGCTCATTACTTGTGCTTTACTTTCATGCTGGGCATATCCAGCAAGCAGCGCATGGCTATGATCGGAGTATCCCAGAACTGCTCACATTTTGGATTCTTTCAAGCCTGATTATATGAGTCGTGGATAAAGGCAGAAGACCGAGGCCATACTCAGCCACCGACATCACCAACAGGAAGCGTGTCTGTTGTGGCAGTCCAGCATCTGCCATGATCATCAGTGCAATGATCCTTTTCTTTGCTTTCTGGATAACCACCCCCACGCGCTGACTGAAAGATAGTGTCCTGTCTACAACAGTTCCTCATATAACATAATGATTGTCATGACGGGTTAACAATGCTTGTGTGGCTGGTTGCACGTGATAACCCAAGAGTTAATTAAAACTAAGAAAAGTTAACACTCTTTAGGTGGGCGTTTGTTGATAAATGAAGGACATGAGAACATCATCATAAAGGAATGCAGACAGAAAGAGGGGAAATTAACTGAGAGGATAATGACCTGTTTAACGAAATGGCCTGAAAGGAAATGAGAAATGGAATAGAGGGAAGTATCAAATCTGTGAATCATGGAGCGAGATAGAGAGAAGGAAGAATGTACTACGAACTAGCATGTGTATATCCCAGAATCCTTTTTTGATACGGATCACATCAGATCCTCATGAGGCTGAACAGCAAGAAGGCTTGAGCGGACACAATGCTGAGGATAAAACCGATGAAAGGTGGAGGTACAGGCGTAGGGTTATGTGAAAGGTGGAGGTACAGGCGTAGGGTTATGTGAAAGGTGGAGGTACAGGCGTAGGGTTATGTGAAAGGTGGAGGTACAGGCGTAGGGTTATGTGAAAGGTGGAGGTACAGGCGTAGGGTTCTGTGAAAGGTGGAGGTACAGGCGTAGGGTTCTGTGAAAGGTGGAGGTACAGGCGTAGGGTTATGTGAAAGACACATACATGCACGAATGTTAACGTTGGGAGGAAGGAGGGAAATAATAAACAGGACAAGTTACACCTCCCCACCCCCACCCCCGCAAGATAAGACTGGAATAAGGTAGCAGATACCACGAATGCTGAATTTCATAAAAGCTTTCATGTTCTGTAATCTGTTAATATAAGGTCGTTAACATCGCTGAGATCACAGACAAAATAGCTTGTTTATCAAACACTGCCAGAGATATTTACAGAAACATTTTATACACACGGGTAATATCAAAACAAACCTCTTCCTCTCTCTCTCTCCTGGTACTACAAAATAAGCACGTTATTTAATTTTTAAAAAATCTGCCTGCGCTAGTACCAGAATCTGAGATTTTTCTGACACAAATATCACTCAAACAGTGACAGGCCCTCCTAGATCAACTAACAACACAGTATCAGAACAGACAAATAACCCATAATAGCCAGTTCATGGCAAAACGGAAAAAAAAGCTTTTGTTTATTTCTACTAACCTGGCAGATGAACACAAACGGATGAACACAGAAATAGCAAAAGAAACCACTCCCTGAGTCAAGGTAATCGACAGACAGGAAAATAAGTGCAGCACAGTTATTCAGGACACGATCCTAATAATGAAAGAAGCTGCCGCATATTTTATACTGCACTACATCGAACCCGTATTGTTTGTTACATGGATGTGGAGCACGGACAGTAACCAAGAAGAGCACTCAAACTCTACTGGAGTTGTGGTTCCTGAGAAGAATGATTTAAAAAATACCATGGACGGCCAAGAAAGGAAATGAAGAGGTTCTAAGTGAGGCTTGACAAAATTCAGAACACGACAAGCCAGATTTGTAGGACATGTTTTAAGAAGAGGCAAACTGGAACCAGATAGTGGCAACGGGAAAACTGGAGAGACAAAGTGACAGAGAAAAACAAAGTAACACGATACTTGAGAGACTAAAAGAGTGGCACAAAGCACGGCCCAACACACATTTTATATAAAGAGAAAAGGATAGATGGGTGTGGTAATCAACGACGACCAATGTCTGACTGGCATGGGCCATATAGAGATTTGATGGGATAGATGTATAAACTAGGAAAAAGTAGGAGCAGCTTTATTACGTAACGATTACAAAGTTGTGACGTTTCGGCGCGAGCCTTAATCACACAAAAACATACAGGACAAAGAAATAGAAAGAGGAGATAAAGTATATATTCACATGAATACCACAAAAAATATTTTTAAAAGAGTACTTAGCTGTAAATTGTGAGGTGTGACTTGTCCGGTGTGTGGGGAACTTACACCGGGACTCGCACGTGAGTCCCTCATGAAGAGTGAGGATAGTTTTGGGAAAGGTGATTGTTTTCGTTTCCCAGACTACCGGGCAGGTAACTCAGCGGGGGAAGTTACATTTTCTGGTGCCAACATATGTAAGACTCTGCTTCAAGCGCATGTGGACGAGGATATCCTTAAGGTTTGGCTCACGTTTGTATGCCAATAGGGGTGGATCAGAGAAAATGTCGCGAGTGTCAGAGTCGAGTTGGATTATCGGCAGATGACGATAAAGAATTTTCTTAACCATCTGACCGTGCGGGTGGCGTTACCTGCCCGGTAGTCTGGGAAACGAAAACAATCACCTTTCCCAAAACTATCCTCACTCTTCATGAGGGATTCACATGCGAGTCCCGTAATGTGATATATGTCATCGTTTGCAAAAGATGCAGGATAACATATATTGGTGAGACTGGCCTCAGATTAGGGGACCGCATGCAAAAACATCTGTACGACATCACCCAGCATGCTTCGAAACCAGCAGCAAATCATTTCAATGGCCCCAATCACAGAGGCAAATTTGATTTTCTGGTAACAGCCATCAAACAATGTCACGCATATGACACAAGACGCCTGGCGTTTGAGAACCGCTGCATTCAAAATTATGGGACGCTGGCGCCACATGGGTTAAACTCGCTGTTTAGTTACACGTAACATTCTCTTCAATCATTAAAGTACCTCTCCACTAAGCTCCACCCCTTCTTACTTTTCAAACTTCCTCACAGCATCACTTTGCAACCCCTCTTCCCCAATCAACTATTCCAACCTCGCCTGGCTAGGTCAACATCACTCTCTCTCCCCTCCCCGGTTCCCCATCCACCACCCCCAGTTACAATCCACCAACCACATATCACAGGTCTCTATTTAAACAGTCTCCACGTTCTACTAAATCCATTCCTGACACACACCGCCGGACAAGCCACACCTTACAATTTACAGCTAAGTTAAAAAAATTTATTTAAAACATTTTTTAAAATTATTTTTTAAAAATAATATTCATGTGAATCTATACTTTATCTCCTCTCTCTATTTCTTTGTCCTGTATGTTTTTGTATGATTAAGGCTCACGCCGAAACGTCACAACTTTGTAACCGTTAAGTAATAAAGCTGCTCCTACTTTTTCCTAGTTTATACATTCTGGTATCACATCTTTAGTGTAGTGCTTCGTGCATAGTTATATACTTATACACTAATTATTGATGGGATAGATGGTTGTGGGAATCAACGACGACCAGTATCTGACTGGCACGGGCCAGATAGACCTTCGTCATGAGAGACCAGTGCATAACCAATTCGCCATTCAGACGGCCAGAATTTTATCACATATCCTTCAAGTTGTATGTTAAAATATTTACTTAGTCTTGACTTGAAGGTTTGCTATTTAGATAATTTAATTATCGTTCTTGTAGAACACCTTGAATATATCAAGATCATACAGTATATGTGAGGTCGTCTTATATGCCAGCCCTTTTTGTCCTTGCAAAACACCTTCAAAATTTCAGGACCGTCCTATGTGTGAGGTCGTCTTTATATTCAGGCCAATACGATATAAGTAAAAGCATGTACGTGATGGAGGAGAAGGACTGATATTAAGAACAATTGTAATGCTGCGTAACTATACATGCAACTAATGACAGACAAGTATGAACATAATAATACATAAAACTTGATGGGCTATTTCACGACCTTTAACCCATGTATAAAGCAGAATAAATGATATCTAACAAGTATGCGATATTTTGATTCTAGCTAGAAATACACACGTAACACTGTTAATATACACGCATGACTTCCCCAGTTACACACTTGTTAAAAACAGTTTGTCTTTGTCGGCAGATGCATGACTTCCTGAGTTACACATTTGTTAAAAATAGTTTGTCTTTGTCGGTAGATGCATGATTTCCTGAGTTACACACTTGTTAAAAATTGTTTTTGTCGGTAGATGCATGACTTCCTCAGTTGCACACTTGTTAAAAATAGCAGAGCATCTAGACCAGTGGTTTCAACGCGTGGGCCGTGACAGGAAGTACTGTGGGCCGCGGTGAAGTCACAAAGAAACTAAAAGAAAAAAGAGACAGAAAGAGAGAGAGACAGAAAGAGAGAGAAAGAAAGAAAGAGAGAGAGAGAGAGAGAGAAAGAGAGAAAAAAGTACATACAATAAAAATTATTCCGCATTTTTCGCGCAATGCATATGGGCGAACTGCACGGATGGAAGCCGCAGAATTATAGGTCGCTTTATTACTAAATGAAAAGAACTTCTATGCAGCAAATGAATATGCATTTAAATATGTAGAAAAAATATTACATAATACTTTATAAAATTAGATTTATACCTTGCAAATATAAAGCACTTTATTAGTGGGCGCAAAAATGTCTGACTTTTAAATGTGGACCTTGCAGCAAAAGGGTCTGAGAACCGCTGATCTAGACAAATAGAATTTCACCACAAATACAAATAGTTTTCTTGTGTCAGTTGCCACGTGGAACAAACATATTTTTAACGAGAAAAAAAATTTGCGGTGTAAGAGAATGACGTCATCTGAAAGGAAATTCCCCCAGCGTAAAATAGGAATTCCCCATGTTCACTTGAATGCAAGGGAAGCAAACAGAAAAGAGGCTGGATCTTGTATACAAACATGGTTACTGTTACTGTGATCGATTGTACAACCAGACAGAAGCCGTTCAGGAAAATGATGATGGGCATCCAAGATCTTCAATATCGTATTTACCCATTCAAGTGGAACGCTGCGTTCTTCTTCTTCTTCTTTTTCTTCTTCTTATTCTTCCCCCCTATAACTATGACCTGTTGTTGTCTGCGGTAAAGATGTTGAGCCACATCATCGTGTCGGATTGGGAGCGAGTTTCTTTTTTCAGTCCCTGAGTGCTGCTAAGATACAAGGGATGCGCAATACTTCTTTAGCAGACTCCACCACCATGTGGACTATGATGGTTTCTGTCCTGTTATCTAGGGCAGGCCTGTTACTGGGTGTACCAACGGAGAGGCAGGACGGTCTTGGTCAGCTCTGGTTCGCCAACCCTAACGCTGGCATGTCAGCTACGGTTCGCCAACCCTAACGCTGGCATGTCAGCTACGGTTCGCCAACCCTAACGCTGGCATGTCAGCTACGGTTCGCCAACCCTAACGCTGGCATGTCAGCTACGGTTCGCCAACCCTAACGCTGGCATGTCAGCTACGGTTCGCCAACCCTAACGCTGGCATGTCAGCTACGGTTCGCCAACCCTAACGCTGGCATGTCAGCTACGGTTCGCCAACCCTAACGCTGGCATGTCAGCTACGGTTCGCCAACCCTAACGCTGGCATGTCAGCTACGGTTCGCCAACCCTAACGCTGGCATGTCAGCTACGGTTCGCCAACCCTAACGCTGGCATGTCAGCTACGGTTCGCCAACCCTAACGCTGGCATGTCAGCTACGGTTCGCCAACCCTAACGCTGGCATGTCAGCTACGGTTCGCCAACCCTAACGCTGGCATGCCAGCTATGGTTCGTCAACCCTAACGCTGGCATGCCAGCTATGGTTCGCCAACCCTAACGCTGGCATGCCAGCTATGGTTCGCCAACCCTAACGCTGGCATGCCAGCTATGCGTAGCTGACTACTAAAACGAACAGTGTCTTGGCCTCCTTGATCTCTTGATAACCAATCTAAAGCTATTTCATTGTCGGGCTAGGCTGTCCGCTGCTCAGAGTATGATGTGAGTAATGTCCCTTGTCCCATCATCTCTGCCTCTCTCTCGTTTCCCAGGAACCGTTCTATTCCCCCCCCCCCCCCCGCTTCCTCCAAGCCAACAGTCACCAACTTTTTGACTGTCCCAACTACGTATAAAGTAAAGGACCACAATGTGAATGTTATGTCACAAACCATTCACTGTTTCTATTCAACAGAAAGAAAAAAAAAACTTAATACCAGATTGATAACTTGACCGCGGACCACTTGAATCAGTACGGCGGACTGTAAGCCCCGTTGAAGGCCACCGCGCAGTTTAACACAGCCAAAGACGGTTAACTTTTCTTAACAGAAAGGATGAGCCAGTTTTCATGCACATTCAGTTCTCGTAGCATGTATTATCATCATACCACTAAGATGAAATCAGCCATAAATGACACTAGCCAGCACACATTATGCTGTCTCCAATGTTAGACGTGTTTCTGGGTATATTTGACCTGGTGATTCCAAAAATGGCACAAGTATCAGCTCTAGTTTTTGAGATACAGAACATATGCCATATACCACTCTTCACCCTGCTCGCCCATAACAAATCAGAATATTTTAATGTGGTGTTAAAATTAATATATTTTAAGCATGAAGAAAACATTAAAAATTAAAAGAAAAGTGTACTACATGAAAATCTACTTATTTCATGCCAAAAAGCACAAGTTTATAATACAAACTTTCCACTCATACAGCACACAAGAAGCTCCTTTTGTAAGACTTCCGAGAGTGGGATCTGGCAGGACAATCTTGAATAAGATTCCAACAATAGTCAGCCATCATGTGTGCATCCCATCTTCCTTGGTATCTAGCTTTCGTTGTTTTTATGTCTTGGTGAAATCTTTCACCTTCCCTTCGCTTAAGTCACCAAGGTTCTCTGGAAAGTGATCTAAGTGACCTTGTAGATAATGGATTTTAACACTCATGTTACTGTCAAGCCTACTGAAATGAAAGAGCACTACTAATTTTGTGTAGCTGCCTGGCTTCTTGTTGCCAAGGAAGCTTTTCACAAGAACAAATGAAGATTAAGAACATGATTCCATTTCATTCATTTATCAGGGTTATTTATACGTTGTCTTAACTGTGGACCGTCGAAAATTCCTGCCTTCAGTGTTTTGCCATGGTTAAGTCCAGGTAGCTTATGCACTATGTATTCTATGAGGAACAGTTTTTAATTCAAAGCTATTACAAATTGTTTCATCAGACCTAGCTTTATGTGTAGTGGTAGCAGTATGATTCTATCTCATGTTACCAAATGTTCATTGATTACATTTTGTCCTCCAACCACCATATATTCCCTCTGTGGCCAATCTTTTCTTGCCCGATGTTCATGTTTGGCTCTACTATCCCAAAGCGTAAAAGCAAGGATACTTTGTGTAGTCACTTTGCTGACTGAGATGAAAATTAACCATCTTTAAATCTACACAAACCATCCATTGATGTTCTTGGTAATTTATCTTTTCTAAGACCAAAGAGATGACATTGTACTCTTCTTTCATCCTGGTGGAATGACCGATTGGAATAGAACCATATTTGTTGCCGCTATTTAAAAGAACACATTTCAAACTAAGTTTTGAACTGTTGATGAAAAGACGCCACTCTCGTGGGTTATATTCTGAGATTCCAATTTTCTTCACAAGGTTTCCGATGTCATTGCAGAGTACTAAGTTGTTTTCGGTGAAGAATGGCAGAAAATCCTTTTCTCTCCTTCGATAAAATGTCATTTTCTTTCCAGGCTGAAGTATATTCTTTTCCTTTAGTCTGGTGGCAAGCAATTCAGAAGACTCCATGGAAAGATTTAAGTCCCTGATCAGATCACTCAATTCATTCCGATCAAGACCACCACTATATGAAGTTGTTTAGAATTCACTGTCACTGCTCCCACTTTCCTTACCTTATGCGATATCAGACATGCAAGACTCATCCTGTAAGAGCTGTGCTAGTTTAAGGAACAGGTACAAGATCCGAGTGCGGAACAGGTCTCCCGGCTGAAGGTAGATCAGGGTAAGACAACCTGTCACGATTATTTTGATTGATGCCTGTGATGTTAATCCAAAAAATAACAGTTACAGAAGCGCCTTTTCGGTTCCCTCCACTCCACTGGTACTCTGAATTTCAGGCAGTTCCTCTTTCCATTTGTCCATTGGAGCAAATGCTCTATACAAGTTTTGCATACAATATGGGAGCCCATGGCTTATGTTGATCTCCAAGCTTGACACCAAAATAATCTACAAATGTCCTTTTTTTGCAAACTCAGAAATAGGTTTCCTACTTGCTTTCAGTGTGTACTCCCCACAAATATAGCAAACTACGTCGGGATGATTCAAGCAGCTTCGTCCCCATAACCTCTACGGTGTTCGATTTGACAAAAATGAAATGATATGAGTGGGAATATACAGACACTTCCTATACGATCGTAACTATTATACACCGCAATTCTTTTAAACAGATCAGGTTAAGAAACATTTGAAATACATATTTATGTAGTTTATGAAAACCATGATTTACCATCTTAATTTTGTGCACGAAAAGAAGCAATTTTGTCATTTGAGCTATACATTTTTATGCCAGTGTGCATTATAGGAAAGGAAGTAGACGAACAGTTGTGAAACAAAGGTCATTGTACACAAAATGTGGGTAAATTAAATACATACATTTCATAATTCGAACAAGACAGCATGTCATGACTTCACAATTCTACAGAAGAGATTTTTTAAAGAGGGGACTAGAAGTTTATAAATTTAACCCTATCTAAGAAACTAGAGCTGATGCCGTCTATCCAATGCAATTTTCTGAATCAGTCAGTCAGTCATTTGCATGTCCCTTGCGGAACTTTTCCTCCCTAACAGCTCTAACAATTACTAGTACTGACCTCTGTCTCACACTCTTCCCCAGTATTAAAATTAGATCTAGCTGGCCTGGGGGACTCGCCACCAGATCTTTTTTTTTCTATCTGACCTTCCATATTGCTATTAAGGTTTCTTGGTATTTTACCGAAGGTAGTTTGCCATTGCTTTCCTTCCGGGCAGTGACTATACTAGTCAATGATCGTAGCCATTGTCCCTACATTGAGATCATCTGCCTACCATCATAGAATGGTGACCATAACCAACATTATCTGTCGACTGCTCCCATAGCTTCACGTCACCCTGATCGGGGGGCTATACGGATACTCCACCTTGCCCAAGGGTGTCCCGTTGATTAACGCAGGTAAGGACGCGTCTTATTTCTCTTTTGATAGGCCCCACCCCGATAACCGCTTTTTTCTGAATCAGCGCCCAAAACAACCCCAGGAACAGATCTAAAAACCAAGGCACCAAGAGAAAATCTTTTTTTGTTGTTAGGCTGTGTTACAAATGAACAATTCAGTTGCCCAGTTATCTCTAGAATTGCATGGGGTCTTCCAGTCAGCCAGCCGACCGCTGACATTAGCTGGCAAGTACAGGTGACTTGTTGAAACAAATAAAGCAGCCATGTTTCTGGCTAACTCCCGCTACCCACCGCCAGCTCTGAAATCACGACAGATACAAGAAAAAAGAAGGCAGCTGTCGCGACTGTAAAAACAACGGACAGCAACAGCTGGAGGCAAATAATCAAGCTCTCAGTGCTATCAAGGTTATTAAGAGCATGTTTAAAATAACTCACATGCAACCTGGGCCACGTCATCGCTTACAACATGCGCACCTGTCAAGGTCATGACATTTTAATTTCCTGCCAATCCTTAGAAAATGTGACCTTGCCAAATGAAGCAGATAAGAGACTCAAAAGCTGAATAAAATCTTTGACTTGGCCAGAGGTTACAACTATTTCAAGGATGCTGTTTTTTAACCTTTGGGTTAACCACTGAAGAAAGAAAAAGAACTTATGCAATCAATTTACTGCGCGCTTTACTTGGAATTGTCTTCATTGAAATGCTAACACTTCGCTCTCTTCTCCTTGAGCTGCTTCGTTTGTGCTGAAGATCACAGGCAGTTTCATGAGGACTCTTGTAACGACACCTGCACACCTGCCAAGACCGTTTGAATAACGTACATAAAGTCAGGTCGCAGAGGCAGATCCATGGATCAATAAACAGACAGATCATGAAACACACATGCATCCACTCACAGAGGTAAGGGAGAAGGAAGGGAGGGAGGGAGAGTTCCAAGTCTGCTTGTACTTTTATATTTTTATGTTTATGAAAATAACAAAAAATAAGCATGCACTGGATGTTTTTATACAAGGGCAGAAACTCTTATCTTGTGCACTAGAATATCTCTGATGCCACTACTGGTTTACTCCTATCACATGCTACCTGAACTTAGACAATTCTGTGCTATCTAATGTTTCTAAAAGTGTATTATAACAGATAGGAATGTGAAAAACTGCAAGTTATTGTGCATAAATGTATATAGACTCCATTCATTCAATAACTATCGTGTAGGTGTTAAGAAAATGTTTTCCATTCTGCCTGGCTCCTGGCATTTCTGATCAGGCTGGTCAGATTTTTTTCTCTTGTGCCACTGGACCAGTCATTTAAATACATTCTCCCTGTCTCCCCCGTTGCTGTTTGTGCAGAATGTCATCATTAGTATCAATATCTGTGAACTCAGACATACACCAGAAACTGTAGAACTGGTATTAAAAATATCTGTAGAACTGTTCTTCCAACAAACCTCAAATCCTGTATCTGTAGGACAGATCCACCAATAAAACTTAAAATAGTGAAGAGTTATGAACAGATGGGACTGAAAAGATCCAAGGCTAAACAACAATTAATACTGTTACAGCCAAGCTAAATGACAATCAAGTGTTCTCACAGGCTGACAGAGCCACTGACTGCCGCTACTTTGAGAGGGCGGTATGTAAACGCGAGCGTTGCGTTAAAGCAGTCACCAGAGACTTTTAACAGTCTGGTTCAGCGTGGCAAGTACATGAAGGTTAGAAGTTGGCGGGTGTTTGTAAGAAACTCTCCGTCCGTGTCAGCAAGCACCGAGGTGTGTAAGAAAACAAATCAAATGACAAACAGAAAAAAAACCCATCACGATTATAATGACAGATAAACAGATAACTAGACATAATCAGACAGACATGTAGACAGAGTGATAAGCCAGAAGACGCATAGATTATACGAGAAAAGCCAGCTCTAAACAGTTACGTCTCTTTGAGATCTGAGACACAGCTGCTAGAGTCTGTCAGTGTTTTATTTTTATACTGCTTTTTAATGTTGACTTCTTTCATTCATTTCTTGTTGTCCTGTCGTTTACTGGTCTCTCTGTGGACTCCAATTAGTCTCAACGATGGTATCAAATTTGATTTTCTGTCAAATATTTCTTCTCCTTTTTTTCCACTATCAATATATGACAGAAGAGAGATTCTCACTGACAATTCAACACCGAATGCCCTTTTTAAAAAACCATATATGTATGTATACAAAATGTGTGGATTCCTGAAATCAAGATGAAAAGTGAGCCGGTACCTGTAGAACTTGCAAAGTCTTCTAGTTACACTGTTGGAATGTTATGCTGGAGAGCTGTCGTCTGTCATGAGTGCGGCCACTTCTCCAAGCTCAGAGGACCCCCAGCTGCTCATCTAAACTTATGCTGTGTAATATCCAAATGAGGTGATCAGACGGGGTTTTTTTCCCCTATATGAATGGTAACTTAACTGGTCCAGGTCGTCGCGCTCTGGAAAAGGTCTTTCCTAAGATCCAGTTTCTGTTTGATGAGCGGCTTTCACTGTTTGAGGTTTTCCCACAATGCTTTACTCTTTTACATGTTTTGATGACCCATTGTATACCAGAGTAGGGCACAGCCCAGCACAAACATCAGAACAGAAGATGATATGCCAGAGTAGGGCACAAAACATAGCACAAAAATCAGAAGATAATATGCCGGAGTCTGGCAAAACACAACGCAAACATCAGAAGATGATATGACAGGGTCTGGAACAACACAGCACAAACATTAGAAGATGATATTCCAGGGTCGGGCACAACACAGCACAAACATTAGAAGATGATATGCCAGAGTCTGGCACAGCACAAACATCAGAAGATGATATGACAGGGTCTGGCACAACATAGCACAGCACAAACATCAGAAGATGATATGCCAGGGTCGGGCACAACACAGCACAAACATCAAAAGATGATATGACAGGGTCGGGCACAACACAGCACAAACATCAAAAGATAATATGCCAGGGTCGAGCACAACACAGCACAAACATCAAAAGATGATATGACAGGGTCTGGCACAACACAGCACAAACATCAGAAGATGATATGACAGGGTCTGGCACAACACAGACAAACATCAGAAGATGATATGCCAGGGACGGGAACAACACAGACAAACATCAGAAGATGATATGCCAGGGACGGGGACAACACAGACAAACATCAGAAGATGATATGCCAGGGACTGGCACAATACAGCACAAATATGAGAAGATGTTGTTATACAGAAAATCAGACACCGGCTATAAAATTGTGACTCCGTCACAGCTACAAAAACTATAACAGACAATCATATAGTGCCGTGCTACCAAATGGCACAATATTACACAATACACTCTCACGTAAAGCAGGATTTACTGCTGTTTCCTATTTGATCGTCTTCCTTGTTTTTTGTCTTCCAGTATCTTGGACTTTACATTCTTCTAACGTCGGTCAAATGTCTATTTCATTCAAGCACCTGTCAAATGTCTGTCTATTTCATTCAAACATCTGTCAAATGTCTGTCTATTTCATTCAAACACCTGTCAAATGTCTGTCTATTTCATTCAAACACCTGTCAAATGTCTGTCTATTTCATTCAAACATCAGTTCAATGTCTGTCTTTATTTCATTCTAATACAAGTCAAATGTCTGTCTATTTCATTTTAATATCAGTTAAATGTCTGTCTTTATTTCATTCTAACATCATTCAAATGTCTGTCCTTTTCACTTGCAAGTCTGTGTATTTTGACTACAAATAAGTCTATCTGTCTGCTTCAATGATTTTATCTCTGTTCATCAAAAACGTCTTGTTTTGCCATATACTCTTCAATATTTATAGTTTGTCCTAGACTTAACTGGGTGGTAACTTCATCAAAACACGCCTCCCCTACCACCACACACGCAATTACAAAATATTGTTCCGTGGTTTCCTGTGTTGTTACAAAATTTTCATGTCCCTTAGCTCCATAAAAGCCCAGAAGAGATGAAAGCCCAGCATTAGATGTGCACGGAGCAAAACAAATCAAACGGTTTTTCTTTTCATCATCTGACGTCATCGGTACAAGTAGAAATCTCCCAGAGATGAGGTTCTAAAGGACAGGAATCTAAAGAAGTCTCAGTTTGCATGCATTTATACAAATCACTTGGAGTTTCCGCATTACTTTAGAATTTCCCAAGGCTGTTTTCGTTGGATGCCCTATAATTTGAACGCAACAATCCACGAAAACAACTTTACAATTCACCGGAAGCACCGTTTAAACAGCAATGCAAACCCAAATAGACGACTCCAAATGTAGCTCATATGCTGATTTCTCATCTCTCAATATCCCATAGTTTTTAAGTTCCTCTGCACACTTGAACTACCTGCGTCTGATACAGCGCTGCTTAACACAGGCATCATTTGAACCGTCCGGGCAGAAAGTAACTTGGAAGCCCAGAATCCTTTCTTTCTGCGGGCGTTAACGTTTGACGGAAAGGATTATGAGCTCGGCGAGATCTCGTTAAAACTGGTCAGACTATTCATGTTTTCCCATCTTCCTGGAATTATACAGGCAGACACAGATTTATGGTTCAGATCTATTTCTCACAGTGTCTTTTTAAAATCTGTTCTTTGTGTATGTGGTCCTTGAAAAAAGATATTTGCCTAAATAATGTATTGCTGTATGTTCTTCGTTTATACGTGGTAATTTTGTAAAGCCACTCTTGTTCCTGCACGTCCCTCATTCTCTCTATATTTCTGTAAAACTGAACCATATACCTGTGTCTACTTTTACTATTAGAACCAGATTTACCGTAAACGTTATTTCTGTTATCTGTCACCATTGTCCTGGGCTTATACAACACTTTCTGTTGCAGTGGACGCCATGATGACGTTTAAGCATGCGCAAGGAGGCGGATTGGGAGTGGGTTACTGTGGCTTAAGGCCTGGATCTGACCCAAGAACGGAGTTTCTCCAGCAATGCCACCATCACTAGAATCACGGCAAACCATGCCTGGTTATTACAGCTGACATAAAACACTGACCTGCTACAGCCACCAATACACAGCTCTGTCTGCACCAGCACTGCGAACCAGATCTCCACATTTATCACAGTTTATAGCGGTCTGTCTGGTCTCTCACATTTAGCACAGTTTATAGCAGTCTGTCTGGTCTTCCACATTTATCACAGTTTATAGCGGTCTGTCTGGTCTCTCACATTTATCACAGTTTATAGCGGTCTGTCTGGTCTCCCACATGTATCACAGTTTATAGCGGTCTGTATGGACTCCCACATTTATCACAGTTTATAGCGGTCTGTCTGGTCTCTCAATATCCCATAGTTTTTAAGTTCCTCTGCACACTTGAACTACCTGCGTCTGATACAGCGCTGCTTAACACAGGCATCATTTGAACCGTCCGGGCAGAAAGTAACTTGGAAGCCCAGAATCCTTTCTTTCTGCGGGCGTTAACGTTTGACGGAAAGGATTATGAGCTCGGCGAGATCTCGTTAAAACTGGTCAGACTATTCATGTTTTCCCATCTTCCTGGAATTATACAGGCAGACACAGATTTATGGTTCAGATCTATTTCTCACAGTGTCTTTTTAAAATCTGTTCTTTGTGTATGTGGTCCTTGAAAAAAGATATTTGCCTAAATAATGTATTGCTGTATGTTCTTCGTTTATACGTGGTAATTTTGTAAAGCCACTCTTGTTCCTGCACGTCCCTCATTCTCTCTATATTTCTGTAAAACTGAACCATATACCTGTGTCTACTTTTACTATTAGAACCAGATTTACCGTAAACGTTATTTCTGTTATCTGTCACCATTGTCCTGGGCTTATACAACACTTTCTGTTGCAGTGGACGCCATGATGACGTTTAAGCATGCGCAAGGAGGCGGATTGGGAGTGGGTTACTGTGGCTTAAGGCCTGGATCTGACCCAAGAACGGAGTTTCTCCAGCAATGCCACCATCACTAGAATCACGGCAAACCATGCCTGGTTATTACAGCTGACATAAAACACTGACCTGCTACAGCCACCAATACACAGCTCTGTCTGCACCAGCACTGCGAACCAGATCTCCACATTTATCACAGTTTATAGCGGTCTGTCTGGTCTCTCACATTTAGCACAGTTTATAGCGGTCTGTCTGGTCTCCCACATTTATCACAGTTTATAGCGGTCTGTCTGGTCTCTCACATTTATCACAGTTTATAGCGGTCTGTCTGGTCTCCCACATGTATCACAGTTTATAGCGGTCTGTATGGACTCCCACATTTATCACAGTTTATAGCGGTCTGTCTGGTCTCCCACATTTATCACAGTTTATAGCGGTCTGTCTGGTCTCCCACATTTAGCACAGTTTATAGCGGTCTGTCTGGACTACCACATTTAGCACAGTTTATAGCGGTCTGTCTGGACTACCACATTTAGCACAGTTTATAGTCCTGATAATACTTAAGCCATTTTGTTTAATATTATTGTCACATGAGAAGACGTTGAACGTATTTGATTTGTTTATTTTCATTCCTTTATTCCTTCACTTTGTTATTAAATGCTGAGTACAATGTGTGTCAAAGACACCATCTTAACTGCTCATACACTAATCTTGCTAATAACCTCGTATTACAAGTAGTGAGACATGTTTAAACTGTTCTGTAACATTTTTGTGTCAAGATGAAGAAATCTGTGTTACTGATGTCTAAGGAATTAAATTCGTAAACAAATATATGCCAAAGAAAAATACTCGTCTGAACGTGCTTTTGCTATGATTTTTTTCCCCCGATGTATAACTATAAAACAGTGTGCTATGTTATCAAAAAGCAATGGTTATGTCCCTTTTCATTTTTAAGCTTGTGATATGAAGACTGCCGACTCCTCCTCTAGAATGTGTTCTTTAGAGCTTACACACACATGCACTCCTCCTCTAGAATGTGTTCTTTAGAGCTTACACACACGTGCACTCCTCCTCTAGAATGTGTTCTTTAGAGCTTGCACACACGTGCACTCCTCCTCTAGAATGTGTTCTTTAGAGCTTATACACACACGTGCACTCCTCCTCTAGAATGTGTTCTTTAGAGCTTACACACACGTGCACTCCTCCTCTAGAATGTGTTCTTTAGAGCTTGCACACACGTGCACTCCTCCTCTAGAATGTGTTCTTTAGAGCTTACACACACGTGCACTCCTCCTCTAGAATGTGTTCTTTAGAGCTTACACACACGTGCACTCTTCCTGTAGAATGTGTTCTTTAGAGCTTGCACACACGTGCACTCTTCCTCTAGAATGTGTTCTTTATAGCTTACACACATGTGCACTCCTCATCTAGAATGTGTTATTTATGGCTTAAACACACGTGCACTGCTCCTCTAGAACGTGCTCTTTATAGCTCACACACACGTGCACTCCTCCTCTAATGGCACTTTATTTTTCCTTTTCATGGAGGAAGTGAAGCCAAGCTCTAAGCCATATGTGGCATTTCTTTCTAAAGCCTGCTTGAACTTTCTTACATAAGTCTAGATTTACTCCTGGGTGTGACGTGGCATGCAGATTCCTGTGCGCTTGTGACATTGTAAAATCAGTCTATGGAACTGTGCTGGGTCCTACTAGGAAAATGCACAAGAAAGGTAATACAGAATAAGAGAAAAGTGTTGGAGGAAATTTTGCTGAATGACAAGTAAAGAAATGAAGGTTCTTTAAAGACTTTATCTTCCAGGTCTCACGCTGTCATGGATGGCCCCTGGGAATAGAAGAGCAGAAGTTAAGTACAAGTATATTAGAGAAAAAAAGAAAAAGAACAAATATATCCATACTACACAAACTTAATACTGAAGAAGGTTGGCTAGTAAAGAGGATTAAAGAGAGAAAACGTAAATATTTTGGACACATTAAACGTCATGATATTCTAGAGAAGACCGTCTTGGAAGGGCACATAATGTGAAAAAGAAAGAGAGGAAGACCAAGGCGAAGATGGCTGCAAAACTTCGTTGATGATCTGCGAATGGTTGCATCAGCAGCAGGGCATCTTGCTTACTACCGAGATGCCTACAGGAGAGCTGGTAGGGAGGCAAAGTTCCGCAAGGGACATGCAAATGACTGACTGACTGAAATGAGAGAAATCGCGTGCGTGCCCGTTCGTGTGTTACACAAGAAGAAATCAGAAAGATAAAACACTCTGTCAACGGTGCGAACAACTGTCAACATCGTGGAGAACTTTGTTTGAGGTCTTTGGTGACGGATTAGAAGAAAAAGAAGTCCGTCCCCCCCCCCCCCCGGTGATGGTTGGTCTGAGAGGTTTCAGGAAAAAACTAAAAACTCGAATTCCATGGCCTCTCATGTGCAAAACATGCACATACTATATAGACAAGCATGCACGTAGACCAAGCACAAACATACAATCAAAGGGAATATAAAAACCACTACAGCATCGTGGGAACACACGAACCTTATATGGAGGTACTAACAATACCAGGACAGATGATTTTTTCCTCCGAGATTCTGCTCTTAAACATGGCCAGAAGAAGCAGGGAATCAAAAACCGCAATTTTAAGGCTGCATGCAAGAAACAAAAATAAATTAACATCTGTAGAGAAGCAAGAAATCATAACTTACAGTTACACACACTGATAACTTTAACATCAAAGAAAAATAAATCGATAACCACAACACTACGGCTGCATACAAGAACAATCTTGATACCTACAAGAAGTAATAACAAACTAAACAAATAAACAAACAAACACAAGCAGACAAACAAAAAATATACATGAAAAAATGGAAACCACACAAGAAAATTTACACACAAATTTTCCTCGCTTTTTTCTCGCAAATTATCATACGCATGCAATTTGTAGTGTGATCTCCCACTTTAGCAATCTAGAAAGACTTTTTTTTTACATAAAAGCGACGAAAAACAAGCTTTTTATGTTTCTAGAAGAAATCTAATTTAGATAGGCTTTGCTTCATGAACTGAGCCCACATCTCTCCCTTGTGTCCTCCTAGATTGATTTCCCTTGAAAGTATCTCCTTCCCCAAAAAATACACGTCAAAGCAATTTGACGGCGCATCTGACGGATATAAACATAATGAGCCCGGATACATAACTCTCACACATCGAGACGACGGCACACTCACATCTAAGAGCAACGTATAATGGGCCTCAATTTGCTGGTGGCCCGTTTCCTCATTCTGAGACGAGTATGGAGGGCGTCGTGATATGAGCATGTGCCAAATTACAACCGCCATTCATTCCTTGCCAGGCATATCTTGGATGTCAGACAAGACTCAGGAATCCAGTCCTTTGGGGATATCGACAATCACAGGATGCTCAACACATTCTGTGAGCAGCAGCCAGGTCCGATCCTGAACTTGTTCACAACACCAAAAAGTACGTACACGTGTAAGCACGTATTTTTAATATATGTATTTTTTCACGCATCTATGTATGTGCGTATGTAAGCAAGGATATATGTTTGTATGTGTGTAGGCAGAGTAAAGGTAACTCTGTCGTGTCCTAGTGCCCATATTTTCTCTGACCTGTCAGCACACTAGAGGGTGATATAGTCAGTACCAAGCCTGGCCGCCTTTTCTTCCCCAGCTCCACAAGAAGTCGGGTACCACTTCTACAGCTGGGTGACTGGGGGTGCCTCCGGTCGGACTCAAACCATCGACCTTCGCCATGAGAGATTTGTGCACTAACCACTACTTGCAATAACGTAGGTAATGCTTTGTAAAACTGCTGGCTCAGAAATCTAACAACTTCTGGAACATTCTGCGTATGAGCGGATATATCCAGTTAACACTGGTTATGGACGGTTGCATAGCTGCCTACCCCCCTCCCCCTTCTCAAGTTACATTTATGTCTGTGAAACATATTTGATCATTCATTCATTCATTCATTTGCATGTCCCTTGCGGAACTTTGCCTCCCAAACAGCACTCCTGTATGCCTCTCGGTTGTGAGCAAGATGGCCTGCTGCTGCTGCATCCATTTGCAGATCGTCAACTATGTTTTGCAGCCATCTTCGCCTTGGTCTTCCTCTCTTTTTCCCATTATGTATCCTTCCAATACGGTTTTATCTAGATTATCATGATGTTTAATGTGTCCAAAGTATGTAAGTTTTCTCTCTTTAATCCTCTTTACTAGCCAACCTTCTTCAATATTAAGTTCTTGTAGTATAGATATATTTGTTCTTTTTTGTGTCTACGATATTTGGAGAACTCTTCTGCAGCATTTACATTCAAAGGCATTTGATAATTACATATGAAATTCATTATATGTGTGTGTGTGTGAGAGAGTTTAATAATAATCTAATGTAACCAAGGCCTGTATGTTGTGATGCGGAGGCAAGTTTAAACACCCGTGGCGCGGTCAGGTCATGCACATGGTCATGTGATTTCAGCTGGCGAAGGAATTCATAAATATGCTAATGTACACATATGTACATGTTTAAAAATGTGTGCTCACGATGTTGAGACGACGTAGAAGGGTTACAGGCTGCGGGAGCCTGATTGGCAAAACAGCTACTTCACATCACTGGCTGTGTTTATCTTGTTGGAAGTGATGATGGTAATTCACGGAAGGAAAATTCGTGTAGAAAGTGCACGAAGCAGCGAGACAGACAGATAGCGAGGCTCTGAAGTTATGAGAGTAAGAATGAAAGAATTTTATTGAGAGAGAGAGAGAGAGAGAGAGAGAGAGAGAGAGAGAAGGGGGGGGGGAGAACTCTGAACAAGGGAAAATGACAAAAAAGGAAATGAAGAGAGACAGAAAATAAACGCGAGAGAAAATCACAGAAAAATATATCGCTAAAAAGTTGGAAGAATGTACGAGCGAATTACCAAAGAGTGAACAACTGGGCACGCAGGCCTGACTGACATTCTGCCTTCATCATACAACTTTCATTCTATTCCAGACATTCCACATCAGTTAGCACAGATATGTTGTTCATATAACAAACATAATTAAAAATGAAACACCAAAACTCAAACTATACTGTTAAACAAAAGAAACGCAACAAAACTGTAGTCGTAATGGACACCAAATTTCAAACTCGTATCAGCATTTTATTTTACAGATTTAATGTTTCAGTCTTGGCATGAACAAACTTTAAGACTTTAACAACGAAATGATGTTCATTAAATCTGGTTTGGACTTCTATTCTTTGCGACTGAGGCCTCCGTTTCAGTAAGGTTTATGGCCTCCTCTGGACTGTATCATACAGGACAAGAACGACATCTCCTTGACATGGATCCGATTAGCCAATGGATCTGTTGTTGTGGGATGGCACAGTGCAAGAGACAACTGTCGGAGATTGGTTGGCGCCACGTCTCGCTGGCGGACTTGTCTGCTGAGTTCATCCCATAAGTGTTCTATTTGGTTAATGCCTAATGACATGGATGGCCACGGAATGGTCCGGACGTTGTTGTCAGCGAGGAACTGGGTGGTGAGTTGTGACACATGAGGTCGAGCGTTATACTCCTGAAAAATCGACCCTGGTGCAGCCAGAAGTGGAAGGACATGAGGACGAAGAATTTCTGCGACGTAACATTTGGCATTCAGGCGCCCTTCAATTTGCACCAGGTAACTTCTTCCCATGAAGTTAATCGTCCCCCACACCAGTACACCTCTGCCACCATGTGGAGGAGCCTCATCCACGCAGTTCTGGGCGTATCGCTCATGGATTCTGCGGTAAACTCCGCTCCGTCTTTCGTGTCGCTGGAGCAGAAAGAATGATTCATCACTAAACCAAACCCTTCTCCAATCATTGACGATGCTGGTTCGCCCACTGCAGTCGACTCTGGCGATGCCGGTCCATAAGAACAGGACCTCTGTAGGGTCTTCTAGCCCAAAGACCAGCGTCGTGCAGCCGGTTCCTGATCTGACATTCGACGAGCTGCTGTCATTGACTGGACTGTTGAGGACGCAGATGCAAATCGATTCATGAGGTGACGCAGTCGTATGAAGCGGTCTTCGGCAGGAGTTGTGACTATGGGTCTTCCACTGCGCGGTCGGTCTGCAACTGAACCAGTTTCTTGAAACCGCGTCCACAGGCGACTAATGATGCTTCTAAGCACATTAAATTGTCTGGCCACTGTACTTTGTGACTGTCCAGTCTGTAAACGTTCAATGATGATGAGTCGTTGTTCTCTAGTGAGATGAGCCATACTTGCGCACTGAAGTTTCAAATGAATTGATTCGAGAAGCGTCAATTTTCTATAAGCATTCAATAACATGGTCAGTGAGTTTTGTGTTCAGCAAGTTTCATGGGATTCTCGTGAGCCTGTCATGAGTTATTGTCAAAAATGCTGTTTTGCCTAGTGCCGCTTTTCTGTGCTCATGAATCATCTGCTGAGTATAATTCAGGTCAGCACGTGAAGTTGATGTGCAAGTGAACGTTTCAGACAATTTGCCCTAGTCTGATCAGCAAACTTCAGTTTAAATCGCAACATAGTATTTGTTGCTTTTTTTTAAAAGAATACAAAACTGAAATAACAAAGCATGTTCGTTTCATTCTAATCCACGCCTCCAATACAGAAACTATCAATGCGCAAATGTGCATATTATCTAGAGAACTACCACCAGGCAGTGGGAGAATTACTTTTAAAATCATTTACATTCAGTGCTTGCAATGTGAGTCTAAAGTAACATGAACAGTTTATGAATCACTGAGGGTTGGGGGGGGGGGGGGGGGGGTGTGGGCGCGCATGTAATGACATCAAGTAGATACGGAAAAAGTTTGTAGCTGATGGAAGGAACGTAGCTTATATTCTTGAAATACGAGTAAGATGGGAGAGTATGCACAGCTTTTCTTAAACAGATCAAGTCTAAGTTTTTGGAGAAGAATACTGTTTAAGCGTTGGCTAAAATTTTAGGGTTGATTTAATCAATTTCCTTAGATAAGGCGGAGTAATCTGTGACAGACAGACACATAAACAGACAAGCAGGCGGGCGGGCAGGCAGGCAGGCAGGCAGACAGACATATTTCAGACGATTCATTCATTCATGCAATCATTCATTCATTTATTTGCATGTCTCTTGCGGAACTTTGCCTCCCTAATAGCAATCCTGTAGGCTCTCGGTTGTGAGCAAGATGGCCTGCTGCTGATGCATCCATTTGCATATCATCAACGATGTCTTGCAGCCATCTTCGCCTTGGTCTTCTTCTCTTTCTTTTTCCCATTATGTACCCTTCCAAGACGGTTTTATCTAGATTATCATGATGTTTAATGTGTCCAAAGTATGTAAGTTTTCTCTCTTTAATTCTCGTTACTAGCTAGCCTTCTTCCATATTAAGTTCTTGTAGTATGGATACATTTGTTCTTTTTTGTGTCCATGATATCTGAAGAACTCTTCTGTAGCATTTACATTGAAAGGTATTTATGTGTTTCTCAGCTGTTTTGTTAAATATTTAGGTCTCACAGGCATACATTTCAAACAATACAAGAAAATATTTCAAATAAATCAGCAAAGTATGCTTCACAAAAACCACACAAATCTACCTGAACCATTTCATGGCGCAGAGTCTGTGTAAAATGGACGAGAAATGACTGAACACTCACAGATTTTCACTGCAAAACATGTCCAAAAGGCTAAAATTCTTCACACATTGCACACATAGATTAACATTTGAGACTAACTGGGAAGTGAGGAAGAGTGGTCGCTATGGTGACTGCATGAAGCGAAGTTTAGAGAAGGAGCTAAACTACAAAGTAAACCTCATATCTACTGTCAGCTGACAAGTATGTTATCCTGGCTTAATGTTTTTCATTATCTTTTTTTTCCAGATGCTTGAAGCAAAAAACAACAACAACAACAATGAACAGAGAACAGTCAGCATGTTGTCGAGACAAAAAGTAAAACATTTCATTTTATTAAAAAAGTTCGGAGATTCTCAAAAACTTTCTATAGCTACCGCTCTCTTGTCTATCAAGCCACATCTTTAAAGCTAAAAAAAACTCCCACCCTCCTTATTTTGGTTCTGATACCCCCCCCCCCCCCACTTCATTTTTCATCACCACCCCCTTTATTTTCCCACCGCCCCTTGGATGTTTCCCCATCCCCTGGATGTTCCCACCAATCCCTGGATCTTCTCAGCACCAACTGGATGTTCCCACCACTCCCTGGATCTTCTCAGCACCAACTGGATGTTCCCACTTCCTCATGGATATTTCCACCATTCCTACCGATTTTCCTATCACCCTTGAATGTTTCCACTGCGCCCTGGATCTTCCCACCGAACAAACCACTGACGTAATTCCACGAAAACAAAACAAATAAAAGGACATTTTTATCACTTCCATGTGTCATCCTACTCAGGGTCTGTCCGCTTATGACAGGTGTAATATAACAAAAGAAGCAGGGCAGGAAGGATGTGCCACGCTTTGACGCAGCTTGTGCAAGAACAGGAGTACTGTGTGTGGCAGGATCTAAGGATTGACTGTTGCCATGTACCTGCAGTGAAGGGCTTTAGAAAGCAGCGATATGAGCGTCCAAGTAGTGTATCAATCTTCGTGAAGCGATCATAAACCAACAACTCACAGATCTCTGGGTGTCATTACTTCCCTGAACTAGTGTCTCTCTCTCTCTCTCTCTCTCTCTACCCCCCCCCCCCTCCCTTTTTTTTTTTTCAGATCTAGACGCATATTATGATCGTCGGAGATCTGAAGTATGGTCCTGAGAAGACATGAATTACTCATGTTGGATAATTCAGGAAATAATGATGCTATTCATAATTTCTCTTGTGTAACTGGCAGAGTTACGGCGCGTTAAAAGCCCTGAAACAGTATTACTCAAGTTTTATTGAAGTGCAGCATTTAAAAAAGAAATCGTTTTTCAGAGGTTACAGGTCACGCTGGCTCAGGATTGTGTTTGGAAACTGCTGCCTTAAGACCTTCAACAGTTCAAGTGTCGAAACGTTTGTCTGCAGGGTGGGGGGTGGGGGAGAGAGTTAACTTCTCTGATGATACAAACCAAGAATGAGGTGCGTTCAGAAAGTAATGCACCACATCGTTTTTCTCAGGAGCTGTTTATTTAAAAAGCATGAAATTTATACACAATATATATTGATATATCATGTATACATCGGTAATATTCAGCATAATCCCCATCAATTTGTACGACTTTACGCCAGCGCGAAACAAGTGCATGTATTCCTAGCCCGTACCAGATTTTCTCTTGACTGTGTAGCCATTTCTTGGCTGCATGAATCACTCCTTCGTCATCTTCAAATCTTACCCATCGGAGTGGATCTTTAAGTGGACCAAACAGAGGAAATCAGAGGGTGCTAAATCGGGACTATAGGGTGGATGGGGTAGTATAGTCCAACCGAATTTGGTGACTGCTTCCCGTGTTGCCAGACTTGTGTGAGGGCGCTCATTGTCGTGAAGGAGAAGCAGGTCTGCTGGTTTCTTATGCGGTCGAACTCTGCGAAAACGGTGATTGAGTTTTTTCATTGTCTTAATGTAAATTTGCGAATTGATTGTCTCTCCTCTTGGCATAACATCCACAAGAATCACACCTTCAATGTCCCAAAAGACAGTGACCATGACCTTTCCAGCTGAAGGAGTTGTCTTGAATTTCTTTCTTCGTGGTTATTGCAGATGATGCCACTCCATTGACTATCTTTTGGTCTCAGGTTCAAAATGATATGCCCAGGTTTCGTCACCTGTTACAATCTTAGCCAAAAAGTTATCTCCCTCAGCATTGAAACGTTCCAACAATTCAGAAGAAATTGCTTTTCTTCGCTATCGATGGTCATTTGTGAGACTTCGAGGAACCCATCTTGCGCAAACCTTAGAAAGTCCGAGAGCTTTTATAACTGCATTTGTACTACCATTGCTGAATGACAGCATTAAGGCCAATTGTTGAGTAGTGATACGCCTATCAGTAAGAATAATGCCCTAGGCGTATTTCAACATTTCTGCACTGGTGGCTGTGGCAGGACGTCCACAGCGCGGCCGATCATGCAACTCCTTATCTCCACTTATTGATTCTTTGATTCTCTGAGCCCAGCGATTGACTGTATTGTCGATTGAAAAACTTCCATACACATCACATAAACGCTTGTGAATGTTCACACCAGTTTCCTTCTTTGCAACGAGAAATTCTATCACAATTCGCTACTTATACCGCAAGTTGCTAACAAGCTCCATTTCAACGGCTAGAAGAATACATCTTTGGCAGGATGCGGTGCAACTTGGCTCACACAATCAACACACACCATATTTAAAGTGTGCAAAATGTCATGCTTCTATCTTCATTATGAGGTGGAAAAAAATGAAGTGGTGCATTACTTTCTGAACGTCCCTCGTATATTATATATAAAGTTCCACTAGTTATTAACTGGATGCAGTTGTAGGACGTCTCCTCTCGCAGAGTCCTCTGTGTTGAAGTTTCAAACAAGCAATAAGAAAACTATCAGTTTAACGAATGCACGGGCACATCAGTGGAGACAGCAGGAGATCAGAATACGCAGACATCTTTATAAAAGTTCTGTCAACCTTGTGGACAATTTGCATATCTCAACGCTCGACCTACAGTTAAAAAAAACGGAAACGCCATGGCGCTTGCTACATAAGATTCTCAGATGAAGCTAGAATTTCTCATATCATGGCTGCTCCTCAAGGGTCATATCCGGTTTCACGTGTCTATCCGCCCGGAAATTGAAACTAAAAATAACGTGAGGGTTTTTCTTTCAATTCTTCGTTTCTATCAGGGTAAAGAGAAGACACTGGCTTAATAATGCCAAAAGATTAAAAAATAAACTCGTGCATTTAAAATGTCATGAGAGTAGCCAGCAATGACAAAATAATTGAGTATCGAAAAGCTTGCTGGAGGAAGAAATGGCACCAAAATGACATAGATGTTCCCGTGAAACTGAACTTTTGTCGGACTTCAGACAGCGAGGATCATCAGCTTAATTCACATCAACGAGAGAGAGAGAGAGAGAGAGAAAGAGAGAGAGTGAGTGGACAGAGATAGAGAGAGGATAGAGAGAGTCGGAGTGAGAGAGAAAAGTAAGAAGGCATAGGATAGTGGGACTGGATGTCGAGAGCAAAGAGATAGGGGAGAGATAGGAGAGACAGAAAGGAGGGAGAGTGAGTGAGTGAGTGAGTGCGACAGAGAATACAGAGACAGGATGACAGAATTAGATAAACATACAGATGGACTGACAGGACTAGGATAAACATACAGAGATAGAATGACAGGACTAGGATAAACATACAGAGATAGAATGACAGGACTAGGATAAACATACAAAGATAGAATGACAGGACTAGGATAAACATACAGAGAAAGAATGACAGGACTAGGATAAACATACAGAGATAGAATGACAGGACTAGGATAAACATATAGAGACAGACTGTCAAAACTAGGATAAACATACAGAGAAAGACTGACAGGACTAGGATAAACATACAGAGATAGAATGACAGGACTAGGATAAACATATAGAGACAGACTGTCAAAACTAGGATAAACATACAGAGAAAGACTGACAGGACTAGGATAAACATACAGAGATAGAATGACAGGACTAGGATAAACATATAGAGACAGACTGTCAAAACTAGGATAAACATACAGAGAAAGACTGACAGGACTAGGATAAACATACAGAGATAGAATGACAGGACTAGGATAAACATATAGAGACAGACTGTCAAAACTAGGATAAACATACAGAGAAAGACTGACAGGACTAGGATAAACATACAGAGATAGAATGACAGGACTAGGATAAACATATAGAGACAGACTGTCAAAACTAGGATAAACATACAGAGAAAGACTGACAGGACTAGGATAAACACACAGAGATAGAATGACAGGACTAGGATAAACATATAGAGACAGACTGTCAAAACTAGGATAAACATACAGAGAAAGACTGACAGGACTAGGATAAACATATAGAGATAAACTGACAGGACTAGGATAAACATAGAGATAGAATGACAGGACTAGGATAAACATACAGAGATAGACTGACAGGACTAAGATAAACATACAGAGACAGACTGACAGGACTAAGATAAACATACAGACAAAGACTGACAGAATTAGGATAAACATAGAGAGATAGAATGACAGCACTAGGATAAACATATAGAGATAGACTGACAGGACTAGGATAAACATACAAAGACAGACTGACAGGACTAGGATAAACATACAGAGACAGACTGACAGGAATAGGATAAACATACAGAGAAAGACTGACAGGACTAGGATAAATATACAGAGACAGACTGACAGGACTAGGATAAATATACAGGGACACATAGGATTAGGATAAAGACATAGAGACACATAGGCAGGGCTAGGATAAAGATACTGAGACACACAGGAGGACCAAGATAAAGACATAGAGACATACAGGCAGGACTAGGATAAAGACATAGAGACACACAGGTAGGACTAGGATAAAGACACAGACAAACAGGCAGGACTAGGATAAAGACACAGACAAACAGGAAGGACTAGGATAAAGACATAGAGACATACAGGCAGGACTAGGATAAAGACATAGAGACACACAGGCAGGACTAGGATAAAGACATAGAGACACACAGGCAGGACTAGGATAAAGACCCAGACAAACAGGAAGGACTAGGATAAAGACAGAGACACACAGGTAGGACTAGGATAAAGACATAGAGACACACAGGCAGGACTAGGATAAAGACCCAGACAAACAGGAAGGACTAGGATAAAGACATAGAGACAAACAGGCAGGACTAGGATAAAGACCCAGACAAACAGGAAGGACTAGGATAAAGACATACAGGTAGGACTAGGATAAAGACATAGAGACACACAGGCAGGACTAGGATAAAGACATAGAGACACACAGGTAGGACTAGGATAAAGACATAGAGACACACAGGTAGGACTAGGATAAAGACATAGAGACACACAGGCAGGACTAGGATAAAGACATAGAGACACACAGGTAGGACTAGGATAAAGACATAGAGACACACAGGCAGGACTAGGATAAAGACATAGAGACACACAGGTAGGACTAGGATAAAGACATAGAGACACACAGGCAGGACTAGGATAAAGACCCAGACAAACAGGAAGGACTAGGATAGAGACACACAGGTAGGACTAGGATAAAGACATAGAGACACACAGGCAGGACTAGGATAAAGACATAGAGACACACAGGTAGGACTAGGATAAAGACATAGAGACACACAGGTAGGACTAGGATAAAGACATAGAGACACACAGGCAGGACTAGGATAAAGACATAGAGACACACAGGTAGGACTAGGATAAAGACATAGAGACACACAGGCAGGACTAGGATAAAGACATAGAGACACACAGGTAGGACTAGGATAAAGACATAGAGACACACAGGCAGGACTAGGATAAAGACCCAGACAAACAGGAAGGACTAGGATAGAGACACACAGGTAGGACTAGGATAAAGACATAGAGACACACAGGCAGGACTAGGATAAAGACATAGAGACACACAGGCAGGACTAGGATAAAGACCCAGACAAACAGGAAGGACTAGGATAAAGACATAGAGACACACAGGTAGGACTAGGATAAAGACATAGAGACACACAGGCAGGACTAGGATAAAGACATAGAGACACACAGGCAGGACTAGGATAAAGACCCAGACAAACAGGCAGGACTAGGATAAAGACAGAGACACACAGGTAGGACTAGGATAAAGACCCAGACAAACAGGCAGGACTAGGATAAAGACCCAGACAAACAGGCAGGACTAGGATAAAGACCCAGACAAACAGGCAGGACTAGGATAAAGACCCAGACAAACAGGCAGGACTAGGATAAAGACCCAGACAAACAGGCAGGACTAGGATAAAGACATAGAGACACACAGGTAGGACTAGGATAAAGACAGAGACACACAGGTAGGACTAGGATAAAGACATAGACAGGGCCAGGATTAAAGCGGGGACAGACAGGACTAGGACAAAAACATAGAGAAGGACAGAAAGATAGGACTAGGATAAAGACACAGACAGGGCCAGGATTAAAGCGGGGACAGACAGGACTAGGACAAAAACATAGAGAAGGACAGAAAGATAGGACTAGGATAAGGACAGACAGAATGAAGGAGTAAGCAAGCTTGAATTTTCATTGAACATGCAGTCCTCTCGGATGTCCTCACCTTCCAGCATGTCATACCCATTCAGCATGACGTAACACATAAACTACAAACATGAAAAGTCACTTTTACATTCAGCACTTTCAAAATTATCAAGTTATTGAATACAGATAACAATACTTATTTTGTCATTTGATCGAGTAACAGCTAGACTCAAAATTTCTATGAAGTCCACGAAATAGTGGAGACACGCACTGGATCTTAATCTATAAGTCAAATACTCGACTGAAATGGATGTATATTACGGGCAATTGTCGAGATAAACTAGATAATAACAAATTTGAAGTTTTATGGAGATGCACCAATTGTATGTTTTGAATGGTATGAGAGGGTCGTTTAAAGGTGAGCAGCAGAGTAAGAAGTTTTTTCTTCTTTTATTGTACAAGCTGTAGGTTTAAAGAGAATAACAGTAAACTGCGTAAATGTATGTTTTGTTAAATAATTGTCACAATAGACTATTTTGTGAAGTAACTTAGCTGAATAAGAATTGCTTACTTAGGGGCAGAAAGATAGACAAGGTAGACAGACAACGAAGTGACTGAAAAGATGCGATAAGAAAAGAGCGTCAAGCATTTTGTTGGAAACATGAAGGGACTTCTGAGTACTATAGCAGATTTGATACACTACGGCTCCAAATTTCGTCGACCTCCAGGCGGATACTGACTTATAAATTACGATTTATAACTTTGTATCTGATACCCTGTGAGATGAGTGTTTCATGCCGAAAGAACAGGCTACAGAATCCTGGCGGCTATGTCGCAGAAGGTGACTAAAGTAAAATATAGCACAATTTAAAACTGTTCACAACCTCTTCCTCCTCCTCCTGTGTTTAGTTTCGTGTGCTCCAATCGCAGCAATGGTTCTGAACAATTGTTTTGGCCGTTTGATCCCCTTTCTTTTCAAAGAGCTGCCACGGATCCCCTTTCCTTTCAAAGAACTGCCACGGATCCCCTTTCCTTTCAAAGAACTGCCATGGATCCCCTTTCCTTTCAAAGAACTGCCAGGGATCCCCTTTCCTTTCAAAGAACTGCCACGGATCCCCTTTCCTTTCAAGGAACTGCCACAGATCCTCTTTCCTTTCAAAGAACTGCTACGGATCCCCTTTCCTTTCAAAGAACTGCCACGGATCCCCTTTCCTTTCAAAGAACTGCCACGGATCCTCTTTCCTTTCAAAGAACTGCCACGGATCATCTTTCCTTTCAAAGAACTGCCAAGGATCCCTCATTGAAAACGAAGTAATAAATGGCAGCCAGAAGATGCTAACTCAAGCCCCTGACCTTAAAATATTACAACACATTCAGTGGACCCCAAAAATCATTATGTGGATCCCTTAAGGTCCATAACCCCAGGTTAAGACCACTGTTCTAGAGAAAAGGAGGGTCACTAACAAGAATTCCAGCTACCAGCAGGAGTTCTTCACACCTGCCTTTGTTTTCCATCCATTCTCGTTTCTTAGGAATACGTTACGTCACTTGTGCGTGAGCTGAGAACACATTTTTACAGGATGTATTCTGGTGTGTGGGTATCGTTTAGACACTTGAGTCTAAGTAGAGAATACAGCTTTAAATTCTGGTGCGTGTGGGTATTGTTTAGACACTTGAGTCTAAGTAGAGAATACAGCTTTACATTCTGGTGCGTGTGGGTATTGTTTAGACACTTGAGTCTAAGTAGAGAATACAGCTTTACATTCTGGTGCGTGTGGGTATTGTTTAGACACCTGAATCTAAGTAGAGAATACAGCTTTACATTCTGGTGCGTGTGGGTATTGTTTAGACACTTGAGTCTAAATAGAGAATACAGCTTTAAATTCTGGTGCGTGTGGGTATTGTTTAGACACATGAGTCTAAGTAGAGAATACAGCTTTACATTCTGGTGTGTGGGTATTGTTTAGACACTTGAGTCTAAATAGAGAATACAGCTTTAAATTCTGGTGCGTGTGGGTATTGTTTAGACACTTGAGTCTAAGTAGAGAATACAGCTCTAAATTCTGGTGTGTGGGTATTGTTTAGACACTTGAGTCTAAGTAGAGAATACAGCTTTACGTTCTGGTGCGTGGGTATTGTTTAGAACCTTGAGTCTAAGTATAGAATACTGCTTTACATTCTGGTGTGTGGGTATTGTTTAGACACTTGAGTCTAAGTAGAGAATACAGCTTTACATTCTGGTGCGTGGGTATTGTTTAGACACTTGAGTCTAAGTAGAGAATGCAGCTTTAAATTCTGGCGTGTGGGTATTGTTTAGACACTTGAGTCTAAGTAGAGAATACAGCTTTAAATTCTGGCGTGTGGGTATTGTTTAGACAATTGAGTCTAAGTAGAGAATAGAGATTTACATTCTGGCGTGTGGGTATTGTTCAGACACTTGAGTCTAAGTAGAGAATACAGATTTACATTCTGGTGTGTGGGTATTGTTTAGACAATTGAGTCTAAGTAGAGAATACAGATTTACATTCTGGTGTGTGGGTATCGATTAAACATTTACAGAGCCGGGTTGGGTCGCTCTTTTGATGGAACAGCCATGAAAGATGGCTACGCCCATTAATAATGTGTATCAGCCGCCGGTAGAGAGTATCTTGCCCTACAGGACAACCACTGTTACAAGATAAATGTGTACAGACACTGGGACAAACATGCGTGCTCACAGTTCTACTAGCTTGTGGTCGTCCAGTGTCAGGGGATGTCATCGTCTTCTTCCCATGGCGGTGCTGTGGGGAGCATGTTGTGCAGGGACAGGTCGCTGAGGAACACCTCACTGTCGTCGTTGGCGGAGAAGAATGGGAAGGGAAAGTTGGTGTCTTCGGGAGAGAGTAAGGGGTGACACGTGACCTTGTGCTGCTGGTCTTTCAAGGCCACAGTGCCGATAACTATGTCCACAGGAAGTCTGACCTTTCTGGCAACCCCGCTGGGCTTGATACACAGCTGTCAAGAGAGACATCAATAAACAAAATTACATGGAAAATACCGATAAACTTTTGGGGTGTTTAACACATCATCATCATCATCATCATCATCTCCTTTAAATCCCTTGGGAGCACAGGCCACGGACAAAGGGTCCCCATTCGTCCAAGTTCTTGGACTTATTCTCCACTCTCCTCCATGTGCATCCCTTGTCTCTGAGCACTGCCATATTTTTCCTACTCCAAGCAGATCTAGGTCTTTCTTGACTTCTGTTTCTCTGAAGATTTCACGCCATGTGTCTGTCTCGTTATGCTGGTGTAGGTTTTCCTCAGTGTGTGGCCAATCCACCATCATTTCCTAGGTTCATAGGCCTGCCATTTAATGTTTAAAATCCTCCACAAGCACCACCCTCTCTTACACGCCGTGACGCTTCCTCGCAAAACAACGAGGCCAACAATAATAACAACAAATAAAATAAACCAGAATAAAAGCTCAGATATTGACTTTCCATCATCTTCGGCTGCTAAGATGTGCCGTAGTCTGTCCGGTTAAATGAGGTCTCGCAATAATAAAGACAAGACTGAAGCTCTTTAAAAATTGTTCGCCAAACAAACAAAAACCAACTATACTTTAATACAGGTATTGTAGGATTAAGGTGCACTAAAAACAGTACAAAATACCAAGACTATCATCATGAAATGCAGTGTAGACAACAAAAGACAAGCAACTAAAAGTCCAAACTGTAGCTTGCTGGGCTACAGTGCCATCTACATAGCGCTAAGTAAACTACGTGTGGTAGTTTTTGTCCGGATTAAAAGAGGTGCCAATCTTCTGTTTCCAAAAGTTCGGTCTTTAATCTGCACCTTCAAACCCTGAAATTATGTTATTTAGTATCTGCGAAGCACGTAAACATGTAATGTGAAATCTCTCCTTTAAATCCTGTACTGTGAAGTCTGTACGCCAAATCTTCTACTCCACCTCCACAACCCTACTTTCAGTCCAGCTGAAAAAAAAAACAGGAATACGACCGTATTCAATATCTGAAAACACAAACGAAATGATAGAATCATTAAGCGGGGATACTGTATCCACCTTTGTTTCCTTGTCCACATACACTATAAAAGGGGTCTCTTTGTAGAACTCACAGGTTTCGTTTTCTTTCGATGGTTGGACACTAGCTCCCTTTTACACAAGGACCACCACAAGTAAATGTGATAATGTTTGCCGAACTCTTATCTTTCATGATGGCAGTACAACATGGTGTTTCTTTTTCAAAAGTTCTTGTTTAAAAAAATAACAATGGAAGGTCCAATGATAAAAAAGACAGTTTTTGTTTCTGTTTTGTTCTATTTTGGGAGAGGAAGTGTTGAGCGGAAACGGCCAAATGATAGCTGAGTGTGACGGTAAACGAAAGTGACGAAACTGAATTTAAAATCCTGGGCGTAATGAAGGGACGTCGATAAGAGCAGACAGCGAGTGCTAGACCAACTCAGTGCATGGAGACGTTGTTCTTGAATTTAGATAGAACACACTGACTTAGCGGGAGTAGGGCAGCAGTTAAGGAGTTGGCTTTTCGTGAGAGTGCTGCAATTAAACTAGATGTGAGTGTATGCCTGAGGCTTTTGTTGGGCACAGACTCAGAGCAGGAACCATAACTCTGGAAGATGGAACATGCCAAGCGGAAGCTCTGCCACTTCTCTTGTCTATGCAACGTACTTTGTTAGAACACTAATTATAACTCATTTCAAAAGTTGTTCCTTTCTGTAAACAGTGACTGCTTGACAACAACACTAATTAACCCCCTCACAGGAGAGTTCCTTGACCCACTGGACTAGATTTAAGACAAGGCCAAGATTGACGCAAACGTACTTCCTGGACTACGATCTACTTGACACGATGACAGGAAACCAAGCCAGCTTTTTTCCGCATTTACCTTCCTATTTAAACAAAACTCAAATATCGGCGCCGCTGACACAAAGCACAGCCACCTTTGTACATTACTCCAAGCCGTCAGTCCTGCTAACTCTAATGTTGAGTTTAACGTTGGCCTAAACATCCAAAAACTGTTTATCCGGAACCGCGCCGACATAAACAGACTACGTGTTTTTCCGCACGAACAACTATAAGTACATACGAACTCTGGCACCTGCTTTGGGACAAATTAAAGTTGTTCTTGTACGTTAACATTAAAAGTTAACGCATCATTTTCTTTGCTCAATTTCTTCTCTCCCTCCCCCCCCCCCCCCCCCGCTGTGTTATGAGTGCAGAGATTTGTGCATTGCCTTTCCATATGAAGGACTTAAAACTGGGTGTATGTACGGCCACGGATGTTGAGATGATGATGACGCTGATGATGCTAGAGCTGGTGTCAACAGGGCCAACAAATCAGAACTGAGTATTCTATTCTATTTTCTATTCTATTCTATCCGAAATCACTGATGTTATATATACCCATACCGTAACTTAACAAGCCGATAAACCACGCTTGCACATATCAATTCCAAGTTTACTTATTCTTCTACCCGCAAGCTTCTCGAACATTTCATTCAATTTCCAGGGTGGAACACACACAAGAAAGATTACAGTTAGTAGAGGGTTGATTCTAAACATTACTTCAGCAGAAGAATGTTATAAACTATACAGATCTTGTCTGTCAGAGAGAATGACAACTGACGGTCCCTGCTCGTTATAGTTATTATTATATTCTGGCTGTTCCGCTCTCTGGTTAGACTCCAGTGACCAACCCTCCTGGCTGTTCCGCTCTCTGGTTAGACTCCAGTGACCAACCCTCCTGGCTGTTCCGCTCTCTGGTTAGACTCCAGTGACCAACCCTCCTGGCTATTCCGCTCTCTGGTTAGACTCCAGTGACCAACCCTCCTGGCTGTTCCGCTCTCTGGTTAGACTCCAGTGACCAACCCTCCTGGCTATTCCGCTCTCTGGTTAGACTCCAGTGACCAACCCTCCTGGCTATTCCGCTCTCTGGTTAGACTCCAGTGACCAACCCTCCTGGCTATTCCGCTCTCTGGTTAGACTCCAGTGACCAACCCTCCTGGCTATTCCGCTCTCTGGTTAGACTCCAGTGACCAACCCTCCTGGCTGTTCCGCTCTCTGGTTAGACTCCAGTGACCAACCCTCCTGGCTATTCCGCTCTCTGGTTAGACTCCAGTGACCAACCCTCCTGGCTATTCCGCTCTCTGGTTAGACTCCAGTGACCAACCCTTCTGGCTGTTGGCGCTGACTGTGGTTAGACTCCAGTGACCAACCCTTCTGGCTGTTGGCGCTGACTGTGGTTAGACTCCAGTGACCAACCCTTCTGGCTGTTGGCGCTGACTGTGTGTTGTAAGCCCGAATCAGTCACATCAAAACGTTAAACTAGTAAAATCAGAGTGATTGACATGTCTGATGGTCTAAGATTGAAATCAAATTCTTCTCCGGTAAAATCTTTAAAAATATATACTGTGTTATAATATTCTCACATTCATCATAATGAATAAACTGATGTTTTCTATTTTCTACTTGTAAACAGACTAATCCGTCACAACTCCATGTTATTCTGTTTTCCAGCCACTCCATGGCGACTATAGCAATGGCTCCTTTCATCTTAGAAAGACGATACTGGGAAAAAAAAATAGATGTCAGCTGCTCGTGGAAGTTGCCAATCATGACTGCTCAAAGCAGGGATTCGCAGGGCTTCTCAGGGCCAATCCTATCGATGTCTGAGTGGCATAATAAGCCACGGTTGCTCTATAAGGAACAAATATTTAGTCTCAATAACCTGGAAATCAAGAACAGCAGTTTAAGAAGAAAACGACTACTTTTTTTTTGTTTTTGAAAAGATCAGGAGAAAATCCATAAACAAATAGATAAATAAGCGCTCAAAGAACAAAAACAAAATACACCGATATGATCATCTATAATCACGTGATACATCTGGAAGCTTGTGCTAATTTATAATATACTGCACATGAAGCTTATTTTATCTCAGCAGAATTTGGAAAAGAGCAGATTTTAGCTGCTATTTTTGTTGAGTAGTTTCTGGCATCCGGCATGAGTGATTGTGTCAACTGTTGAATGACACTGCATACTCGCTGCCAGACCCTAATAGTGACCTACATACTTATACAACACTGACAGCACTCACCTATATACTTATATAACACTGACAGCACTCACCAATATACTTATATAACACTGACAGCACTCACCTATATACTTATATAACACTGACAGCAGTCACCAATATACTTATATAACACTGACAGCACTCACCTATATACTTATATAACACTGACAGCACTCACCTATATACTTATATAACACTGATAGCAGTCACCAATATACTTATATAACACTGACAGCAGTCACCAATATACTTATATAACACTGACAGCAGTCACAAATATACTTATATAACACTGACAGCAGTCACCAATACACTTATATAACACTGACAGCAGTCATCTATACACTTATATAACACTGACAGCAGTCACCAATATACTTATATAACACTGACAGCAGTCACCAATATACTTATATAACACTGACAGCAGTCACCAATATACTTATATAACACTGACAGCAGTCACCTATACACTTATATAACACTGACAGTATTTACTTATATACTTCTATAACATGACAGCATTCACCTATAAAGAAAGGCGAGTAAAAAAAAGTTATAGCAACCCCAGGGATATAACCACTGAAAAATGTATGAAAAAACTAGGACAAGTCTTTCCATATAATTTTCAACGGTCGTGTCCCTTAATTTGATGTTATCTTTTGACTGGCCCTCGTATAACCTGGACAGTACTCACCTCTATACTATACTGTATGTCAATAATCTTACAGCCCCTAAGATGCGAGGGCGGGACTGTAGGGACACTAAGTAGCTCCCTATTCCAGGTCTGCTTCCCGCGGGGGGCGATGCGGCCCTTGTGAACTGTGACTAGGGTGGTGGACTCCGAAAACCTGCCTCTGTACGAGTAGTAGGTCACGTTCTGTGGAGAATCAACAAGTCAGTCATGAGAATATTCATACAAAAAAACGTGAACATATCAGTCATTAGAGTGCTGACACAAGAAGGCAGATATAAGTCAGTACAGTGTTGATACATGAAAGTTAAATATGTCAGTAGAGTGTTGATACATGAAAGTTAGATATAAGTCAGTAGAGTGTTGATACATGAAAGTTAGATATAAGTCAGTAGAGTGTTGATACATGAAAGTTAGATATAAGTTAGTAGAGTGTTGATACATGAACGTTAGATATAAGTTAGTAGAGTGTTGATACATGAAAGTTAGATATAAGTTAGTAGAGTGTTGATACATGAACGTTAGATATAAGTTAGTAGAGTGTTGATACATGAAAGTTAGATATAAGTTAGTAGAGTGTTGATACATGAAAGTTAGATATAAGTCAGTAGAGTGTTGATACATGAAAGTTAGATATAAGTTAGTAGAGTGTTGATACATGAACGTTAGATATAAGTTAGTAGAGTGTTGATACATGAAGTTAGATATAAGTTAGTAGAGTGTTGATACATGAACGTTAGATATAAGTTAGTAGAGTGTTGATACATGAAAGTTAGATATAAGTTAGTAGAGTGTTGATACATGAACGTTAGATATAAGTTAGTAGAGTGTTGATACATGAAAGTTAGATATAAGTTAGTAAAGTGTTGATACACAAGTGCCAGAATCAATGCTACACACAATTATACAAGATATTAAAACAGATCTGCGAAGGCCTACACTACTGACTGAGTAACTTTTTATAGCTTATAACTTCCAAGAAAATGACTAACTGCTTTTCTTTATGAACACGCTGCAAAACAGCTTTTACCTAGCTCTTACTGAACTATTTCTTTCAATTCTCATTTTCCCCTCTCTCAACTTTGCTTAAGTTTGTGTACATACACTGATGTAATGTACAAATATTGAATATGAATATTATGAGAGAATATACACTGCTGTTGATGTAAAGTATATTAGTTTGGATACAGAAGGAAAATTAGTAACACAGGCATGCAAGAGTAAAGAAACAGCAAGAAAGTAAGGTATGTATGAGAATGTGAAAAGAGCAAGAAATAAGGTATGTATGAGAATGTGAAAACAGCAAGAAAGTAATGTATGTATGAGGATGTGTAAACAGCAAGAAAGTAATGTATGTATGAGAATGTGAAAAGAGCAAGAAAGTAAGGTATGTATGAGAATGTGAAAACAACAAGAAAGTAATGTATGTATGAGGATGTGTAAATAGCAAGAAAGTAATGTATGTATGAGAATGTGAAAAGAGCAAGAAAGTAAGGTATGTATGAGAATGTGAAAAGAGCAAGAAAGTAAGGTATGTATGAGGATGTGTAAACAGCAAGAAAGTAATGTATGTATGAGAATGTGAAAAGAGCAAGAAAGTAATGTATGTATGAGAATGTATAAAAAAAACAAGAAAGTAAGGTATGTATGAGAATGTATAAAAAAAACAAGAAAGTAAGGTATGTATGAGAATGTATAAAAAAAACAAGAAAGTAATGTATGTATGAGAATGTATAAAAAAAACAAGAAAGTAAGGTATGTATGAGAATGTATAAAAAAAACAAGAAAGTAAGGTATGTATGAGAATGTATAAGTAGCAAGACAGTAATATATAAGTATGTATAAATATCACGAATGTAAGGTTCGTGTATCTGTGAGAATAAGCAGCATGAAAGTCAGGTGAGAAAGTATAAACAGTATGAAAGTAATGTGTGTCTGTGAACATGTGGATAGTAGTAAAATATTTATGGGCACTTTGTTCATAGGAGCATTAACTGAAGATACGCGTATTTAACATCCTGACTAGCTCCGACTGACTATTCTGAGGACGATTACAACATGGTTGTTACTTCACATGCTTGTTACTTCACTAACAGAAACGATAGCAGCGTTTGGCTAAATAACAAATTAAAAGCCATAACTTGATACACCGGAGACTCCAGACCCCAGTCTGTTCAATGATGTCACTTACAACACCAAACTGTACAAATATATTGCAACTTTTCACGATAATATAAGAAACACACCCGTCCCCATTCTATCAACCCCCACCGTATGTTTCAGCGATGATGTTACAAGATTTCCAAGACGGCAATGCCGTATAACGTGCTGGCTCAGTGTTTATGTTACTGCTTGATACAGTGTATTCTTGCAGGTGCTAGTTAATGAGAACGAATTTTATGTCTAGCTTTCATGAGCAAATCTTCTCTTGGCAAAACTTGGCAAATAGAGCGGGGGCGCTGTTCTTGCCTGAGCCTTGATATTTCTCAAAGACAGCAACGACTCTGTGTAAGTTCTCCTCTGTATAGAGACTGATGGGATAGCGGGCACAGTATACTGAATGTTTTCTAGTGAAAGGATGGATCAAACTGTGCCTATGTCGTGGATGTTATGAAAGCATAAATCTGGGAGCGTACGCAACAACTGACGTTTCTCACGGAAACAGGTGAATGAGGACGTGAGAAATGAGTGATCTCACAGATACAGGTGAATAAGGATGTGGGAGGTGAGTGGTCTCATAGATACAGGTAAATGAGTATGTGGGAGATGAATGCTTCATACAAACAGGTGAATGAGGATGCAAAATATGAGTGATATCATACAAACAGATGACGAGGATGTGGGAATGAGTGATCTCATACAAACAGGTGAATGAGGATGCGAAATATGAGAGATCTCATACAAACAGGTGAATGAGGATGCGAAATATCAGAGATCTCATACAAACAGGCGAATGAGGATGCGAAATATGAGAGATCTCATACAAACAGATGACGAGGATGTGGGAATGAGTGATCTCATACAAACAGGTGAATGAGGATGCAAAATATGAGTGATATCATACAAACAGGCGAATGAGGATGCGAAATATGAGAGATCTCATACAAACAGGCGAATGAGGATGCGAAATATGAGAGATCTCATACAAACAGATGACGAGGATGTGGGAATGAGTGATCTCATACAAACAGGTGAATGAGGATGCAAAATATGAGAGATCTCATACAAACAGGTGAATGAGAATGTAAAAGTAATAAATCGTGTACCACTTTTATTCTATAAACTATTTTGTTAATACAAGAAGAAAACGGTTCCATACCCAAACAGCAGCAAAATCACATTTTTTTTCCTTCTGACTTTACAAGGAGCACGGGATGTGACTGTGAGCTTGTCCGGTCTGGGGCTCTCTGAGCGGCCGAACCGAGAGGTCAAGCTGACCGCGGAACTAGTCACGTGTCTACATGTGTGGGGGACGCTGGTCTTTGATTCATTGTCCTTACCAGGCATGACAGGGTCAGGAGCAACAACGTTGTTATATTGTGATGGTTATTATATTGTGATGGTTGTTATATTGTGATGGTTATTATATTGTGATGGTTATTATATTGTGATGGTTGTTATATTGTGATGGTTATTATATTGTGATGGTTATTATATTGTGATGGTTGTTATATTGTGATGGTTATTATATTGTGATGGTTGTTATATTGTGATGGATGTTTGATGGATGTTATATTGTGATGGTTGTTATATTGTGACGGATGCCATACTGTGATGGGTATTATATTGTGATGGATGTTATATTGTGACGAATGCCATACTGTGATGGGTATTATATTGTGATGGATGTTATATTGCGATGGATGTTATACTGTGACGGGTGTTATATTGTGATGGATGTTATATTGTGATGGTTGTTATACTGTGATGGTTGTTATATTGTGATGGATGTTATATTGTGATGGTTGTTATATTGTGATGGATGCCATACTGTGATGGGTATTATATTGTGATGGATGTTATACTGCGATGGATGTTATACTGTGGCGGGTGTTATATTGTGATGGATGTTATATTGTGATGGATGTTATATTGTGATGGATGTTATATTGTGATGGACGTTATACTGCGATGGATGTTATACTGTGGCGGGTGTTATATTGTGATGGGTGTTATATTGTGATGGATGTTATATTGTGATGGATGTTATATTGTGATGGATGTTATATTGTGATGGACGTTATACTGTGGATCAGAGTAATAGCGTTGTAATATCGTTCCAACCCAAGCTCTCCACCCCACCCTCTCGTGTGGCGTAAGTTGTATGCTTGTGTTTGTAACCTTCTTTTACGTTTGCGATGCAGTTAATATAAGCTTCTTTTACGTTAGCGATGCAGTTAATATAACCTTCTTTTACGTTTGTGTAGCAGTTAATATAACCTTCTTTTACGTGTGCGAAGCAGTTAATATAAGCTTCTTTTACGTTTGAGTAGCAGTTAATATAAGCTTCTTTTACGTTTGAGTAGCAGTTAATATAAGCTTCTTTTACGTTTGCGAAGCAGTTAATATAAGCTTCTTTTACGTTTGTGTAGCAGTTAATATACAAGCAGATTTCGATATATGTGAATACTATTCAATCGTAATAGTGAAATAGTGAAGTGTATGTATATACATATATATATATATATACATATATATATATGTGTGTGTGTGTTGTTGATTTATATCATCATTTGACTTTGATATGTATTTGAGTTGATGATCAGGTCATCATTTTTGGATACATTTCACATGTGATTTCATTTTAGTCACACCATTTATCTGATTACATGAATGATTCACTGTTCACCATTGTGGTTTGGGCTCACGATACGTTTGTGGGTTGCATGCATTTTGAGTATCAAAATTTACCTGCCATATTTTATTATCATATGCATTGTTACAATGAGCTTTGATTTCCCATTGATTGATGTGGTGTTATTGTGATTATTTATCCATGTCCGTTATGTAGGCGAGTTGTGGCAAGCCTCATGGTGAAGGTAGCTAGTAGTAGTTTTCATGGATATTTTGAAGTTGAGAGTGCTGTTGCACATACGTTGGAGTTTCAGAGAATATTTGAAGTCTGAGTGCTGCTGCACAATTCTTCGTGAGAAGAGTCCTTAAATGAAGTTTCCGTGCTATTGCACATCCGTGGCTTTACAGAGGCTTACAGTAAATGCATAAGACTGCTAAGATTGTCATGAGACGAGTCTAGCCATGGTGTTGTGCGTGAAAGATAGATTTATAATGTTCATTATATGGGCCTGAGAACTGGGCCATATTGCAGTGATGTTCATAATATTGGTTCACACCATACTGCTTGAAGTATTTCTTATTTGTTCTGGCTGTCTGGTCAGTTTCTGTATGTTATAGTCATGTCTGGTTGTGCATTAACGTTATATATATATATATATATATATATATAGCATTATCTATTTCGCTGTTAATCATATCATGTTGTCAAATGTATGAGTGTCAGATTCTAAGAGTCATATTCCCGGTTGGCATACCATGCGCACCTTAGAAGGGAGAACCTGGGATCTGTAAATGGATGTACTAAATGGTCTTCTGGTACGAGTGTACTTAACATTAAGTTCATTAGGAAATTTCCCTGCACCAGATATTTAATAAGTTGAATGAAGAATATTTGGCTCCGAGTTAAAGTAAAAAGTCACACACCAAAAACATCAACTCTCTAAAAAAAACGAAACGGCCCACCAATTTTACATGACACTCACTTCCTGTTTCAAGTATATGATATGGTTTAGTCACTGGGGTATTAACAACCAACACACTGTGACATAGGAAGTAAGATATTCAATCATGTGGAAACGGACAAGTTTCAGAAAGCATGTAGGAAAACTTCTCGTAATCTACTCTCATATGTCCTCATCAGTTAGACCATTAAGTTTTAAAATCATAATAATCTTTGACCTTACTCAAGCTCTTGTAGTATAGATATATTTGGACACAAAAAAGAACAAATATATCTATACTTATATCTTATATCTTATATCCTTCCCGTGCCGTTAGACGTCACATAGGGCTCGCAAAGTAGTTCGCCAATTTTTCCTGTCTTCGGCGAGTCTTTCAACCTCATCAAAGGATGTTATGCCTGTTAACTTGGCCTCTCTTAATAATGTCCTCTTTAGAGTTTCACGCGGTCTGCCCCTTTTTCTTCGGCCTGTTGTGTTCCACTTGATAGCTTGTTTTGGGATTCTCTGATCATTTCTTCTCATCAAGTGACCAACATATGTCCATCTCCTTTTCCTGATCACCCGTGAGACTGGTTGTTGTTCAGTCATCTGTCTTATCTCTGCATTGTTCTTGAATTCATTCCACTTGATGCCGAGTATTTTCCTTAGGCATTTGTTTTCAAAAGAGTCTAATTTCTTTTCTAATTCTTTAGTTGTTTTCCAGCTTTCGCATGCATAAATGAGGGTGGATATTACATTTGAATTGAATAGTCTTAACTTGGTTTTTGTGCTTATAACTTTTGAATTCCATATGTTCTCAAGATTCTTGAAGATTGATGCTGCTTTTGCAATTCTGATCCTAACTTCCTTTCTAGTGTCACCATCCTTGTCTATGTAGCTGCCAAGGTATGCAAATTGATTGACTTCTTCAATATCTGTCCCTTCTATGTGTATTTTTCCATTTTGATTGATGGGAATTTTCATTATCTTTGTTTTGTCCTTGTTAATTTCAAGTCCTATTTTGCTAGCCAGTGAAGATAGGCTATCTGTTTTTTCTTGCATGGAATTCACATTATTACTGATAAGAGTTATGTCATCAGCAAAATCAAGATCTTCTAGTTGGGTCCCATGTACCCAGTCAATACCTGTGTTACCTGTGCAGCATTTTGTCATTATGAAGTCTATTGTAATCCCAAAAAGTAAAGGAGACAGTATACATCCTTGTTTCACGCCTGTTTCAATCTGGAACCATTCACTCATCCCTTCTTCTGTCTTGACTGCACAACCATATCCATTGTATAAGTCTATACTACAAGAGCTTAATATTGAAGAAGGCTGGCTAGTGAAGAGGATTAAAGAGAGAAAACTTAAATATTTTGGACACATTAAACGTCATGATAATTTAGAGAAGACCGTATTGGAAGGATACATAATGGGAAAAAGAAAAAGAGGAAGACCAAGACGAAGATGGCTGCAAGACATCGTTGACGATCTGGAAATGGATGCAACAGCAGCAGGCCATCTTGCTCACAACCGAGAGGCCTACAGGAGTGCTGTTTGGGAGGCAAAGTTCCGCAAGGGACATGCAAATGAATGAATGAATGAATACTCAAGCCACAGTGATATGACGAGAACAAAAAAAAAACAATTATTGACATACAGTAACAGATGGCCCTGATACGACATTAGCAAAGACGTGACCATGAATCTATATTTCTCTGATCTGTAAGTTTCATTTGATCATTTCAGTGTAATCTGTTTATGTATTTTTCACGCTAGGACTTGATTGTGTTGACCGGTAGCTTGTAATAAGCGCGGCTAGCCAATTTCGGCTTATGTTTTCATGGATTACGTAGATTTATCCATCTATTGGCTGATACTATAAATTGCTGCTATTGATATATCAATATCTATAGGCGGATACTATAAGCTACTGCTACATCAATATCTATAGGATGATACTATAAACTGCTGCTATTGATATATCAATATCTATAGGATGATACTATAAACTGTCGCTATAAATATATAAAAAAACTATAGTCTCATACTATAAACTACCGCTGTAAATATACCAAAATCTATAGGCTGATACTATAAACTATCGCTGTAAATATACCAACACCTATAGGCTGATACTATAAACTGCCGCTATAAATATATCAAAATCTATAGGCTGATACTATAAACTGCTGCTTTATATACATCAAAATATATAGGCTGATACTATAATAAGCTGCCGCTATAAATATATCAAAATCTATAGGGAGATACTATAAACTGCTGCTTTATCTATATCAAAATTTTATAGGCTGATACTATAAACCGGCGCTATAAACAAAGGCAGAGAAAAAAAAATAGGATTTAAATAGCCATTTTTCAATGTGCAACATTTCTTGCACGAACAAGTTCTGACGTTTCAATCTTGTGCTAAAATGTTTACATGAAGGGCTCATGTATAAAGGTGTTATTATTATGAAAGTCACAAACAAAACTATCATTCATTACAACTAGCTCAAGTAACAGCATTCATCTTTCATAAATCTGAAAAGTGTGTGCGCGCGCACTCACGTACGCACGCGCACACACACACACACACGCACGCACACATACATATATTCGGTAAAATAAAGGTAGTTTCTTAGGCCCGTCCTTCAAGCATACTGTGAACACAGTGTTAGTGCCCATATTTAGCTTCATCTGGCGGATATCACAGGTGATATGGGCATATATATGTGTGTGTGCGCGTGCGCGCTCTTAAAAATACACGTTAAATAATGTACTCATTTAATTACACGTAAAGTAAAAATGTAGTAATATAAAGGCACACAGAAGTAAATTGAAAAAAATAAAGCTCAAAACAAAAGAAAACAAGAAAATAAAGCTGTGAATAAAACGAATGGTAAAACAGGTCTTTGGTCCGACAGGAAAGAATTAATGTCCAAAATTTCCGTGCAGTCATCTCTCTCTCTCCCCCCATCCCCCCACTCACTCTCTCTCTCTCTCTCTCTCTGAACCTTAAGTGCTCAGGTTACACGGGGCTTCCGCAAGGTTTTCCCACAAATGCCTGTCCTTTGCTTTTTTTTTCGATCTTGCCCAGGTGAGCCCTCTATTACTCAACATCCTTTCTGTTGTTCTTTTTCATGTCTCTTTTCGTCTACCCTTACTTCTGTTCCCCTGTGGTGTCCATCTTAATGCTATTTTTGGTAGTGAGTTGTCAGTCATCCAGAGCACATGTCCCAACCATCGCCAGCGTCTTTCCTCAATAATTGCTGTCAGTGGCTTCATCTGCATTTCTGCCAACAAGATGTTGTTTCTTACGGTGTTTGGCCAAATATTTTTCTAATTTTCCGTAAACATTTAGTCTAGAAAGAATTCAGCTTGTTTATGTTTTCTATGGCTTTGGTGATTTCCGCACGGTCATACCAATGACAAAAGCGTTGATAAGTGAATCTTTGGGCAACATTCTCAGGGCTCTTTTATGCCAGTTCACAATATTAAAGTCAGGCATTTCTTCAACAAAAGAACTTATTAATAAAACACAGCTCTTGAGGATGTAATCATTTATACGACGGATCTATGAACATGGGAGATAGAATCAGATCGATTTTTGCAGATACCGTGGAGGTAAAAACCTCAAAGTCTTGGCTGGGGCTTATACAAACAAGCTCATGTAGGCGGACGGAAACAGAGGCCATCACACAAGCACCCAAATGGGTAGTGAACTAGACAACGCACCGAATCACAATCATTGCAGTCTACTGAGAAAAGTGGAAGAGAAAAGAGTAAGAGGTGAATGGCTAGAAATAACTGATAAATCGCACATCAAAAATATCACATGGATATACTGTCCAGGTAATGCTGGAGTAGGGGGAAATGAGGCTGACCAACTAGCAGCGAGAGCCAGACCGGAGAGCCTCATCGAAATGGACAAATCAGACATCAAACAAATCCATCAAACAAAAACTCGAGGACAGTCACAAAATAACTTCCCACAAAGCACCTCCCACGCGCGACTCACTGTGTTGCATGCAGCCAGGAGCAGTGGATGTAGTCCCAACTAAATGCCAGATCATGTAAAACACACAGTCCCAACTAAATGCCAGATCATGTACAACACACAGTCCCAACTAAATGCCAGATCATGTACAACACACAATCCCAACTAAATGCCAGATCATGTACAACACACAATCACAACTAAATGCCAGATCATGTACAACACACGATCACAGCTAAATGCCAGATCATGTACAACACACAATCACAGCTAAATGCCAGATCATGTACAACAGACAATCCCAACTAAATGCCAGATCATGTACAACACACAATCCCAACTAAATGCCAGATCATATACAACACACAATCCCAACTAAATGCCAGATCATGTACAACAGACAATCCCAACTAAATGCCAGATCATGTACAACAGACAATCCCAACTAAATGCCAGATCATGTACAACACACAATCCCAGCTAAATGCCAGATCATGTACAACAGACAATCCCATCCAAATGCCAGATCATGTACAACACACAATCAACACAAGACTGGAATCACTGAAGGACATCTTGATATCAGAGGCCGAACAAGATGGGCGTACTTCGAGTGTAATGAGGCTGTTCCCCAGGACCTACAACAGAGCTAGGCCCTTTTTTCACAGTTACAGTTATAAAGTGAGGCATATATATTATTCCAAAAAAAAAAGAAAGAAACTGAAGTTTGCTGATCAGACAAGGGCAAATTGCCTGAAACGTTCACTTGGACATCAAATTCACGTGCTGACCTGAATTGTACTCAGCAGATGGTTCATGAGCACAGAAAAGCGACACTAGTCAAAACAGCATTTTTGACAATAACTCATGACAGGTTCACGAGAATCCCGTAAAACAACACGGGAACAGCAGTCCAGTCATTGATAGCAGCTCGCCGAATTTCAGATCAAACGATCAAGAACCGGCTGCACGACGCTGGTCTTTGGGCTAGAAGACCCTACAGAGGAGGTCCTGTTCTTACGGACCGGCATCGCCAGAACCGATTGCAGTGGGCGAACCAGTATCGTCAATGGACCGTTGCGAATGATTGGAGAAGGGTTTGGTTCAGTGATGAATCATTCTTTCTGCTCCAGTGACACGATAGACGGAGCGGAGTTTACCGCAGAATCCATGAGAGATACGCCCAGAACAGCATAGATGAGGCTCCTCCACATGGTGGTAGAGGTGTACTTGTGTGAGGGACGATCAACTTCATGGTGAAGAAGTGACTTGGTGCAAATTGAAGGGCCCCTGAATGCCCAACGATACGTCGCTGAAATTCTTCGTCCTCATGTCCTTTCACTTCTGGCTGCACCAGGGTCGATTTTTCAGGAGTATAACGCTCGACCTCGTGTGGCACAACTCACCACCCAGTTCCTCGTTGATAACAATGCCCAGACCATTCCGTGGCCATCCATGTCATTAGGCATGAACCAAATAGAACATTTATGGGATGAACTCAACAGACAAGTCCGCCAGCGAGACGTGGCGCCAACCAATCTCCGACAGTTGTCTCTTGCTCTGTGGGAAGAGTGGGCAGCCATCCCACAACAACAGATCCATTGGCTAATTGGATCCATGTCAAGGAGATGTTCTCTGATACAGGCCAGAGGAGGCCATACACTTTACTGAAACGGAGGCCTCAGTCGCAAAGAATAAAAGTCCAAACCAAATTTAATGAACATCATTTCACTGTTAAAGTCTTAAAGTTTCTTCATGCCAAGTCTGAAACATTCTGTAAAATAAAATTTTGATACAAGTTTGAAATTTAGTGTCCATTACGACTACAGTAGTGTTTTTTTTGTGTGTGTGTTGAACAGTATATATAATGTATAAAGAGTATACAAGTAAGGGTGCTATGATAAACCGTACGAAAGAAAGATAGGTATGATAAACAGTACAAAGAAAGATGGGTATGATAAACAGTACAAAGAAAGATGGGTATGATAAACAGTACAAAGAAAGATGGGTATGATAAATAGTACGAAAGAAAGATAGGTATGATAAACAGTACCAAAGTAATGAAAGCAAAGTGTTTATCGCTAAAAAAAATCTGAAAGTAAGGCGTAAGTGGGAAAATAAAGTTCGCATGCATTTTTGGCTAACATGATATAATAAACACAGTAATGGCTGAGATTCTAAATATATAAATAATTATGATTTGTAACGAGCTGTGAATATTTGTGGGCAACTGAGTTTCTAAGGCTGGCGGGCATTCAAACCGGCAACAAACGGAAATAAGAAAATTCACATCTTTAAACGGGACTGGCATCAAGAGCTCTTGAACATGTGGAGCGATATGAACAATTACATAATAACCAGCTTAATCATATGGCTTTCAAATATAACAACCACATATAACAACAACAAACGTGAAAACTTTCCGCCTGTCGGACACGCGACTGTTTTTCATTTTATCGTACGTTCAGAGATTTTTTCTTAAACTGCATGTATTTTTTTTATGCAATTTTTATTGAATGTATGTTTCTGGAGAGAACTGATGAGAATTTTGTATAATGTTGTTTATCCGCACGACTTTAGAAATATTTGAAAGCTCGTTGATAGCTACAAAGAATGTTGAGAAATCATGTACCACTGCACAGCAATGTTCACACACAAGAGAGAACCAAAAAGTAAAGACACTACACCCTATAAAACTGGTAACAGTGAGCGTGTGAACATCACGGGTATATCACTTCTACACGTAGATCCTTTGCAGATCGAGGGTCTTCTTGTATCGTTCCACTGGTTTCTTCATGCCTTGGAAGAAGCTTTTTCGGCTGCATCAGAATCTAGGTGTGCACCGCTTCCTTAACTTCGTCAACAGAAGCAAAACCTGCCACCGACTGGAACTTCTCTGAGCGGAGCGAAGACAATCACATGGCGCTAAACCAGGGCTGTCAGGGGAGGACGTTCACACTTTTGCTGCTGCACTGTTCTCACCGCTGAGGTTTCTGCATAGAGACCAGCGTTGTCAGTGTACAGCAAGACTGCTTTTTTGAAGAATTCCTCTTTCTGCGAACTGCATGTTTCAGCCTCTCTCTAGGCACAGCACAGCACAGTATGCTGCACTGATCACTGTTTCTCTACGATGTTGAAATATTTCAGAATATAGTCAGTTATAAGTCGCAAAAGAAAATTAGCATGATTTTCCTTGTTGGCGGCTTCTGTTGGAATGTCTTCTTTACTTAAGAAATCGAGTATTTCCACTGCATGCTTTGTCTCTTGCTTTCTGGGTCTAGGTGATGAACCATTTTCTCGTCTCCGGTGGTAATCCACTTCACAACACTCGAATCTTTTCAGGAACTGTTTCACAACCTCCACGCGCTGTTGCTTGTAGAGATCAGTAAACTGTTTCGATGTTTCTGCACAAACTTCTCAGTTTCCCAAGCCATCATGTACTATGGTACGTAAAGGGGGGAGGGGGAATCCATTGCCGATATGAGCAGTAACAGCGGATAATGTAATAATCGGTCTTCTCTGACCAAGACCCTGTCGATGTGGGTTTGTGTGCCCGATGCTGATGGCCGACTAGATCAAGCGTCCTTGGTTACACGTGTTTCTTCGTGCTTTTACCCACTCACGTGCACTCTTTACCGAAGCCGTCTAGCGGCATGAAGACGAGACAAGAACTTCAAGGACGTGACAGTCAGAAGCTTCCTCGGGTCAGCTGACACTTCCGGCACCAGACGCCGCGGTACCCGCAGGCGCATTACTTTCTTGTGGACATTATCTAGTTTACACTTCCCAAATATACGGCGTCCCGTCACCAGGGCTTTATCTCCACATTCCGTAACATTACATACGTGATAATATGTAAGCGTGACAATATGTAAGCGTTGCAATATGATGTATACTGGAGAGACCGGCTTACGGTGAAGAGATCGACTCCGCTAGCAGCTCAATGACATCTCCAACAAGTCACACAAACCAGTTTCTCAGCATTATAATCAAAGCAACTAAAAGGGCATATGTGCATTTCAGTCACTGCTATCCTCTCTTGTTCTGATGAGCTTGTTCCTCTGGAACAGCGACTTATCTTCCAGGCCCGGTATTTACATCCAACCGGTCTGAATTCTCAGCTTAGCTTTGTTTGAGTAACTCTTTCCTTGGTTCAACTATAAGTCTGTTTTATCTCTGTTCTGAATCATTTCCCGTGTTCTATTCCGCTTTCTCAAATAGACTTTCCAATCTTTTCTGCGAGACAGCAAAGGTCAACACTGCTGTTTCCTTAATCTTCTTCCGTTTTTGTGTTTCTCCTTCCTGCATCTCTAGTCTCTAGCTGATCGTAGCCCACGCTTGACTGCCTCTCTATATCCTTCTGCACTTGAGGCCATAATCTTTCCACGCAGAGAACGAACGAACTTCATTTTCAACGGTTTAAAAATTGGGCACGCAGGCCCGTCTAACATTCTAAACTTCACTCTGTCGCAGTCATTTTGCATCAGCTTATGAACATAATAAGCATCAAGAAGGATAAAATAAATAAATAATGAATCATCTCTTGTCCGTGTACTCCACAATCTGACCTGCGTAATTACATACAGCAAACTTATAATACATTCTCACATTTATTATAAACTAACAAATTTTTAGTAACGCTGTATAAGAAACATAACAATCAAGCCAATCTTAAATTAACTTAGACCTTGATAATACTTATATCCATTCTTTTCACATGTGCAAACACACGCAGATACACATATTCACACACATATTAGAGAGGAATATGGTCGATCTCAAGCATATATTGAGAAAATTTGAAGTTATAACAAAGAATACTGCTTGTGAGTTTTACGTGAATTAGAAGGGTATTCCATAAGTTTGCAGCTGAGTAAGAGAAGCCTCTTTTTTAACAGGTTAAGCCTCGGTTTTGGGAGAAGACAACTGTCTAAGCCTTGATTGTGTTTTGGGTTGAATTTGAAGAATGATCACAAAAAAGGTGGAAAATTATGCATTAGAAAGTGTCTAGTTTTGGCAAATTGGTAAACCTTTTGTGCAATGTGTTTGGTTAGATTATCTACATGACAAATCCAGCTGATGTGATGGTCGCAAACTGTGTAATTTATCTGTTTCTTTTATCTTTTCTGTTGTCCTTGATAACGGCAATTTTGTTGAAATACTGGATCCTCCCTTCCTTCCTCCCTTCCTGTTTTCGTAAAACTGCACCAGGCATGTCCGCCTAACTCTACTAGTAGCAAGTTTACAGAAATTACCACCCCAGTTATCCTACACAAACACAGAAGACGTCCGGCTGCAGCACTTGAGTTACACACAGAGACATTAATATACATTAGTGCATGAAGATGGATACTTCATAAAAATTTATCACATAAGTATGGGGGGTTTAGGTTAACGCTAAAGCGAGAGAACGCTAAAGAATGGATTCTGAAATACAAATCCCATCCTCAAACAGCAATGATCAAATAGGTTACTGGTTCAGCTATTTTCAAATGTACAGATTTTCCAAATATGAAATATATTGCCTATGCTGCCTGTATTTATGTGTTCTCCCAACAGATTGACCTTTTCCGCATGAAATAAATTCTCCAAGATCTATAAATTGTTAATGAATCACTGATATTATTCTTCTCAAAAAGACGTGTTTCACTTTATAGACTGCGTCTGTCATTTCTTTGCTAACAATTTCTTTACCTTTCATCGATACTTCATATACAAATATTTTCTCTATGTCCACTCTGTTGTTCTCCAGATTGGACTTGTTTAAAGATTGAGAAATGTCTGAAAGAGTTTTCATTCTCAGCGGAGACAGTAAAAACGTTATAAATCTGTTCAAACAGTCTTAAGATCGGTCTGTTTGTCTGGTTTTGAGAAAGAAATTATTGGAATATGACACCGCCCCAACCTTTTGGTTTTTTTTTTTTTAAAGTTTCAGTCTCTAGATGCCGATATTTTAAGACAGCCCACACATTTATGACATATAATATATATATTTTTCCTAATGATATCTGTTCATGCTAGAAAACAAATATCCCCCCAAGATGACAAAGACGTCAAAAATTGAAGCTCAGGATGTTGAAATGAGCAGGATGTAACGATCTCTGTCTGGCACAGTTGCTGGGAGACGCCTCCGTGCGTCAGTACAAAACCTGCCGGATTGACGCTTTCCAGACAATTTAGGAATCATGAGTATTCTAAACTCGTAATTTCACTTTCAATCTCGCCTCGTGCAAAGAAGATATTGAAATCCAAACATAAAAATTAGTTTTTAAATCCATCACCGCGCCTTCGCCACGAAATATAATGTGAGACTGTCTAGCTGCCAGCAAGGGGATGAGTGATGAGGTCCAAAACTAGCAGAAATTGCAACTGATAACAGAAACAGGAAATGCAAATTTTGCTTCAGGCTACAAGAAGTCCATATAATATCTTGTACCAGAATATTTCTTTTTTCCTGTCTCATTAAATGGCCCGTAGATGTCAGAATAGATTTCTTTCCTCATGTGTCTATTGTGTCCATAGAAAGTTTGTTATAATAGCGTGAACGAATCTGTTCTCATATCATCAATTCCCGGAAGTGTTGGTACACAGAACGAGTCATGGATTAGCTCTTTCACCCCTTGGGTTAATTTCCATGCTCTGCTATAATAAGTTTTGATGAGAAATTTTAGTAAAAAAGACTCGAAAGAAGTTAACAAAGTAATTTTAAAACATTGGTTGGACTAGAAATGTGATACTTTTCATTTTATATAGACTTTGCCTAAATATAGCTCTGAGCGTTGATTCACACAAGTGTGCAAGATCAACCAAATCTGCAAGTGTTGGTTGAGAATATAAGAGTTAAACTACATAAAGTCCATGACTCGAGTTGTGGCCATAAACAATCAGCAACGAGGAAAACACGTGATGTTAACGTTTCTGAAGCAACGTAAAATGAAAAAAAAAAAGATAACAATGATAAGACAGTGATAAAAATAACAAAGAATTTCATTCATTATAAATCAAATTAGTATCATTTATAAGAAGAAGAAATTAAACATACTTTGGCTATATAAAGTGAAACAAAGATATACCTGATGGAAAAGCTGAATGATAAATAGCTAAAGGAACTCGAACAACATAATAGGAACAAAATATCAGAAGATGGACAGGAATCTACTCGATAGTTCCTAGTTATAGACAGACGAAACTGGAAAACCATTTCAACCAGTCTGGCCGGGAAAATGGCACTGGATAATGATACTAGCTCTAGGATAGGATAACTCGGATATCCTGTATAGCGGTGTATCAAGTAGGGACACGATAGGATCAATTTAGGGGGGACAGCAATGGGGAGAAACAGCCTCAGCAGACATTTAATGGCTGTGACAATCAATAAAAGATAAACAATAACTAGACGAAAAATACCCACTGCGTAAAGTCTCTAAAACCAAACACATACAAAAACATAAACATTACAGTAATACAAGCTTTTGTAGGTAAAGTCTCAGAAAGAAATAGAGTATACAGAAATAGAAAGAAACAGTGACGCACCTTTAGAGACAGATGCAACAGGATAGCCAGAACACGTTCTCAGACAGCCGAAGAACATCTAAAAGTAATTAACTCATAATCTCGAGAACTAATTAACGCAATCTCGAGAACTAATCAGCACCGAATCTCGAGAACTACTTGACATTTAATCGTGAGAACCAAGTAACACCAAATCTCGAGAACTAATTAACACTGAATCTCGGGAACTAATTAAAACCTAATCTAGAGAATTAATTAACATCTATTCTCGAGAGCTAATTAAAACATAATCGAAATTAATTAACGGGAGAAATTAATTGGCTAATTATCACCAAATCCCAAGATTAACTAATTAAAACTGAATCTGGAAAACTAATTAACACGGTAAAGAAAGGACAACATAAATTGTCTAGACATGCCACACAAAAAAGCCATAAATTAAAGAAACTATCAACCACTGAAAAATTGATAAGACAAAAAAAAAAATGAAAGAAAAATGTCCTAATGGGCTAACAAAGTTGTACCGGGACAGCAAAGACAAGCAATCGGATTAGAGATACCAAGGACAGCACAAAACAGGGAAACGCGAATGTGGGCGCCAGCTGGTGAAGCTTAACGTGTTTCACACAATTATGTAAGTGCCATTTCTTCCGGTACTTTTGTGCCACACCACTGCAGTCTCTCTCTCTCTCTCTCTCGAGCTGAGGGCTTCTCCTTTCTGGATTCTCTTAATATGTGAATCGATTTTAAATGCTTCCAAGTTCCTGCTACTGAAGTGCTTGGTTTTTAGTATTTTAAAGGAGCATTTACTTTCACGCACATTGCCTGGTCTTTGAAGCCTTTCAGTATGAACTCTGCTCTGTTTTTTTACTATCATCTACTCTGTTCTACTCTACTCTACACTACTCTTTTACTGTACTGTACTCTTTTACTTCAATGTACTGTACTGCACCGTATTCTTTTACTGCACTGTACTGTACTGCATAAAAGTGGGCATAACATCTCTTGATGAGATTTGAAAAAACCACCGAAGACAGGAAATCTTGGCGAACTACCACGCGGGCCCTATTTGATGTTTAGCGGCACGGGAAAGATGAATGAATGAATGACTGTACTGTCCTTTTTAACTGCATTGCACTGTACTCTTTTACTGCACTCTTTTATTGTACTGTACAGTAACTCTGTCATTTAGTATAAACTCTGCTCTGTTCTTGTACTCTCCTCTCCTCAAAGAATATGGATAGATATATGTTCTATTGCTGTAGCAAGTTCATAATCAAAGTCAGAGAAAGAACTGGCGGTGCCAGGCAGTAACTAGCAGTCAGCAAGCAATGATTTCTACAACGAGGAGTACTGGCTTACCTGTATGAGCGAGACCTGTGTAGAAGCGATTCGTCTAGCACTTAAGTTTCTGATTTCCGCGTACACAGGGATGGCTTCTTTGATGGTGTAACCTTTCCGGTCCAGTTTCAGCACGGCCGTCACGGTGCCGGACATACAGCACCAGGAGCCAACTGTCTCGAACGTGTCGTTCTCTACAGGCAGCTGTCAGGAGAAAGAGCATCAGATTAATTAAGCCTACTGAGACTGCTATATCCAGGTAATTTATAGGCCAGAACTGCAATAAACTTTACTTACTTTTATCGTTAAGTGTCGAGAGAAGATGCAGCTGGCGTTCTTTTTTTTTTGGGGGGGGGTGGGGATGAGGAGGAGGAGGAGGAGGGCCAAATGCGACGGTCATGCCATAACTAGCGAATGTCTCTCTGATACCATCTATCCATCTCTTTCTGGGTCTTCCTCGTGAACCTGTAGTTCTTTGGCTGAAGACTCTCATGGCTGGCTGTGAGTGTGTCATTCTATTTCAGTGGCCGAACCACTTGATTCTTTGCTTCGCTACGTCGTGGACACGATGCAGCTCCTACCACTCGTCTTATGGTGTCGGTTCTTAGCTGGTAAAACCTGATGACGTCAGCTGCTTTCCTACGGCATCTCATGTCACGTGTGCTTGTTTTATTCTGTTGCTGCCCATGTCTGGCACTGCAGGCACAGCGTTGGTAGGAATATGCTATTAATTAGTTTTCTCTTAGTTTCAAGTGGAATGTTGGAGTGCGTTAGCAGCGGGGATAACTGGGATGTAACAGAGTAGGCTCTTTGTGCTCTAACTTGAGTTTCTTTAATCTTCTGTGAACATATATCCAAGATACTTAAATTAATAACTGTAATAAACAGCGAGATAAAAACAAAGTGATAAAACAGATCATACAAAAGCAATAAGAAGAGAGGGAGCAGATACTGCAAAACAAGACTGTAAAATTAAAAATGTAAAACTATAAAACATCAAATAAAAATATGTAGATATTCTTAGTTTTGTGTCGTGCCCAACAGTTCGTCCTACTCAGAGGTACGCTAGACCAGCGCATTCAAAACGCGGTCATGGATAAAGTATAGAGTATAAACTAAGCAACACAGAATCGTTACTAAAACCAAATGAGGAATAACTGAACCTCAATCTGTGACTTGGGCTTGAAACAAAAGCAACTGAAAGTATGTCACAGTACATGATGAAACCAACACGCCAGACAGTTTTTTTTTTCATTTCCTTTCGCTGTTTTCTCATCTAGAATTCCCAACCGCTAAAGAACATTAGAATAATACCTTAACTATTACACAAGGATGCAGGACACTGCATGAATATTTCACAGCTGTGAAGTATCAACTGATGCTACAGACAGAGCGTCCTTCTCATGCCCATTGTTTTCGCTCCCTCCTAAAGGACAGCATTTTCCGAATCTTCTTTCTCTTATTATTTTCCCTTATCTCATGTTTAATGTGCTTTTCATTTTTCCGAGGTTAACCATAGAAACTGAGCTCTGTCAAGTAACGGTGGGAGTTGCACAAAGATAGTCCCACAGCAAAATGCCGAAGGGGATGAAGCGTTAGAGACCTCATTATGCTGGGCAATCAGGGTAAGAAGTAGGGTGGCCAGTTCCTTTCTTCGCTGCTTTTCCTTCCCAGATTTTCTCTGGTACCCATTTTACGAGGCTGGGTCGACCTCGGGGCCGTATTGGTCGAAAAACAAATCCCGCTCAGCTGGGGATTCGAACCCTCGACCATTCGGTTGCTAGACGAGTGCTCTAACCACTACGCTAGCCGGTCCCATGGGAGCTGCACAACCCATAGTATAATATATATTCACATGCGAAGGTTGTGGTTTGACGACCTTGGGTGCTTGTACGCATTTCAGTCGATTCTGTTAAAAAAAATTATACCTGGCACACCAGTGCTGAGAAAGACTATGAACAAAATAGAACAAGTCAGCAATTCCAGACCCTGTGAATTCTAGTGTGGACACAGCTGTCAGTGCATTACGCAAAGAGAGGCTGAATAAGGGAACTGTGTTCCAGTTCAAAACAGGCTTTATTCGACAGGAAAACAAGCAAAAGCTTGCAAGATCAGCTGTAAAATATTCATAACTCATGAATATGCAAAACATATCTGGTAATGATCATGATGACCACAGAATTTATTACAGAACTAGGAAAAGGCCATCGATGTAGAATTGTACGTCCCCATTTGTATAGTGTACAAAGTCAGGAAACCAATGTATGTCTAAGTGTACAAAGTCAGGAAACCAATGTATGTCTAAGTGTACAAAGTCAGGAAACCAATGTATGTCTCTATCTGTATAGCGTACAAATGTATGCTTCTATCTATATTGTACAAAGTCAGGGAACAAATTTATGTCTAAGTGTACAAAGTCACGAAATCAATGTGGCTCTGTAGTGTACAAAGTCAGGGAACTAATATATGCCTCTATATGTAAAGTGTACAAAGTCAGGGAACTAATGTATGTCTAAGTGTACAAAGACAGGAAACCAATATATGTCTTTGTCTGTATAGTGTACAAAGTCAGGGAACCAATGTATGTCTTTATCTGTATAATGTACAAAGTCAGGGAACCAATGTATGTCTTTGTCTGTATAATGTACAAAGTCAGGGAACCAATGTATGTCTTTATCTGTATAATGTACAAAGTCAGGGAACCAATGTATGTCTTTGTCTGTATAATGTACAAAGTCAGGGAACCAATGTATGTCTTTGTCTGTATAATGTACAAAGTCAGGGAACCAATGTATGTCTTTATCTGTATAATGTACAAAGTCAGGGAACCAATGTATGTCTTTGTCTGTATAATGTACAAAGTCAGGGAACCAATGTATGTCTTTATCTGTATAATGTACAAAGTCAGGGAACCAATGTATTCTCTATTTGTGTAGTGTACGAAGTCAATAACAACAGCCAATGCTTTTGAACATTCTGTAACAAACAAAAAAAAAACTACCCCCAGATGTCAGTCTGACCTAACAGGCTGACCTCAAACCGGTTCACTTCCGGCCGAGATGAGGAAACAAATTATCTTCCCCGCAAATAAGGGCCCGATGAGGTATTAATTTCCCGGCCGATGCTGAGGGGACATGATTATGGCCAGGTATTACGTGTGCAGGCATGCGCGTCAGGAAAATGAATGGAAGAAGAAAAAAAAAACCAAACCTCATTTCAGGCTGATACGAGTATATGATGTGAAAAAATCGCCCACAAATCTCAGCCGCTTGACGACGAGGGATATGATGGCTTCAGGCAGTAATTCCACATAATAAAACAAAATCACAGATGTTTTATCGGCATAAATTTGCTTTTATCCGCGTGGGATATGCCTGCGATTTGACATTACGTGTTTAAAGATAAAAGGTTTCTGTAATCTTTTACTGTATTTATAACAACAGTAAACAGCTGCTCCCCAGGCAAGGTCGCATAATGAAAGGGAAATTACTGAGAAAGATTTGGAGAATTAACATTGAGCAAGAATAAAACAGGCACTCACGATTACTATGTGTTCATTAGCAGAACAAACAGACGAGCTCAACAGGCTCCCCCCAGCAAATGTGAATGAAAGACCGGGATCAATGATCTATTATAAGCCGCAAGCGATGAAAGCTGCATTCACAAGCTTGTTTTGTTTCCCCTAGTCCAGCAGATAATCTGACAGAAAACATACATCTATTTCTCGTGTTTACTTATAGTTTTGTGGTGGCTGCTGTTCCAGAAGAAGGTTTGTGCCGACAGAAATATTGAATCTTTTTATCTATTGTTATTTGCAATGTTTTTTTTCCCTAGCTCGTCAAATACTTGTCTCAGAAACCTTCGCTAAGTTCTAACAGAACATGGCGACATGAAGATAAGAAATACATCCTCAGAAAAAATGGAAAAGAATATACACATATGTAAAATACAAACGTATAAAAAAAGCGACAGATAAATGACCAGCATTACTCCCGCATACACAAACAGTTCTGCTTTATAATACTAAGCCTTAATAAGCGACGACAGAAGTGAATCGTATGTAGAAGTCAAAACTACAATAATGTGATATTATTACAATTACTATTTCAGATATAGCAATGCGAAAGTTAACTCTGAAATGAAAAAATGTGTTTCCTGGTCCATGAATAAGAACAATAAGCGACTCTTACAACATGAACAACATGGAGAGAACAACAAGCGACTCTTACAACATGAACAACATGGAGAGAACAACAAGCGACTCTTACAGCATGAACAACATAGAGAGAACAACAAGCGACTCTTACAACATGAACAACATGGAGAGAACAACAAGCGACTCTTACAGCATGAACAACATAGAGAGAACAACAAGCGACTCTTACAACATGAACAACATGGAGAGAACAACAAGCGACTCTTACAACATGAACAACATAGAGAGAACAACAAGCGACTCTTACAGCATGAACAACATAGAGAGAACAACAAGCGACTCTTACAACATGAACAACATAGAGAGAACAACAAGCGACTCTTACAACATGAACAACATAGAGAGAACAACAAGCGACTCTTACAGCATGAACAACATGGAGAGAACAACAAGCGACTCTTACAACATGAACAACATAGAGAGAACAACAAGCGACTCTTACAACATGAACAACATAGAGAGAACAACAAGCGACTCTTACAGCATGAACAACATAGAGAGAACAACAAGCGACTCTTACAACATGAACAACATGGAGAGAACAACAAGCGACTCTTACAGCATGAACAACATGGAGAGAACAACAAGCGACTCTTACAGCATGAACAACATGGAGAGAACAACAAGCGACTCTTACAGCATGAACAACATAGAGAGAACAACAAGCGACTCTTACAGCATGAACAACATGGAGAGAACAACAAGCGATTCTTACAGCATGAACAACATGGAGAGAACAACAAGCGATTCTTACAACATGAACAACATGGAGAGAACAACAAGCGACTCTTACAACATGAACAACATAGAGAGAACAACAAGCGACTCTTACAGCATGAGCGACATGGAGAGAACAACAAGCGACTCTTACAGCATGAACAACATAGAGAGAACAACAAGCGACTCTTACAACATGAACAACATGGAGAGAACAACAAGCGACTCTTACAGCATGAGCGACATGGAGAGAACAACAAGCGACTCTTACAGCATGAACAACATAGAGAGAACAACAAGCGACTCTTACAACATGAACAACATGGAGAGAACAACAAGCGACTCTTACAACAAGCGATTCTTACAACATGAACAACATGGAGAGAACAACAAGCGACTCTTACAACATGAACAACATGGAGAGAACAACAAGCGACTCTTACAGCATGAACAGCATAGAGAGAACAACAAGCGACTCTTACAGCATGAACGACATGGAGAGAACAACAAGCGACTCTTACAACATGAACAACATAGAGAGAACAACAAGCGACTCTTACAGCATGAACAACATAGAGAGAACAACAAGCGACTCTTACAACATGAACAACATGGAGAGAACAACAAGCGACTCTTACAGCATGAACAACATGGAGAGAACAACAAGCGACTCTTACAGCATGAACAACATGGAGAGAACAACAAGCGACTCTTACAGCATGAACAACATGGAGAGAACAACAAGCGACTCTTACAGCATGAACGACATGGAGGATGAAGATATAAAGGCAAAAAGACATAAATGGTTCAGATTTTAAAAATGATAGAAAGAGTGAGGAAAGTGGACAAGAAGGAGAGTGGCAGAAAATGAGTATGTATTAATGAAGAGTATACAACAATCCAATATTTTGGCAAAAGTAATTTTCAAGGAACACATACAAAAATAACACAACGGATAAAACACGATAAACAGATTTACAAAACAACGTTTCTGATATCAACAAATACTGTATCAGATGAGCTGAAAATGAACTACTGTCTATTAAGAGATACCAACATTAGAAATGTCCTCACTAAATATAAGACAGAAAGAACATTGACCAGCAGGGCGTAGTTCAGGCACTCTGTGCTTTATCTCAGAACAGCAACAGCAACAGCAACAGCAACAGCAACAGCAACAGCAACAGCAACAGGAGAAAATGATATGAATTTTTAAAAAAAACCATCATACACTCAAAACAAAGCACACACACACACACACAATTTAAATATAATTTATTAAAACGGATAAAGTGAAAACCCGTTACAGACAGTCAAAAAGTAAAGAAGAAAAAAATCATTTTAAAGTTAAAAAAAAAAGAAAAAAACTTTTAGGCAGTTTGAAATAGACACGCCCGCACATACACACACCAGCCCAAAACAAAGAACAAAGGAGTGAAACATGGAAACGGTCCAAAGAAGATAACAGACAATCTACAATAACGAAGAAAGACAACCGAGAGACAACGTAAAACACCGAAGAATGGCATAAAATATACAGGCAACGAATAAAAACAAAATCCGGAGAGGTCTGAAAGAAGTAACAAAAGCAGCAATCTCAAACAAAGCTGAAGTGGGATAGATCTGATAAGCTGAACATCCTGTTACTGAGAACTACACTATCAGAAGCTATATCTCTCCTTACTCGCCAAGAATCATTATTTGCACGAGGAGGAGAAGCAACAAGAACGACGATAATTTAAAACGAAATTACAATAACATATTAACAAAATATTGGTTGATATGTCCAACAAACCTTCAGGTACTTGCTTCAAAATCTTATAAGAAACTTTGTGCCATTATATAATTATTTAACGAAAGAAACAATGTCGGTGCAGGATTCAACAAGAGCAACTAAACTGGAAATATCTGTCAAGAACGGAAGTCCCGTAGATAAGGAAACAAATAAAAGATAATGAAAATGGAAGCAGTGATACAGAGAATACAGCAAAAGTACAAATATCTCCGCGGTTAACATGATAAGCTGAGAAATAAAACGCCCGGTTCCAAAATGGCGGGGAAACAACACTGTGTGAGACCTCACTACTTAAGATATCCTGCAAAGTTACAGAAAGCCGTGAACTTAACAACACTGAAACATCCCAGTAGAACCAGCTTACCACTCTAAGAACATATCAAACCTGCATACATACTACTTCTCTCTATATATCAGAGTATGGAGAACATATTAAAGAGGCACTGTTAGTATGTCACCTTTGCCCACAAACTGTGTGAGAAAGGTCTTTAGAATTGTTTACCTACAGAGCGTCTTCAAAAATGCTCTTTTCTTCTCAAGCGAGAAAGAAGACTCTCTCCAGAATTTTTTTCCGTGTGTGCCAGGATACATTTGGTGAGAAAGTTAGGCAGAAGGAACTAGAAGGAAGCTACTCTGTAACTTAAAACATGATTGGATAAGACGTGTGCTACTTTTAATTTTATTTAGACTTCGCCAAAATATCACCCAGGCCATTGATTCGCGTTTGTGTTTCAGATCTATGAACCCTGCCAAAGTTGTTTTGGAGCAAAAGAGTTAAGAAAAAGACGCTGAGATCACATTGGCAACAGTGCAAGAACACTGATTTACGCTGATATGGAGACACAATGATGATCAGTGTTAGTACGAGCCATCAGCGTTATTTTCACGTCATAAGAAGTGCACAGCATACATCATCAGTCATCTTTGATAAAAAAAAAAGGGTTATGACTATTCAAGAATCAGATATAAGGCAATCTTACAGCAATAACCGTAAACACATGCAAACTTCCAATCACTATGACTCTGTGATAGGTCACATATACAAGTCTCTGGCAAAATAAAAGAATAGACAGACTAAAAAAATGTGACGTGAGCCTCACTGCTTTCTGTCAACATTCTTCCTTTCTGTGTATCTACTTTCCACATATCTATGTTCTGTCTGCAGTAAAGTGTTTCTGATAACTCCTTTTTACAGTATCAAAGATATCTTATTAAATTTTAGCATTACAGCAAATGAAACATTACTGTTATCAGCCATATCTAAGCTCGGTATTTGCAAGGAAAATATCTAAAATGATTGTACACTAAAAAGCTCTAGACAAGGTAAGACAAACTTCTCCTGGCCTCTCAGCCGTTACAAAAATTATAGTTTTCTTAATGTTCTGTTCTAGTATCTACAAGTCTAGACGATGTTCCTGGTGCTGAGGGTTTGTGCCAGGTCATGCTGTGACCCACGTTGTAAAGAAAGTAGACTGCCTAAAGCTGTGGCACTCTTAAGTTCAGTACTGTGTCCACTCTATGCTTCGTTTAAGAATGAGGGCGCTCGAATTACGACAGGCATAAAAAAGACATTATTTCTGTTGAAATATGGGAAGGAAATGCAACCAACGGGTGATAACGACTACTATAACAGTACTGGCCATTGCTGATTTATACGGGATGAATTAAACATCACAGATGAAGGAAGTGACTGCTTGTGATGGAAGCGAGATCTGTAAGGACAGCAATAAAATAAAAGCAAGACCATAGAAAGATCATGACCAGCAGAGAAAGGAGACAGCTCTAGATACTGTGCCTCGATTAGATCTAAAAAGAAACCCAGTTCTGAGAGTAAGAAGCTAGAGAACCTGATATTTTTTTATGAGAATCACTGGAAAAGATGTTCAGCGTCTTCTGTGTCAAGTGACAAAGTCTGAAGCTTCTATAACAACTCAGGTAAGCTGCATATTACTAAAAGGAAGCTCAAGATATACTTGTGCCTAGGGATTTGTCATTACCCTACGTGAGGTGATGGGCTGGAACCTACATACTGTTATATCCTGATCTGTGGTTATATTTCCAGGACATCAAAGGACACATCACAACCACGTCACCTTCTAGTGTGTGTCGCCAGGTCAAGGAAAATGAGTCATGACACTGTATAAAACAGGTGAAAGAAAATCTGGATATCAACACACATACTCCCCTAGCATGTCTCAGTGGAATAATTGAGGGTTAAAGTTTCCTTTTTCTTCAGAAAGCTGGTGAATGTAGGTAGTAACTAAACAAGAAACTTGCAGGGACATCAATATAGAAGATTTCAGTATAAGTATCCTTACATCAGAAAGAAGTAGCGGCGAAGTGTGGCTAGTGACAAAGAAAGAGGCCAACAACTCACCGAGGCATCAGGCTCGCTGTTGAGATCCAGTGCTCCTATAACAGCAAACTTGCTGGTCCGTTCTGTGTGAGGTCCCGAGTGCGAGAACACGCCCTGAGAGTACACGGACATTCGAACGTAGTAGCGTAGGCGGCCATGCTTGCCCTTGAAGGAGGAAGGTAGTTTCTGGGGGAGGGTGAACTCAAAGGGAAAGTAGTGCGAGCCTGAGTGGAGGACGCCTTCATCGTTAATCTGTTTCTCACCTGCAGCAATACAATACACGGTTAATAACGACAGTAATACAACAAGACAATACACGGTTAATGATGAAAGTAATATAACAAGACAATACACGGTTAATAATGAAAGTAATGAGTCCTCATATTCAAACTGGTAATTGTAACTTTAGGAAAATTCTGCCGTGCCCCTCACCCCCCAAATGCACACATAAAACAAACACTGAAAACACAACCGTCCACCTCCTTCTGTCCCACTGTCATAAAAATTACCGTCAGTAAAAGTATTATTAACATTATTATTGCTATACTTTGTTTACAAAAATGTATAAAGGCTATTACTTACGAACAGATCTTCACATTTTTTTTTCACAATGATTCTAAATTCACTGAATAAATGGCTACTTCATGTTATCAGTTTATTTTTTTCATGTTCTTTTACGTCATGCTATCCACGTCTTACACTGTGACAATTTTGTTTTATGCCATGATAACCCTGGTTTTACGCCATGTTAACCATGTCCCCTGTCATGTCAACCTTGTTTTACGCTATACTAAACCTCGGTTTTGCGTTATGCTAACCATGTCCCCTACCAAGTCAACCTTGTTTTAAGCTATACTAAACCTCGGTTTTGCGTTATGTTAACCATGTCCCCTACCAAGTCAACTTTGTTTTACGCTATACTAAACCTGGGTTCTGCGTTATGCTAACCATGTCCCCTACTAAGTCAACCTTGTTTTACGCCATACTAAAACTGGGTTCTGCGTTATGCTAACCATGTCCCCTACCAAATCAACCTTGTTTTACGCCATACCAAACCTGGGTTCTGTGTTATACTAACCATGTCCTCTGCTAAGTCAACCTTGTCATGCCAATCTTGTTTTGCTCCATGCCAGTACTGTTTCAAGTCAGGCTAACTTTGTTTTTACGTCGTGCCATATCGGCAGTCAAGCGAAAGAATCTAAGATGTGAAATACGAGTTGTCTGAGCTCTCCAAACCTGCCAGGAGAACGTTCTTAGCAGATTAAGGTGTTGGTATATTAAAAAAAAAGAATGTAGATTACAGTGATTGGTTGGAAGACTCGCTGTAGATCCAAACAGTGAGCTTCTTAGCAGACTTCACTACCAGAAGACCACGGCGAGACCTTCCTCTGACGGCTAGACTGAGCTTGTTACTAGGAGCGCCAAAGAAGGGGTAGGACGAAGTTCTGGTCAGCTGTTGTTCGCTCTGGTCCCAATAACCGAAAACGCCACGTCTCATAAACGTGAACTAAGCACTTGAGAGCAAACAATAAGAAGACATTAAAAGGCACAGACTGACCTGGTTAGGAAGACAAATTGAAAGAAGACCTCTAATAACAGCTTCCAAAAAATCTGCAACTAAAAATGACTAATTCCCTTGTCAGCTGGCGAGCCTTACCCAGTTCCCCCATCTGATTAATGTTTACAAACATTACAGAGCGAAATAAACGAGGGGGGAAAATATCTGTGAAGATGATCTGAGAATGGAAACAAGAAACCGGCCAGTAACGTGGCGTGAGAAAACCTGTGTAACAGAGCTAATCAAGAACATCAATAACAAGAAAGCTAACCTGGGTTATCGTGGCCTACCAGTCCATGAGCAACACGAAAAACAGATGAACAAATATGCTGGTGATGGGGCAATCTACCCCATGCTCTTTATCCTTTTCTGTCAATCTGCCGTCTTTCCGTTCCTGTTTCCATTGTTCTCCCTACCTCTGGTTAAGCTTGCTCTTATTTCTACATGAGATTAGCACGCTTATTATATCCCAATTTGGCAGCATGTCGAGTTAATGTAAAACCGTCTGCACTTTTACTTCGAGTCGATGTTCTTCTATAAACCAAGGTATAAGTCACAGACGCAAGATGGCCAAGTAGTATCCTCTCGTGGCTAGACAACTGCTCGTCTCACCGGAGTCCATGCTTCAAGTCATAATTACTTTATTATTATCATTTTTATTATTTCTCTCATGTCTTAAGCGCGAGGTTTATTATACAGCACTATGCTAAATCAGACTTTATTAGAGGAGGCAAGCGAGATGTAAGCTGTTCTGCTGTAATCTTCTAAGAGTATTCTTATGTGCAACCACCAAGCTTAGCACTGTATAATTATTAGTACATGAACAGAGGGTTATTGTGGCTTTTTTGAAGGTCTGAACAGGATCCATGAAGCGAGCTCCTTGGAAGTCACGAGGGCAAAAAAAAAAAAAAACGAGTGTTACCTGGTCACTCAGGCAGAAGTACAGTAGCCTGACACTAGAAGCACTACAAGTGGTAGTATAGGGTCTTGGCCAGCTTTGGGTCGCGGTCCAACAACCGCGCTAGTCATCTTCGTTCCGTTGTGGTCCAAACAGGAAGTGATAACGGAAGCCAATTCCTGCCTCACAGTAATATCATTTTTCTTCTCCAATGACGTCACTGGACAGCCTACCTCATGACTTATTAGTGCCCATTAGCTGTTGCTGATACACGCCTTTTCTTAGGCATTTCATTTTCTCACGCATTTATTTACGGTTTCTGGATAATGCCCAGGTTTGACTCTGATATCATAAAAACAGAAAAAAATTAAATGCTGTCCTAGACTAACTGACTGACTGACTCACTTCACTCACTTACACATTTCACTCACTCACTCACTTACACTCAATCATTCTCTCTCTCTCTCTCTCTCAGTCACTCACTCTCTCATTCACTCACTCGACTCGCTCTCTCACTTCACTTATTCACTTGCACATTCACACTCACTCAATCTCTCTCTCACTCACACCCACACACACTCTCTCATTCACACACCCACCCACCCACTTAAAAAAAACTGCATTAAAAGAGGACTATAAAACAGGTGCAATCAAAGCTGACGACTGAGCAGGAAATAGCCAGGAAAAACCAGGCCGGGCGACCAGGAAGCATGTGTTTTTCAGCATGAAAGCAAGACCCGCCTAATACGCCTCACTGAGGCGTCTAATGACGTTTTAGATGATCTCACACTCAACTAATGATCAGTGATATAGGCTCGTTTTGTCTTTGAGGACAGTTACGAAGCAGCAGATGTTAAACTGTGAAGGTTGTTAGGCGCTGCTTTGCTGAGAAAAGTGGCTGATTATATCAATGTCTGACTGGAATTTGTGGTACTGACCTTTAATAAGTAAAACTGATGCGTGTACTGACCTTTGATGGGTAAAGCCGATGTCTGTACTGACCTTTGATGGGTAAAGCCGATGTGTGTACTGACCTTTGATGGGTAAAGTCGATGTGTATACAGACCTTTGATGGGTAATGTCGATGTGTGTACTGACCTTTGATGGGTAAAGTCGATGTGTGTACCGACCTTTGATGGGTAAAGTTGATGTGTGTACTGACCCTTGATGGGTAAAGTTGATGTGTGTACTGACCTTTGATGGGTAAAGTTGATGTGTGTACTGACCTTTGATGGGTAACGTTGATGTGTGTACTGACCTTTGATGGGTAAAGTCGATGTGTGTACTGACCTTTGATGGGTAAAGTTGATGTGTGTACTGACCTTTGATGGGTAAAGTCGATGTGTGTACTGACCTTTGATGGGTAAAACTGATGTTTGTACTGACCTTTTATAGGTAAAACTGAGGTGTGATTGAATATTTCCTCGTCAGAGTTCTGGATATCACTTGATGTCATCCACTCCACTTTTGCTTCGCCAACAGCCTCAAGACATATGCCTACAGGAAGAGAAAAAGTTAAAACACAAAATAAACAGAAAAAAGATACAGTTAACACACAAATGAACAGGAAAAGAGAAAGTTAAACACAAAATAAAGAGGAAGAGAACGTCAAACACAAAATAAACAAGCTATTCAACACCACATGAAACGTTGGAAGAGAACGTTAAACACAAAATAAACAAGCTATTCAACACCACATGAAACGTTGGAAGAGAACGTCAAACACAAAATAAACAAGCTATTCAACACCACATGAAACGTTAATCTATGATAAAATTTTTAGAAAGTATATTACTATTATTCCTCGCATGTCACGCAAGTCTGCCAAGATTATTTCAAGCAGCCACCTCCGTATAAAGGTAATTTTTCACATATGCAACATACGATCATTGCAAAACATCTTTGTTAAGACAACAGCAGACATAAAAGGCACCGTGTTGCAACATTTAGAATTTCTGTTGCTGTCCTTGCTGTACGTTCTTGTTCGTGTGAACTGGAACCTCTTTTAAGCTCAGATCATGGTGGAGATCATAGGTATGTGATCAGACTTCACGTTATCAGTGGTGATTTTCTGAGATCCACGGACAGACCCTCATAAGCAGGCAAGTGTATGTAGAATACACTGATCGCAGACAGGAGTGTCTGAACAAGTTTTTGTTAGAAAGTCTTACATGGAGGTTAGCAGCGCCGGGGGTCACATTATAACAGAGTTATTTTGTAATGTCCTTTTTTTAAAAAAACAGCTTATTTAATCAGAAACTTTAGGCGGTGTGGATGGAAAGAGAGAACAATAGTAGGTGGTAAGGGGAAAAGAGGAGGGGGGGGGTACAGAATGAGGCAAGAAAGCTACAAACACCTGGAGGTTGTTACAGACGAAGGGGATACAGCTAAACCTGCAGAGTGGCGCTGAAAAAAGAAAGAAAGTGCAGTATATGTAGCAGAAGGTAGGTAGAAATTTAAAGAAGTTTAAAGAAAGCTGATTGGCTGAAGTTGCGAAGTTGTTATCCTATGTCATTCACTTCGTTCCTACCTTACAGTTCTGTTTACCTGGGCCATTTATGCTCGTCTTTCAAAGCAAGAGGTGACCAAGAAGCTAAGGTTTTTTTTTGTGTATTCTGTTGTCCTTGTATGTAATCCCTGAAAAAGGCTCACGCCAAGATATTGGATGTTGTATGTTCTTCATTTATATGTTCGTATCTTACTTGTTCTCTGCCATTTGAGTTTCTGCTTAGTTTCCTCATTTCCTTTGTCGTTTTGTAAAACTGAACCATACACCTCTATCTACCTTATTACTAGAATCATACATCTCTATCTACCTTATTACTAGAAACATACACCTCTATCTACCTTATTACTAGAAACATACACCTCTATCTACCTTATTACTAGAACCACACACTTCTGTCTATCTTACTACAAGAACTATACACCTCTATCTACCTTATTACTAGAACCATACATCTCTATCTACCTTATTACTAGAACCATACATCTCTATCTAACTTATTACTAGAACAAGGTTTACGGCAGTCGTCATCTCGTTTATCTCTACCTACCTTACTACTAGAACAAGGTTTACGGCAGTCGTCATCTCTTCTGTCTCTATCTATCTTATTACTAGAACAAAGTTAACCGCAGACGTCATCTTTTCTATCTATTATCTACCTTATTACTAGAACAAGGTTTACCGCGGTCGTTATCTCTTCTATCCCTATCTACCTTATTACTAGAACAAGGTTTACCGCAGTCCTCATCTCTTCTATCTCTATCTATCATTTTTACTAGAACAAGGTTTACCGCAGTCGTCATATCTTCTATCTCTATCTACCTTATTACTACAACAAGGTTTACAGCGGTCCTCATCTCTTCTATCTCTATCTACCTTATTACTAGAACAAGGTTTACCGCAGTCCTCATCTCTTCTATCTCTATCTACCTTATTACTACAACAAGGTTTACCGCAGTCCTCATCTCTTCTATCTCTATCTACCTTATTACTAGAACAAAGTTTACCGCGGTCGTCATCTCTTCTATCTCTATCTACCTTATTATTAGAACAATGTTTACCGCGGTCCTCATCTCTTCTATCTCTATCTACCTTATTACTACAACAAGGTTTACCGCAGTCCTCATCTCTTCTATCTCTATCTACCTTATTACTACAACAAAGTTTACCGCAGTCCTCATCTCTTCTATCTCTATATACCTTATTACTAGAACAAGGTTTACCGCAGTCCTCATCTCTTCTATCTCTATCTACCTTATTACTAGAACAAAGTTTACCGCAGTCCTCATCTCTTCTATCTCTATATACCTTATTACTAGAACAAGGTTTACCGCGGTCGTCATATCTTCTATCTCTATCTACCTTATTACTAGAACAAGGTTTACCGCGGTCCTCATCTCTTCTATCTCTATCTACCTTATTACTAGAACAAGGTTTACCGCGGTCGTCATATCTTCTATCTCTGTACTGAAAGAACGTTTCCTTCTCCCTCTCACACAATCAGTGACGCTTTGTTTTCTTTGTTCCCCCATCATCAGTGACATTTTGCTGCATTTCTGTCCCCGCCAACAGTTACACTTGGTTCGCTCTCCTACCTTTCTTTCCCAATAATTAGTGACACTTTCTTCCCTTTCTTCTTCTGTCTTCCGTCACCAGCAACACTTTGTTCTCTTTCATCTTCCATCATCAATGATACTTTGTTCTCTTTCTTCCTCCGTTACCAGTGACACTTTGTTCTCTTTCTTCTTTCGTCATCAGTGACAGTTTATTATCTCCACCCTTCATCAGTGACACTTTGCTCCCTTTCTTCTTCTGTCTTCAGTGACACTTTCTTCTCTTTCTTCTTCTGTCATCACTGATAGTTTGTTCTCTGCACCCCTCATCAGTGACACTTTGTTCTCTGCACCCCTCATCAGTGACACTTTGCTCCCTATCTTCTTCTGTCATCAGTGACACTTTGTTCTCTGCACCTATCATCATTGACACTTTGTTCTCTTTCTTCCTCTGTCATCAGTGACACTTTGCTCCCTTTCTGCTTCTGTCATCAGTGACACTTTGTTCTCTTTTTCTTCTGTCATCAGTGAAATTTTGTTCTCTGCACCCCTCATCAGTGACACTTTGTCCCCTTTCCTCTTCTGTCATCAGTGACACTTTGCTCCCTTTCTTCTTCTGTCATCAGTGACACTTTGTTCCCTTTCTTCTTCTGTAATCAGTGACACTCTGCTACCTTTCTTCTTCTGTCATCAGTGACACTATGCTCCCTTTCTTCTTCTGTCACCAGTGACATTTTGTTCCCTTTCTTCTTCTGTCATCAGTGACACTTTTCTCCCTTTCTTCTTCTGTCATCAGTGACACTTTGCTCCCTTTCTTCTTCTGTAATCAGTGACACTTTGCTCCCTTTCTTCTTCTGTCATCAGTGACACTTTGTTCTCTGCACCCCTCATCTGTGACACTTTGCTCCCTTTCTTCTTCTGTCATCAGTGACACTTTGTTTCCTCCCTCCCACCTCATCAGTGACAGTGTTTCCCCCCGCCTCCTCATAAGTGACACTTTGTTCCCTCCCTCCCCCTCTTCAGTGACAGTTTGTTCCCCCCGCCTCCTCATCATTGACACTCTGTTCCTTCACTCCCTCTCCCTCATCAGTGACACTTTGCTCCCTTTCTCCTTCGTCACCAGTGACACTGTGTTCACTTTTTTTCCCACCTCATCCGCTGTATCAAATTCTCCTTCTTCCTCTTAATATAAGTAACTACTTATTATAACATCTATCAATCGACTTCAGCAATGAACATATAATGAATGCACCTCTCCCTACAACTGACCCATTCATCTAACTACATCGACTTTCTGACTGAGCTAAAACTGTTTAACTTTTGTTTGCCAGTATTTATGAAAGACAAAACTCAAGGCGCCGGTCGACTTTTGTCAGTAAACCAGCATGATAGTGCTTTACATCTTCAGCAGCAGAGATAAGACAGCAATTACGCTGGCAGCCAATAACCAGGCTACAGTAATTCGGCTACCCCCTAGGGGAGTTGTTTTAAAGGGCTCCATCATCAGTGGATCAGTGCTTGTTCCGGTCTCCGCGGAGAGCAATGTTTACGTGTATGATCAACTGATCAGGCCTTTCTTATCACCAGTCAGAGGCAAGACAAAAAAAAAACTGCGGTTGCTTGGCTGCTGACTCATACAAATATACAGGAGAGGTCTGTGATGCAGTATTGTTGCCCATGTTTAAAGTGTAGATACCAGCGCTGACTGCACCACATACGTGATGATAGCTATCTTCTTCTTTGGCACTGTGAAGTTCTCCAGAAAACAGCTAAAGCTTGCTAACTACAGCCATCCGCCTGTTTACGGCCTCATCAGGGGCCAGATATCTGGTTGTAAATCGATTTGCCAGTATCTCGTTTCGTTATGAGGGGGGCTGGGGTGTCACACAGTAAGTACAGTTGATATAACATGTTACAAGATGAACAGACACGTTTGCATGTTTAAAACACTAACAAAACGCAAATCAGCACAGTAACTGTGTGGAAATTAACAACACAAACTATCAATTACAACATATTACATAAAGAATGATACTGTAATAAGACTTGAGAGGCACATACAAATGTACACAAACACCCACATGCATACATATGAGGCAGTGTATTATGATATAGGTATGTAGAGAGATACACACACCCACATGCATACATATGAGGCAGTGTATTATGATACAGGTATGTAGAGAGACACACACACCCACATGCATGCATATGAGGCAGTGTATTATGATATAAGTACGTAGAGAGACAAACAGACAGCCACCGGGGAAGTAGAGCGCCGACTGAAGGGCGGGGAAATGTGGTCCCTTAGAAGAATGCTAAAATTACCACGGACAGCGCAGAGATCAAACAAAGGGGTCCTGAAAGAGCTAGAAGATGAGTGACAAGCAATAACAAACTTCAGGAAGAGACAATCCAAATTCGTAGGACACGTCATGAGAACAGGTGAATTAGAATATTTGATAACAACACATATGGCAGAGGGCAAAAGAGACCGAGGCAGGCAGAGGGCAAAAGAGACCGAGGCAGACAAAGAGAGATGATGATAGATGGACGGAATAAGTAGCATGGAGAAAGAACACTAGCCCAGCTCATAATTAAAACCTGGAAAAGAGAACTGTGGAAAAGCATGGCCTGCAACACCTGTAGGCATGGCGCTGGATAGACAGGCGTGCAGTGTAGCAATGTAGGACTGGCAGGACACTGAAATCAATAAAAGTAATGAGTACGGCAGCAGCGTCCTGAGGCACTCGGGTTTGGTCATTTCTAGAACATTTTCCCATGAGACCTCGGCCGTAACTATAAACAGACGAAATCCGGCGCATGATTGTAGTCTGTTATTGCAAAGCCAGCCAGCCATCTGCCTCTTGGGTGTCCAGTGTCATGTTCCACGAACACAAAACACACAACTAAGCTTGACAAGAAATGAAAGTGTACCTGACATTTAAACCTGGAGACAAAATGAAAACCTGTTTCACGACGCGGAAGACAGTCGTCAGGTTATAGGATCAGGGTTCGTCAACTTCCTAGTCTAACCCCTCCACATGTTCCCGGAAAAAAGGCTACTCCATCACTTCAGTTTTGTCATGGACTGTTTTTTATATATATATATAGTCAGTGTCCTATTGTTTTCCTTGCTGTAGACAGATATTCCTAACTCGCATGGCTGTTAATTTTGAGATATCCTGTTTCCTGTTGTTTTCCTTGCTGTAGACATAGATTATTAACTCGCATGGCTGTTAATTTTGAGATATCCTGTTTCCTGTTGTTTTCCTTGCTGTAGACATAGATTATTAACTCGCATGGCTGTTAATTCGAGATATCCTGTTTCCTGTTGTCTTCCTTGCTGTAGACATAGATTATTAACTCGCATGGCTGTTAATTTTGAGATATCCTGTTTCCTGTTGTTTTCCTTGCTGTAGACAGATATTCCTAACTCGCATGGCTTGTTCATTCTGAGATATCCTGTTTCCCGTTGTTTTACTGGTTGCAGAGAGAGCTTCTTAACTCGCATGGCTGTTAATTCTGTGAAATCTTATTTCCCGTTCATTAACAGCCATATATGAAATGTAGTCTCGTGTATCTCACCATCAGCCCAGCATGTAAAGATACCTGGGTTTTTTTTTCCTCGATACATTTTTATACAGCTGGGCCAAATGGAAGTGACCAGTAACATTTAGGATTGTAAGATTAGAAGTGACCAGTAACATTTAGGACTGTAAGACTAGAAGTGACCAGTAACATTTAGGATTGTAAGACTAGAAGTGACCAGTAACATTTAGGATGGTAAGACTGAAAGTGACCAGTAACATTTAGGATTGTAAGACTGAAAGTGACCAGTAACATTTAGGACTGTAAGACTAGAAGTGACCAGTAACATTTAGGATTGTAAGACTAGAAGTGACCAGTAACATTTAGGATGGTAAGACTGCAAGCCACCAGGATGGTAGGGCAGACCACTCCTGACAGGTTTTCTCGCGTCAAAGAGAAGATATTGAACCTAAAAATCTGATGAACTCCCTAGAAAGTTTAAAGAAACGTTATGCAACAACAACAATAACAACAACAACAAAAAATCAAGGCTAAACTGTAGACCTGTTGATCCTTGTAACACGCTCGTAGGGATGAGCAACTGATGAGCACAGATAGCGATCTAGATGGTACTGATATGGCTGGGAGCTGTCTCCGACAGGTAGGAAGATACTCTAAGCAGGTGTGTTAACCTGGTCTTCTCTCACGCAATCACGCCACAGAACGAACCCAGAATGCGGATGATGTCTGCAATTTTGTAAAACACGCGAGAACTCGCTGTGAAAACGAGATGGCGGTACTTCAAGGAAACATATCCATGGTGATGTGTATCTTTCCTTCTAGTCGATATTCCAAGCCCATTCTCCTGTATGTAGAAACAGGCTCTCTGGTAAATCCCTGCATTTCACTTACATTTTTTTATACATACATATTTTTTAGCCTTATGTTTTCCCTATGGCTGTCCCACTGATCAAACTACTACTTTCTCCAAACTTTATCTACACTTCTCTGATTCCCTGTCTTTTCTGTCTGGTTTGTCACTATTATAGGGTGATGTCTTAGCGCCTTTATATTTCTTTGTAAGTTGCATATCTGTCTCAGACATAAATTCTAAGGGTCAAGGAAAGAAATGGAGCCAGAAAAATATAAAAGCGTTTCACGAGGTTTGCTTGGGACTATAGATATGACAGCAGAAGGATCGCGTGTGTCACAAAATGGAGAAATAGATCACCAATATATGTAGTCAATGTTTTATGTACTGAGTGAATAATGATGAGGCCGTTTTTTGTTCTTTTAGAAATTGTTCAGGTACGATCTGACCTGATATCTTGGAATCAGTTATCTCAGGGCTCATGTACAACCTGGTCTGATATCTTAGAATCAGTTATCTCAGGGCTCATGTACAACCTGGTCTGATATCTTAGATTCAGTTTTTCGGGGCTCATGTACAACCTGGTCTGATATCTTGGAATCAGTTTTTCGGGGCTCATGTACGATCTGACCTGATATCTTAGAACCAGGCTTTCGGGGCTCATGTACTATATGACCTGATATCTTAGAATCAGGTTTTCGGGCCTCTGTACGATCTGAGATGACATCTTGGAATAGATAAATTCCTATCATTTTTCCCTGACAAGAACTAAACAGCTAAAAAAAAAAAACACGAAGCGACAGACTGCTCTAGTAAAGAGAATAGCTCGGACTTAGCTCACTGCGTTATTTTCCGTAAGCTGTTCTCTTATTGTTTTTCACTTGGTGGGGTCTCTCATAATAGAACAAGAGATAAAGCCAACTTGGCAGTGGCGGACTATGATAAATTGAATACACAGTATTTCACAAAGCGAACACAAATATTGTAAGTGTTGCTTTCATAAACCAAGCCAGGAGTGTGAAGGTTGTGAACTCGCGCCTCCGGAAGTTCAGCCCATGAAAAAAAATGAAGCTTCTAGCACTGCGCTACTCTACCGTAGCAATGAGGGCTAATCTGTGTCACAAACAACCCAGGTTTATGAAAGTAGCGTTAGTTCTTGCAGCACAGATTTACAACACACAAAATGTGTTTACATGTCTCTCTCCACTCATTACATCAAAATATATTTTCTCTTTTCTAAGGACATTTTGTTTGCCAAGCTTTCCATTCTCTTAGTACAACGCTAACTGAGTTAGGTCGAGTGCACTGTGATGATGAAGGACTGAACAAGTTGGATGACCATTACAGCCAACCTTCCACTGGAAGAAGGCACAGGATGATGACGATACAACTACACAAGATTTCAATCAAACACACAAAGTCCCTGCTGCGTAGCTACAAAACTAAAAACCTGTTTTCCACAGTTTTAAGTTTCCCCTATGTTTCATTCAGGTATAATGTTCCAGTTCAGATGCTGTTACTTCTAGAAGAGATGACTGAGATATCCATATGTTCGCTGTATGTCAACGCACGCCCAATCACACTCCGATATAGAAATGAAACCATACATCGTACTCCGATATTGCAGTAGGGGCTGCATATGATACTTCTGTCTCCTCTCGCGAGCAGTTCGTTTGTGTTTAGAGTGTTTTTTTTTTAATTACAAGGTTTGCAACTACAACTCGGTTTGTTCTCTCCCCTAAATTTTTAACTGAGAAATACAGTGCGTAAACATTCACCAAATATGGGCATGCGGGATCAGCGTCACGTGTAGGTGCAATGGAGTCGTGTTTAATTGCAGCAGGAGTCAAGTTTAAATGCAGTTATAATCAGGTTTCGGTGGGGTTAGAGTACAGTTTAGGTGGGGTCAGAGTAAATTTTAGGTGAGGTCAGAGTAAAGTTTAGGTGGAGTCTGTCAAGTTGTATTTGAGTCGAGTTTAAGTGGAGTCCCAGTTAATTGTAAGTGGAGTTGTAGTCAAGTTTTCTTGGAGTTGGAGTAAAGCTGAGGGGAGCCTTTGTCAAGTTTTAGTGGAATCAGATTGGCCTTCAATGTACTAACACGTTTTGGATGAGTCATAGAAATTTATGAAGGAGTCAGAGTCAATGAAGGTAGTAAAAAAATGGTGAACTCACGAACACGTTCTGGTGGAGCCATAGACACTTAAGAAGGACATGGAGACAGAGTGAAGAAAAATACAACAGTCCGAGACATGAGTGGAAGTTTGATACTCCAACTCCATAGCTTTATTTGAAACCAGCAAACAAACCATGCTCCAATATCGGTTCCCTTTGCTTCTGCGATATTTCACATATCTGGCATAAAACTAAAAGGAGAAGACGATCATTTACAAAACACTTAGCTGCAGGAAAATTTGTGAATATTTTCTTGGCCAGAATCAATATTATTTTAAGATATCACAGGTGGCGCTTGTTATCCTGCTAACTGCAAAAACGCGTTTTGCTAGACCACTGATATTTCTAAGCCCTGGGCAGGTTAGAGCGGAGACCGCTTACATCCATACACAAAATGTTTACTATATCTTTAGGAAGTTTATAAACGACAGGATATTCTCCAGATTCCAGATATTCAACAAATTTATGCGTAAAACAAACTGTACATCCGGTGAGTGTCAAGAAAACTGTTTGAGAGAGAGATATGCAACTGAAAGGAGAAACAAATACAAAAGCGCTAAGACAGCACTTTATAATACCGACAAATCACGCAGAAAAGTCAGCGAAATCAGAGGAGACTAGATAAAGTTGTTTTTTTTTGGGGGGGGGGGGTAGTAACCTCATCACAGGTAACTAATCTGCGAGAGTGAGATCACATGTGAACCCCAAAAAACATGAACAGCCTTAAAAAAAAGATCTCACTCAGAATACATCAGACCTTGTCCACAAATACTATCTATCTGTGTGTGACGAGGACAGGCGTTGCTGGCCATGCTTGTCCACAATTCTCTACTCTGGGTGTTAATTATGAGCTGGACTAGTGTTCTTTCTCCAAGCCACTTGCTCGGTCCACATATGTTGGTGATTCTACTTCTTCATTTAATGACGCACTTGATACCTGAGCTGTCATATCCGTTGTCCCGAGCACACCTCGTGAAACCCTTTCATGTTTTTTTCCTGTCTCCCTTTCTTTCCTTGACCCCTGAAATTTTCAGCAACTGACCTATTTTCTAGCTTATAAAATCTACGGATCTTGAATGAAAAGCAGAATTACTTTTGGATGTTAAAACCTCGCTTCTGTCAGCCGACTTTTTTTTTTCAAATATCTAAGCAGAAATCTCCAGGGGAAAAGTTGAACGTGGAGAGAGTTATGGTTTTTAGAAAAGAAAAATCCTGCAATTTGGCGCGGGGCGAAGACAAGTTCACGTTCACAAAACCACCAGGTTCAAGAAGATACAATCACTGGAAAATAATGAAACACGTCCCAAGCATAATCCAACTTTTTAAGTTACAATCACTGGGCGCAAGCCAAATCAACAAGGTGAACGGTCATGTTCAAAGATTGTGCTCCTACACGCCCTCGCCGAGTTCCACTCACTTGATTACACCCACAGCACAGGCAAGAAAACCAGAGCGTGATGTACTCTCTCAGATGTGCTCCACAAACTTCTTCACATCTTCTCATTCGTTTTTACACGTTCTTTTCATCGCTTATCAATCGCGCTTTCTCTGATATCACGACTAATAATTTTTTGTTCTGGCAAGCAGACATAAAGATATACGCCATCTTTTGTGTAGGTTTTAAACAAACATGAACAATGTAATATATTCGTACTGAACTAACTGAAGATTGTCTGTGTGAAAGTGTGTGTGTCTACTCGCACATTTATCTTTAATACACGCTTCACACCTTGTCTGATTTTAAGAACAAAGCACAATATGTAACACTTTCAGTTTAAAGTTGGATTAGAAGAATTGTTAGCTCGGAACTTGAAGCTGGTTTAGACGTATTATTTTTAATATGTATATGGGTTAGTGTTATTATCTTTATTTAAAAACTGGATTAGAAGAGTTATCTGTAGATCAAAGCTCTTCTACAAACAAGGACTGTTTCACTTAAGGTTGGATAGGAGGCATTATTTGTAATTTAAAACTAGTCTGGGTGCATTATGTGTACTTTAAATGTAAATTATAATAAATATTTGTAGTGTAAAGCTGGACTGAGGGAAATATTTGTAAATTAAACAGCGGATTACAAGAAATAAAACATAGCAAAATGAAAGAAAGTTCACCAATGATATGCTTGCTAGTTAAGACAGCACGTAAAGCCTTCCAAAAACAAACTACAACGAAATAACAGGAAGACATGTAAGACAGAAACAGGAGCACAGATAAAGTGATGCTAACTACACAGCATAAAACGGGACACAAAAACAACTGCTAGCAACAGCGGCTGATGGTCACAGCATTGCTGAGAAAATTTCTCAAATTCCTCTACAATTTAAAGTGTAGTTGAAGAAGTACTTGAAAAAAAAAAACAAACAAAAGCAAACGTTTGTATATATGTAGCGGGTCTATGGTGTTTTAGCCGCTGTTGCAGCAAAGTATGTAAGATTTGCCGTGAAAAATTGCTGACTGCACTATCTGCATGAGGGAAAGAAAAAAATAATGAATGCGTATCTATGAATCGAAGCCAGGACTCCAGTAGCATGAATTAACTCTTTTGCAGTCTGGCTGCTTGCGAGCTGAGATGACCATTGACTGTTCTATTGTGATCAGGCAGCTGCTCGTCATGTCTGAGTCTAGAACTAGAGCAGTAATCACTCTCTTATAGTTTTTCTTCCTCTCACCTCTGACGTATTTGGTCTACAGATTGTCCTGACCAATCATACAAACTTTGCCCTAACTTCTGCCAGGGAGGACCCTCGCTGTTTCCAACCCCGCTAAAACTTGTAATTTTTCAGCGCCCTCTGACGAAGCGCCACTGCCTAATGAGTGAAACAGTAAACTCTCAAAATACATGACTGTTTTTGGCCCTGGCTGATCCCCACGGAAAGAAAAACACTTAAGTGTAGACAAGACAAAGCTAACACCAACAAACCAATACCTCTTCTGTGTTCACAGTTGTGGATTTCTCGCATATTTTTGAAACTCTAGGAATTCTCGTGTCTTGTAAAACAGCAGTTCGAGAAACATGTTATAAATGAGTTAAATGAGTCTATTTTCTGAAAGTTACAGAAAGAGAACGTTCAGACAGTACAAAGTTAATGAAGAACGCAAGAATCAACGGCCGATAACTGTTCATCTCTTACTGCTGCACAATGACGAAGCTAACTATTCAGTTTTTGTTTTCATATTGTTATGATAGTATAATGACAAGGGTAATTAACAGACTCGTATGTAATGGTGCCGTGGTGGTGTAGTGGTTAGAGCACTCATCTACCCATCAGAAGGTCACTGGTTCGATTTCGCACTCTGGCGGAATATTTCCGGACAGGCCAGCACCGGGATGAACGAAGCCTCAAAATAAGGGTAGCAGGACCGGGATGAATGAAGCCTCAGTATAAAGGTACCAGGGCTTTCTCTAGGAAAACAAAGGCAGCTAGGCCAGGTGCTGGCATCTCTACCTCAAATGCTGTAGCGGCTTAGAAATTTGAAGGCAATAACACTTTACACCAGTACGGCATGCAGCTCCTACGACACAATATATATAGTTGCCTTCCTTCAAACACGACACTATTTACAACAACAAACAACAACAACAACAAACTTATTTTGCAGATGACATTTCCACACAGAAAAAAAGCAACTTGGAAATGAAATTTGGCTTGTGAGCGTGGTTGGAGAAAAGAGAACCTGGTGCGGGTCAGAGGTAGTCAACAAACAGGAAGGTAACTCGTTACATGAACATCGTGAGAAACAGGCAAATAACTGCCCTTGACAGCTTCTAGTGGGGATTTAAAAAAAACAAACTGACATATACATCCTTGTCGGACGAGTAAATGTACTAAGTCAACCAGTCAGACGGCCAATTGTACAGTCAACCAGCTAGGAGGCCAACAGGCGGCCGACTGCGGTAAGTCTGCCAGTTAGGCGGCCAGTTGTACAAATTCAACCAGCCTGGCCACCAACTGTACAAAGTCATCTAATCTGGCCGCCAATTCTACAAAGTCAACCAGTCTAGCGGCCAAATGGAAAAAAAAGTCAACCAGTCTGGCAGTCACCTGTACAAAGTCAACCAGTCAGGTATAACTGCTAGTGCAAAATCTGAGCTGAAATGATGCAGGAACCAGGTAAACAAACAGGACACATTAACTACAAATGACGCAGTAACCAGGTAAACAAACAGGAAACAATGACTTACAAATGGAGAAGTAACTAGGTAAAGAAGCAGGAACATTCACTACAAGTGACGCAGTAACCAGATCAATAAAGAGGAAATATCAACCAAAAATGACGAGTTGCCAGGTAACAAACAGGAAACATTTTTACACGACAGGAAAAACATTTTAACGTGCAAAACCCACAGGTTACCATGTTCATCCTACAACATCAGGTGAGCAGTAAGTGTTAAGCATATTAAGCTATGAGATGGATGTGCTGAAGTTTGATCTATCATAAGCATCACTTTAGATACACTTTTCTCTCTATGAAATTATCTGGGTTTTTTTGTGAAGAGTTGTCTGTCATTAGTATATTACATGCACATACAGGCATTACTGGTAAACATTACTTTCTATGAGAAGATGTTTTTTTTTTTTGGTGAAGCTTTATTTATCATAAGTATTATATTGACGTGAAGCCATGGGAGCAGGTGGTGGATGGAATGGGGGAGCAGCTGACAGATAATGTTGGTTATGGTCACCTATTCTATGATGGTAGGCAGATGATCTCAGTGTAGGGACAATGGCTACGATCACTGACTAGTACAGTCACTGCCCGGAAGGAAAGCAATGGTTAACTAACTTATGGAAACATACCAAGAAACCCAAGCAGCAATCATGGAAAGTCAAATAGGAAAAAGATCTGGTGGTGAGTCCCCCAGGCCAGATAGATCTAATTTTAACACTGGGGAAGAGTGTGAGGCAGAGGTCGGTACTAGTAATTGTGATGACGGACAAAATCCTGACGGTGTTACCAAGGAAAACCCCTGTATCAAACTAAAAAGAAAAATAAGAGTAGGAACATGGAATGTAAGAAGTATGTATGAGGGAAAATATCAAGTAATAAGTGACGAGATGAAAAGAACGCGGATACACATTTTGGGAATCTGCGAACATCGATGGAAAGGATCAGGACACTTTAAGAGCGAGAATGATAATATATTTATATATTCTGGCGGAGAAGTAGGAGGAAAGAATGGAGTGGCTTTTTATTTGGACAAATCAACATCAAAAGCATTACTAGGCTACAATCCAGTAAGTGATAGAATCCTAACAATCAGACTTAAGGGCATTCCTAGAAATGTAACAGTCATCCAGGTATATGCACCTACATCAGCAGCAGAAGAAGATGAAGTAGAACATTTTATAACACACTGCAGACGACAATGGACCAGGTAGGGAAAAATGATATTGTATTTATAATGGGTGATTTTAATGCAAAAATTGGTACAGAAAGAGCAGAAGACGAAGGACAAGTTGTAGGGAAATTTAGCATAGGACACAGAAATGAGGCAGGTGACAATCTAATGGCGTTTTGTATGGAAAATGAGCTAATGATCGCTAACACACTTTTTCAACAACATCCAAGAAGACTTTACACATGGACATCACCTGATGGGAAAACCAGGAATCAAATAGATTACATTTTAGTGCAGAGAAGGTGGAGGTCAAGCATAACATCAGCAAAAACTTTACCAAGTGCTTATTGTGACACGGACCATGAGTTATTAATAGCAGACATGAAGATAAAGCTAAAAAAGATAGTTATGGGATCAAGACCACTCCGCTTTGACCTTACAAATATACCAGAACAATACGGTATAGCAGTGAAGAACCGTTTCGAAATCCTGATGGCTGTACAGGAAGAGATGACACTAGATGAATTGGCTACGCAGGCCAAAGATATCTTAGTAACAACAGCTAAAGACATGGTTCCAGTAAAGAAAACACAAAAGAATAGATGGATCACAGCAGGTACACTAGAACTGATAAAACAATGTAGAGAAATGAAGACGCAATGGAGAGTGACAAACAACAACAAAGATAAATATAAAACTTTAACAAAAGAAGTACGAAGAAACATAAGAAAAGACAAAAAACAATACATACAAGATTGTTGTGAAAGAATAGAAGAACATCAGAGGTGTGGAAGAGATAGTGAAATGTTTAAAGAAATGAAGACATTGACGAGAAATGTCACACCTAAGCTAAATGTAATTTGTGATGAGATGGGGAATACCCTGACAGAGACAGAGGAAATTCTGGAAAGATGGAAGGAATATTGCAAAAGAATGTATGAAACAACCGACTGTGGAAGCAGAAATCAACAGTGTGAATTATTATTGGAGGAGAAAGAACCCGAGCCGACAATGGAAGAAGTTTTATGGGCAATAAAGAGTCTGAAAAATGGTAAATCACCAGGATGTGATGAGATAACCGCTGAATTTATTAAAGCAGGAGGAAAGGAGTGTGCAACAATCTATCATGCACTATGTAAAAAGATATGGCATTCAGGTATTTGGCCAAAAGAATGGAAAAGAACTGTATTCATACCACTGCCAAAAAAGGGTAACCTGAAATTATGCACCAACTACAGAACTGTTGCCCTGATTAGTCATGCCAGTAAAATTCTGTTAAAAATCATAATGGGTAGACTTCTAAAGAAAATAGAAGAAGAAGTCAATATGGTCCAAGCTGGCTTCAGGCAAGGAAGAGGATCAAGAGATCATATATTCAATCTAAGATTAATAATAGAGAAATGCAGGGAGTTTAATGTGAATCTATATTTATCCTTTATAGACTACTCAAAGGCATTTGATTGTGTACAACACCAGAAACTTTGGGAAATAATGGAAAAAATGGGATTTCCAACACATTTGATACAATTAACATCACTGCTGTATTTAGACCAGCAAGCAGCAGTAAGAATAAATGGTGAAACAACAACTTGGTTTGACATAAAACAAGGGGTCCGTCAGGGGTGCATATTGTCACCCTACTTATTTAACTTGTACACTGAAAATATAATGAGGAATGTTAGAGAAGATGTAGACAAAGAATATTACGATGCCATAACAGTTGGAGGTTATGAAATACCAGAGATTAGATATGCTGATGACACAGTATTGCTGTCCACAACACAAGAAGGAATGGAAAAACTAATTATGTCAGTCCGCAAGAACAGCGAAGAGCAGAACCTCTATCTTAATGCAAAGAAAACTAAAGTGATGACAACTGACAAAACAGACAAGGCAACTGAAATATGTATCAGTGAGGAAAAACTGGAAGAAGTGGAGAGTTTTGAATATCTTGGATCACTACTAACTAATAATGGAGATACAATGCGGGAAATTAAAAGGAGGACATCTATTGCTCTTCAGAAAGTAAAACAAATAAAGAATCTGTGGAGAGGAGCAGACAGAACCACAAAAATAAGATTTTTAAGGGCATGCATCTTTCCCATCGCAACATATGTCTGTGAGACCTGGACACTTAACAAAACAGCTGAGAAGCACATAAATGCCTTTGAATGTAAATGCTATAGAAGAGTTCTCCAAATATCGTGGACACAAAAAAGAACAAATATATCTATACTACAAGAGCTTAATATTGAAGAAGGCTGGCTAGTAAAGAGGATTAAAGAGAGAAAACTTAAATATTTTGGCCACATTAAACGTCATGATAATTTAGAGAAGACCGTCTTGGAAGGATACATAATGGGAAAAAGAAAAAGAGGAAGACCGAAACGAAGATGGCTGCAAGACATCGTTGATGATCTGGAAATGGATGCAGCAGCAGCAGGCCATCTTGCTCACAACCGAGAGGCCTACAGGAGTGCTGTTTGGGAGGCAAAGTTCCGCAAGGGACAAGCAAAGGAATGAATGAATGAATTATATTGGTAAATTTACTTTCTAATATAAGGTCTAACTTGTTGCTTTTAGTTTGTTTTTGTTGGTGTTGTTTGTTTGTTTGTTTGTTTTTTTGGTGAAGTTTCATCTATCAGAAATATGATATTGACAAACTTTACTTTCCATGATAAGGTCTGTTTTGGTGAAGTTTTATTTACCATAAGTATGATATTGATAACGTTTACTTTCTATGATAAGATCTATCTTTTGGTGATGTTTTTTTTCTGTCATAAGATATTATTTCTGGTGAGGTCAAGCATCAGAATCTATAACCATAAACGGGACACAATAAATAATTAAGACAAAAAAACAGACTCCGGTTGGTACATTTATGTCCTCAACGACAGCTCATTCAGGCTTGTTCTGTAGTCTTATAAAATGAAAATAAAACAAACAAAACTTCCCAATCAAAGAAGAAAATAGCAAAGTCTTGACGTAAATGTCTCACAGAGTTTATACACTGCAACGTCAATTTGGTCATGAGCTAGGCAGACAGGAAACGGTTAGTCGCTCTTTCCAAACTGCAGCATCAAATCTCCAGCAGAAACAATCCTGTGGATGATCATGATACATGACACAATAAACGCCATGTCTGCCTTCTGTTCCGAGGAAGTGGTTGAGTTGGCTGATTCGTGAGTGAATGAAATTGTTTGCGTGAGCTTCAAAAGAAAAATTAGTATTTCTCGTAGGTTCACATGGAAGCAGTAAAACCGTTGTCACAACTGTGATTATCGGGAAGCAAGAGTGTGATCTTAGGGGCGGAGGTAGAGGGAAGGTCAAGTCAGGAACTAGCGCTCTTATAAAGAATTCTATTTTTAACATCCTCTAATCCAGGTTCCCTAGCATTTGCATGCCGAAGGAGTGTGAAGCGCTTTCACAGTTCTTAGCCGCTACAGCATCTGAGGTATGGATGTTAGCACCTGGCCTCGATGCCTTTGTTCTCCTAAGGAAACACCAGGTACTCATTTGTCCTGGCAAGGTCGACCCCGGTGCCGGTCAATCTAAAAAAAAATCCGCCGGAGTGCGAGATCGAACCGGGGACCCTCCCATCGGCAGGCAAACTTACTCATTTACTCTGTTTCATTCTTTCAGCTAGTTCTGTCACTCTGTGATAACAAAGAGAATTGGTAAGATCACCAACATAAATTACAAAGTTTATTTATTACTTGACCCAGCAGATGCCCGAGTGATATTATTCATTGAGAGAGAGAGAGAAAGAGAGAGACAGAGGAAGAGAGGAAGGGATGGGAAGATAACTAGAGATAGGAGGGAGAGAAATACAGAGAACGAACGAATGAACAAATGAAGAGACTATTTTTAAAAGGTTAAGAATTGCTCACGCAGCCCCGTCTACCATTCTGCACTTCATCATACAGTTTTCACTCAGTCACAGATATTCAGCATACATTCCTTATTGAACATAAAATGCATGAAAAAGCAAAAAAAAAAAAAATGAAGAAGTAAATAACTAATAAACCATTTCTTTCCATACACGAGGGGCAGACAAGGGGGGGAGAGAGAGAGAGAGAGAGAAGAGAGGGAATGAGACAGAGGGGTGGGGAGAGAATGAATGAATGATCTTTATTTTAAAATGATGAAGAATTGGACGCGCAGGCCCGTCTTACATTCTTCCCTTTATCACTCCATCTTTCATTCTTCCCACACTTTCCATTTAATAAGGTATACAAAATTAAACGAGTCTTATATTATACACACACACACACACACACATATATATATATGTGTGTGTGTGTGGGGAGAGAGAGAGGGAGAGGGAGAGTAGGAATAAATTATCATTTGATTTTGCTGCTTCATGGACCTGTGTACCTACTGGTGAACTACAGATCTACAGATGTCCATTAAATAAAAAGCAGGCAGTGGCGTCCATCATTTCTGATGTTAGTTATTGATTGACTGATTGATTGATTGATCTTTATTTCTTTATAGATGGAATGTGCCATGTTCAAGTGCTATGAAATATGTTGTGTCCAATTATTGCTCAAATATGCTGTCTCCAGTTCCTGCTGATATATCATGTCTCCACTTTCTAATGGAATGTGTTATCTCCAATTTCTGGTGGAATATATTATGTCTGGTAACTGAGAAAATATACTGTCTCCAATCACAGATTCTGTACTTTATCTCAAGTTAGAGACAGCTAGCGTAGATCCAGTCACCTACAGCCAGCGTAGATCCAGTCACCGGTAGCTAGCGTGTTTAACAGTCACTTGTTAAATATACTATCTCCAAAAACTGAGGAAATGATCTATAGTCAAGTATGGCAGGAACGTGCTGTCTACAAGAGAGAAAGGCTTCTATGAGCAGCGCCTCTAAAACAGACTACCGACACTTTCTACTAGTTCATCGAAATCAATTCCAAACAACTAAAGATAATATCTTTTCTTAATACAAAGAATAGAAACAAAGCTGCCAATACTGAGAGAAAATTAGATGAAAACAGCGACACAGGGAAAGCTACCAGAAAATGTGTCTGTGTGGTTTTTTTCTGTTTTCAACTGGAAAAGAGTTCAGAAAGCAATGTTAACATATCAGCACACCGTACCGTGTGTGTAACATTCAGGCATAAACACAAGTATCAGAGACATACATTTTTCGTTTAAATACACGCCAAGAAGGTCATAAGTCTACTTTCTGAAGTCCTATTGGCACTGGTTTGACACGGCATATGGCGGTACATCATTTAAACAGTTAGGAAAGTGTGGCGTTCACGGTGTGGGCGAGATGCAACTAAGGGAATGTCTTTTCTTCTGTTGTTAATGTCAACAACATCATCTTGCTCCTCCTGCGTCTACGTAGAAGCATCTTCCACGGACATCCGCTAAGCAACCATCACGTGTGGCACTTTGAGGGGGAAAAAACGTTCTCTATTTCTCATGGTCCGCAGTGAGTCTACGAATGATGCCTCAGCCATGTTGCAGGACATCTCTCTTTGCTTCTACAGTCACTGTACTTCTCACTGTGTCATCATAGTTCGGTTTCTATCCTCCTTTTGCGGAATATTACCTCTGCTTGTCTGTACAAAAAAAAAAGGGAACTGTGGCACATCTTTTAAGAAGCACTACACAGCTGATCAGAGGTCAGGTCTGTTGATAATGTTAATATTTTACTTAGGTGTGGAGGGGCTATGATTGTCTCTTGACATGTTGAGACTGTCGTTTGTAGAGACCTTTATCATTTGAAGATCATTGTGAATAATGGCATGAACACGTTCCTGGGAGATGCCCAACTCAGTAGCAATGTACCGCTCCGTTAGTCGTCGATCCTTCATTATCATATCATCGATTATGCCGGTGGTTTCATCGGTGGTTACCGTTCTTGGTCTCCACGGACAGGGATCATCTTCCAGACTCTCCCTTCCATGTTTGAACTGAGCTGGCCATTTCTTCACTGTGCTGTAAGAAGGGGCACTCTCCCCTAGAGTCTCCACCATATCCTCATGGATCTCCTTCGATGATAAGCCCTTGATGCAGAGGTAGTGAATGACTGCTCTATGAGAAATTTTATCCATTTTCTCAATTTCTGCCACCCTTACCACTTCAGTAGGCTGTAAAAAAGTGCCTGCAGTTAATATGTGGGTTTTTGGTTGGCTGTGGGGTGAAAGGTAATACTGATGTGGGGTAGCAGGTAATACTTATAATTTTTTTTGTATTCTAGGGTAGATGTAATACAATTACTTTTTGTACTGGAGAGTCAGGAGAAGAATATGAAGGAAAAATTTTGTGATAAAAGAAATTTTGCATTTAACATTTTTTCTCCCTTCATTATTTGAATAGTTACAAATAGTATTTTGAGAATTATGCTTAGAAGTTGATCTTCTGTTGTGTGGACCTGTCGTTCTAATTCAGCATCGAATGCCCAAACATTTATGGCCATACACACTGCACATATGAAGAGAGGGAATCTATTTTATGATGACATATCTGCACGCCTACTACTACTATTACTCTAGAGTCTCCTGACATTATGAGCTTGATCCTCGGACTGTGTGTCTCACAGTTACTTTAAGATTTACACTCCCCATCGCTCCTCTGTGTGGAATGTTCTCTATAGTTTCTTTATATATATATATATATATATATATATATATATATATATCATACCGTCCGCCAAATGCCCTCACATTTAATGAGTTGTTCCTCTATGGCAAGATCTTTTATACGCTTATCAACTGAAGGATAGCACGGAGACTTTGACTGTTGAAACACGGTTCTTGTGTCTCTGACTGGTGGAATCCCGTTATGATAGAAGGAAGTAAAACTGTTTGGAGTTTAGTGAACGTAGCATTCATTTAAATGTTATTCATACGAACATTTGATGTTTTGTACTCTATCTAACTGATGTTAATTAACTTCTAGCTTCCTTTAAGTATTTAAATAGTTTGCAAAAAGTACAACAAAAAGAATTGAATCCGGCTCTGCTGCTTGTTTTAGTGATTAAAGTAACATAAAAGTTAACTATAGGAGCACAAGCCATTTTGTAGTAAAACAAGGCAAATGTATTAACTGTTGGATTTATGTGTGGTCTTGGATTTTCTTTTCTCGTGGTAGCAAGAAAAGTTTCTTTTGTGTGTTTACATAAAAGAAGAGTTTAGAGAGGACTTTCCTTTGAGTGTTTACATGCAAAAAGAGTTTAGAGATGACTTTCTTTTGTGTGTTTACATGTATGGAGGGTGTAGAAAGGACTTTCTTTTGTGTGTGTATACATGTATGAAGAGTCAAGAGATGACTCTTTTGTGTGTGTACATGAATGAAGAGTTCAGACAGGACTTTCTTTTTATGCATCAAGAGTTTAGAGAGGACCTTGTGTGTGTGTGTGTGTGTGTGTGTGTGTGTACAAATGCAAGGTAAAGCAGGGATATTGCGTCTAGCATTGTCGAATGAGCAATGTGACAAATGGCTAGCTGGCTGGCTGACTGACTGACTGATCGACTCAACTCAGCTCAAATCATCGTAGAGAAATCAGACGCCAAATCTGGGCTGCTGTAACGTTCTTGCCCAAGTAATTTTATTTTATTTTTAATTTGATGTTACATCGTTCCCTTTTCTTACTTTTTTGTATTCTGCGTTGGCGAAATCCGGGCACCATTTTGGCGTTTTATTTACTTTGGCCATGCGTCTGTACAAACTGCACAATGAAAAATATTAGCAATCTCAGGTAAAGTTTACACGAAGGATTTAATTGGAATCTTCAACTAAAAATTTATTCTGCGCAATTCAGCACAATATGGCGCCGGAAGAAGTGCCAGCTGGTGGAAAATATCAAATGTTAGCAACACATACATCACTCTGAGATTGTAAACCTGCGGACATAGAGTGCGAGTTAGACTTCAAATTAGGGAAAGTTTGGTCATTAAAAATGAAATATTACCTGTCACGATTTTAAGTTCTAGCCTGTAGGCAGGTTCCGGGTAAAACGGAGTACTGCAATCATGATAACTTTGTTTTCAGCAATTTTGAGAACTACCAATGAACATTACATGTTTGATAACTTTCTTTTAGTTATTTTGGGAACTAACAAGAAGCATTACAAGTTTGATAACGTTGTTTTTAGTTATTCTGGGGGCTAACAAAGAACACGACATACCTGATATTTTGCTTTTAGCTATTCTGGGAACTAACAAGGAGTATAAAATACCTCATAACTTTGTTTTTAGTTATTCCGGAAATTGAAACGGAGCATTACACGTTTTATAACTTTGTTTCTAGTTAGTCTGGGAACTAATCAAGAGCAAAATTCTGATAACTTTATTTTTAATTATTCTTGAGACTAACAAGGAACACTGCATGTGTGATAACTTGTTATCGTCAGAACTAACAAATAACACTACATTTGTGATAACTTTGTCTGTAGTTATTCTCAGCAGTAACAAGCAATACAGCATATGTGACCCCTTTGTTTTGAGTTACTCTCAGAACTAACAAACAGCACCGCACGTGTGACAGCATAGTATCTGAACGGTGGTGATGTAAAACTCTTGAATATAGACGATGCGCAAAATCCAAACATGTCCAAGTACGTGTGTTCAGCTTATGACCTGTATCAGCAGGGGCAAATGCTTTTGTCCCACGTTTTATTATTTCTAGCATTTCTTGCAATCTGAGAGAACAAGGTCATTTTTTAGCTTTCAGACCATAATTAGGAGGCACTATAATTTATAAGAACAAATATACAAATATTGTAAGTACAAATATAAGAATATTAAAAGCACGAACACAAGAGACTGACTCCGAACAACTTCTGAAAACAGCCTGATCGCTCTGAGTTAAGTGTGACAGGAAGCGTTTGACTGGTCAAAATGAGCCACGTGGATGCTGGGTAAAATCGGCCGAGAGAGCATACTACGTGGTCGAATGTGTTGGCTCTGATTTTAAATGAAAGCGCCGAAAGATCGAAAAATGGAGGACGCCTGTTTAAAGATGTGACGAAACGGTAAATGTTTAGAAGAACGCTGGCAGAAATTGAAGGACTGGTACCAAATAAAGAAGGTTTCTCTCTTCTGATACAGAAGCATGATAAGAAGTGGTGCTACATGTAACTGGTGATGAATATGTGTTGCTATTCAATCATGTGACGTCTAGTGGAATGATTGTAAGAATGTTTGAACCACTGCTCAGGATCAAGATAATAAATGTTTTACCCATGGAATCTCTTACTACTTGTTCTATAGATACACTCAAGTAACATAAGACACCCAGGCACTCATCTCCAACTTAGACGACACCAGCACAGCGGCACTTAACAAGCAGGCGTTCAACGGGACCAAGTAGCAACAGTGTTGAGTAATTAACCAAGACAACAGTGTTGAGTAATTAACCAAGACAACAGTGTTGAGTAATTAACCAAGACAACAGTGTTGAGTAATTAACCAAGACAGTAATTTCAACACCAAGACAACAGTGTTGAGTAATTAACCAAGACAGTAATTTCAACACCAAGACAACAGTGTTGAGTAATTAAACAAGACAGTAATTTCAACACCAAGACAACAGTGTTGAATAATTAAACAAGACAGTAATTTCAACACCAAGACAACAGTGTTGAATAATTAAACAAGACAGTAATTTCAACACCAAGACAACAGTGTTGAATAATTAACCAAGACAGTAATTTCAACACCAAGACAACAGTGTTGAATAATTAAACAAGACAGTAATTTCAACACCAAGACAACAGTGTTGAATAATTAAACAAGACAGTAATTTCAACACCAAGACAACAGTGTTGAATAATTAAACAAGACAGTAATTTCAACACCAAGACAACAGTGTTGAGCAGTTAACCAAAAGAGTAATTTCAACACCAAGACAACAGTGTTGAATAATTAAACAAGACAGTAATTTCAACACCAAGACAACAGTGTTGAATAATTAACCAAGACAGTAATTTCAACACCAAGACAACAGTGTTGAGCAGTTAACCAAAAGAGTAATTTCAACACCAAGAAAACAGTTTTATTAATGGGAAGATGGGGGATGACTGATGAGGATGGCAGACTCAACAAAATACATAAAACTGGCTCCACTACCCGGCAAGAACTATGTTTGCTATGTGGGCAGGGATTGTCAAAAAAAACAAACAAACTAATGCCTAGAGAAGGACCACAAATCAATAAGTAGCAACAAAATGCTACACTTACTGATGTCAGCATAAACCCAACAAATGAATTCCCACACAACAGCAAATACATCTTTCAACAACTAAGCATTTATCTGGCCAATCCGTCTACAGTTGCCAACAACAAAATCTGCTTCTCTCCTAATAAGGACAGCTGACATTAATCTCTACATGAGACAAATACACTGGAACACACTAATATCAAACATAGTCACATACAAAAAAATCAAACCCATGACTCCAAAACTAGAAACATCCTTAACATGTCCTCACTAATGAACAATCCATCATCCTAACAATCCTAATAATAATAATTATCCCTTTTTCTCAAAACTCTAGTTCTTTTATAACACATTTGCTTCTCTGACAGCCTCTCTCTTCTTGTCCTCGCTCTAACCTGAACTTTGACTGTCATTCTTTCACTTGCAGTCGTGTCAAGTTTGGCAGTTCACGCCCTGACCTTTGACACCAAAGTTCTCAATAGTTTATCCTTACAACAGGGGGAGGCTACTCCTAGTCAACTCACTTTTTTCTTTATTTCCCCATTACCATAACTACCGTTTATTATATATATATATATATATATATATATATATATATATATATATATAATATACTGTCACAAATGATTTGAATAACATTCCACCTTTTCCTTTTTGAAAATGTATGCATAAAACTATTAAATGATACGAAAAAAATTACAACAGAACGACAAAAATTTCCAGAGAACGAGAACGAAGCAGACTACAGAAAACGTTTTTTTTTTTTTTAGCTTCGCAACTGTAAATAACCAATTAAGTTTCTTTTTCCTAAAAGAAAAAGTCAGACCGCGTGACCAGAACTGTATCTGCACATCCCAAAGCTCTGGTAGGTTTTTGGCAGTTCACATGTTTTCCTGTCGTAACGGGGCATAATGCCAGCCAAGTAAATATATATTGTTGGAGTTTTTTCCTCTTTTTCTGCTCCGCAATGAAAGATATGAACGAAACACACATTCTCAATTTGTGGAACAGTGAACGCCAGGAAAATCTAACGGCGCCAACAATATGGGAAAGTAAGCAATGCATTCATTAATTCGTACAAATAGCAATATGGGAAAGTAGGCAATGCACTCATTAGTTCGTACAAATAGCAATATGGGAAAGTAGGTAATGCATTCATTAGTTCGTACAAACAGCAATATGGGAAAGTAGGTAATGCATTCATTAGTTCGTACAAATAGCAATATGGGAAAGTAGGCAATGCATTCATTAGTTCGTACAAATAGCAATATGGGAAAGTAGGTAATGCATTCATTACTTCGTACAAATAGCAATATGGGAAAGTAGGTAATGCATTCATTAGTTCGTACAAATAGCAATATCTGAAAGTAGGCAATGCATTCATTAGTTCGTAAAAATAGCAATATGGAAAAGTAGGAATGCACTCATTAGTTCGTACAAATAGCAATATGGAAAGTAGGCAATGCACTCATTAGTTCGTACAAACAGCAATATGGGAAAGTAGGAATGCACTCATTAGTTCGCACAAATAGCAATATGGGGAAAGTAGGCAATGCATTCATTAGTTCGTACAAATAGCAATATGGGAAAGTAGGTAATGCATTCATTAGTTCGTACAAATAGCAATATGGGGAAAGTAGGCAATGCATTCATTAGTTCGTACAAATAGCAATATGGGAAAGTAGGCAATGCATTCATTAGTTCGTACAAATAGCAATATGGGAAAGTAGGCAATGCATTCATTAGTTCGTACAAATAGCAATATGGGAAAGTAGGCAATGCATTCATTAGTTCGTACAAATAGCAATATGGGAAAGTAGGCAATGCATTCATTAGTTCGTAAATATAAGTTGCATTCATTAGTTCGTAAATATAAGTTGCATTCATTATATAGTAAACATAAGTTGCATTCATTAGATAGTAAATATAAGTTGCATTCATTAGATCGTAAATATAAGTTGCATTCATTATATAGTAAACCTAAGTTGCATTCATTAGATAGTAAATATAAGTTGCATTCATTAGATCGTAAATATGAGTTGCATTCATTAGATCGTAAATATAAGTTGCATTCATTAGATCGTAAATATAAGTTGCATTCATTATATAGTAAACATAAGTTGCATTCATTAGATAGTAAATATAAGTTACATTCATTAGATCGTAAATATAAGTTACATTCACTAGATCGTAAATATAAGTTACATTCACTAGATTGTAAATATAAGTTACATTCACTAGATCGTAAATATAAGTTACATTCACTAGATCGTAAATATATGTTGCCTTCTTCAACTTGGAGAAACATACTCGTGTCACCTGACAATGTCTATCTTAAGTAAGATGATAAGCTCAACAGCTTTTTGTTTCTTGTGACAGAAACCTGGAAAACTGCTTCGTGACAAGTTAATGCCACAATGTGGTACACAAATAGTGAATATAATGTGGTTCAGCTTCGCTGCTGACAAACAGGAACGTATGGCAGCGCATGTACACCTAAACTCGTGTAGTTAGTTGATAATGAACTACTTTCTGTGGACAATGTCGAGGCTTGAAGAAAGACTTGTGTCCACTGAGACATGACAACAGGCAAGGGGTAAACATGATTCTGGGAAACAATTACTGAAAGAACCTGTACAGCGAGGCACACAAGAGTACACGACAAACAAAAAATCTAATTCTGACAATTCTCACCCCTTCCTCCCCCATTTCTCTCTCTCTCTCTCTCTCTCTCTCTCTCTCTCTCCCATCCCGCTGCCCTTCCCCAGCCTCCGTTTACTGGAAAGCTTATGGCTCAAAGTTAAAAACTACCTTAGTACAGCATGATGGCTTTTACAAGTTGTTTTCTCAAAATATTTCACCATCTCTTTCGTCCTTGCCCAATTAAGTGCACTTTGTGTATGTGACGAGAAGTCGCAGCAGGCGTGCGGGTTAGAGAACTCAAGAAACTCGAAACTACAGTTTCTAGAACTCATCAACCACAGGGCAGGTACACGCCCTCTTTTCTTCTTCTGAATACGCAATAGATTTTGTTGTCAGTTTTCAAATCTGGCGCGGCTTAGGGTGTGGCATATTGTCGTGTTGCGTGTCTTTAATATCTGTTACGCGTCCATCCATATTGTGGAACCTTCAACTGTTCTTTTTTAATTAGCTCATTAACTGGTTATATTACATGTCCTGGCTGCACATTGTTGGACCGTATCTTAACAATGTTTTCTTGCTGTGCTGTTTTCCACTTGCTCCGCTCTAGTTTTCTTTCATTCTGCTCACTTCAGAAATACAGTATTTATATTTGGTCACTCACAGCCAACAGCACAGTGGTTAGCAGGAAAACCAGGATCAGTGTCAATATAAACAGACTTGTTTACATGAGGTGCTGAGAAGCAGGGAACAATGGTTTAAAAGTGTGTGAGGTTTCTGAGAAAGTGAAGTTGTGAGAAGCGGGGAACAATGGTTTAAAAGTGTGTGAGGTTTCTGAGAAAGTGAAGTTGTGAGAACCGAGGAACAATGGTTTAAAAGTGTGTGGGGTTTCAGAGAACATGAAGTTGTGAGAAGCGGGGAACAATGGTTTAAAAGTGTGTGAGGTTTCAGAGAACATGAAGTTGTGAGAAGCGGGGAACAATGGTTTAAAAGTGTGTGAGGTTTCAAAGAAAGTGAAGTGGTGAGAAGCGGGGAACAATGGTTTAAAAGTGTGTGAGGTTTCAGAGAGAACATAAAGTGGTGAGAAGCGGAGAACAATGGTTTAAAAGTGTGTGAGGTTTCAGAGAACATAAAGTGGTGAGAAGCGGGGAACAATGATTTAAAAGTGTGTGAGGTTTCAAAGAACGTGAAGTGTCTGGTTAAAAAAAAAAAAGAAAAAATCAGAATTTGCTGTTAAAATGGCAATAAAACAGAGATCTAAAATAGCCTAAGCAAGTATAGTAACCATGCAAGAGAAGCTATATTTATGTCGTATTCAAATACTTCTCTTTCATTCTGTGTCCTCTCTTGGACTAGTAACGTTCCTTAAAAAAAAGGCAATTAAAACAGATAATAAGGAAAACATAAAATGAAATGAAAACAGTTAGGAAATACTTGAAAGGGGATTATTATGCACAGAACGGTCCACAGGAAACGTATACGCAGAAGTGAAATGCTTTATGAACACCAGCTCTTCTCAGATTTATAGGTGGAATAGTTCACACAGGAATAACCCGTTCATTTTAGGTTTGGCTGAACCTATTTATCTCCCCTTTTCTTCGCCGGCATAAATTTATGCATCCACTATCTTTCAAAAGTATTTCTGCGATGCACCATTAAGGTATTGCCATAAAAATGATAAAACTGACACTAACGATGAAGATTTATGACACGCACTCAATCTATGTAATTGGATCACTAATGACGTCGTTTTCAACATTTATATACTCGATGTAACCCAAAGCGATGATGTGTTTGATTTAGGTTTCCATTTTAGCTAGGCAACCCCGTCAGATTTATCTGCAAGCTGAAGGAAAACCAAAATACCTGGATGATGGAGTCATAACGTTAATTATGTCAACTTGAAACCAGCGCTGGAGTTCTTTTCTGTGATCATTTTCGTGTTGTTAAAGTATTGTCTCTTTGTAACAATCAAACAACATTTTTGGAGCTGGGTGTATCTATAACGCTTGCGTAGTCCTCACGCTAGATTTCTTCTATACAACTCTCAGCGGATGACATTGTCAGATCATTGCCATAATATAAGATTAATAGTTGACTGTCATGACACAAGATAATGACAATCGACTGTCATAACAAAAGATGATAACACCCGACTATTTTGACAAAAAAATGATGACAGCCGACTGTCATGATAAAAGATGATAACACCCAACTACTATGACAAAAGATGATGACAGCCGACTGTCATGACAAAAGATGATAGCCGATTATCATGACAAAACATGATGACAGCCGACTGTCATGATAAAACATTACAGCCGACTGTTATGACAAAATATGGTGACAGCTGACTGTCATAGTTTTAATTATGTGAAAGTAAGAAGAACTGACAATGATGCCTTAGCGACTGCAATGATAACCCAGCCATCACGACTAATCTAAGGCAACATGAAACAGCCACAATTCCAGCATGAAATGAACACTGTATTTAACTAACCTATAACTAAGCCGGGACAGTAAATGAAGGGATACTACAATCTATCTAATGACAATGGCAAACGAGCATGAACTGTGAGCAGTCTACGTACAGTGAAAGCCTAGATCTAAACAGAATTCTCAGATAATGAACACAGACTGTCAAAAATGCTCTCAACGACTCATCTTACGAGCGTATTTTCTCTAATTGCAGTAATAATTTCCAATATAATGATTTGCCCTAGCTTAAAATAGTTTAGTTTCTTCTCTCTATGACGATAATTCAAGAACTCTGCCTCATCATAATCTACAACAGCTACATATACATCAACGTCATTTACAACTTACATCCTTACTGCCTGGTTAAACGTCACATAGGGTTCGTATGGTAGTTCGCCATGTTTTTCTGTTATCGGCAAGTTTTTCAGACTCGTCAATGGATTTTATGCCCAGTAATTTAGCCTGATTCAACAACATCACTAACTATATATATATATATATATATATATATATATATGAATGCCGCTATCCTGTACCAGAGAAACAGTATTCGTCGTTTTTATATACAAAATTGAATGACAAGTACTATGTTCGGCATTCTTTCATCATTTCAAACGTTTCTCTGTCTCACAGTAGAGTGCTGGGATGCAAGAAATGGGTAATACTCGTCAATAATGTTCCCAAATGTGTCAAATAAGAAACAACGTGGAGTGCAACAACAGTAAAGTGATAAAGAAACAGTGTTTATTGTTAGTCTATGAAAACAGCAGACAAAATGCTTTAGGCGTCAGTTAAGAACAATGGCGAGGGACTGATTGTGACCCAGATAAAAAATTCCGGTAGGAGAAGTAGCCGCCTAGCTAAGAAAAGGCAGCGCATTATCCACTTAGCCATCTCACATCTCCAAGAAAAGAGATGTTCGATAGGCCTAGTTTTTAACGCGTCTGAAATCCTGAGACCCGGAAAGGAATCGAGGTCACGACATTGAAACAACACACAACTGATATTCAGTATTCAAAGAGGAATCCACAGCTCGAACAGCTGCATCATCGTTATATAGAAAGTCTAGATAAAAACTTAAGAGTGAAAATTAACATAAACTCTAGATGTATCCATTAAAGAAATAAATGATTACAGATCCAGTATTTCAGCACTTCTTCTGTATCCAGCTCTAAATATTCGCTCCCAAAAATCACATTCATCCACCTCAATTCCTGGCCATTATCAAAGCCCAAAGCGCATTCAAAAACAATGGAAAGCATGTCTGCATGTGAGAATCTATAAGAAAACCTGTATTTCAGACAGGTGAGGAATGTTAGTTTATTTACTTTGTTCTATGATAGAAATAAAGAAGAAAGCCGATGAGCCCGATCGATGCCGTCTGGATGCATTTCTCTTTTTATTTTTTAAAACTCCACAAGCAGGAGGAGCACACTTATAGCTACAGGTTGGTTGCTCTCAGACCAGAGCCAAACCACCTACCGCCTGGTGAACATCTGCAAAATAAATATGAAACCAATTATTATATAACGTTTAGATGTTTTTAAAAGTATTATTTACAAGAGTTCATGTGAACGCGCTACAGATAAGCTGTTATATTTTACAGAAAAGTGAGAATTTGAAGGACTTGGCAGCAGACGTCATGATGACGATTTTGCAACACAAAGATCATGTCAGCTGAAAGGTCAGCTACGGTGCTGTTCATTCATTCTCTAAATGAATTTAACAAGCACGCTCCACCACTAAGAGAAAAGTTCAACTACTACATCCTGCATCAAGCAGAAGAATCACAACACTATCAAGCCGAGAGCAACATTTGGTTAAGGGCAAATGACCAACCTTAGCTCTTTGGCACGGATGAAAATTTTATGTCATGATATGGTTCTAAGGACTGTTATTGCCAGAGGTGGAATGGAGGATACGCTCTCCACTCCAATGGCGTGCGTCTCAAATAGCCTCTGACAGTCAAGTCCAGCTCCTGGCCTTCTCGTGGAAGAACTATTTAAACTGACAGGAGAAGGGGCGAAAGCGAATATCTGGCGCCTGAAAACCAGACACTTCTGGTAGATGAGAGTCATGTTTGGTAGCTCATCTGCTGGCGAGATTCTTCAGCTGACGTGCGTGGAGTGGGCTCCTCCCGGCCAATGAAGAAAGATGCAAATGGGGTTGCTGTGGAAAAGGTGAAAGAAAGGAATAAGCTAAGTAAACAGTAGTCAAATCACGGCACCTCTGGTCTGGGAGTCGGCCACGTCCTAAGTGCACTCATATCGGGCGAAATGATGGGGTTAAGACACTGCTGGCGAGATTCTAGATAGGCAACCACCTCTCACCCGGCGGGGATGTATGCGTATCCTAATCACGTTGAGGTTTACCGGTGAGAAAGTCCAACGCCGGAATGAAGAGGCAACCACCTCTCACCCGGCGGTGATACACAGGTATCTCAAAACACGCAGAGGTTTTCTGGTGAGAAAGTCCAACTCTAGATTAAACTGGTGCAATGAAAACCACGGTGTCACGCAATCCCGCTTCTGAGACCGACCAAGAATACAGGCTCAAGCCGTGCGATATTCTGAACCTCTTGTGGTCCTCTAGGGGATCTCGTATGGTCCACACGGGGGACCACGGAACCTATAGAGGACCACAGGGGTAAAGTCAGTAGGATCACATGGCGGTCTTGATGGCAGAAGCGAAGGAAGAAGAAGAAGAAGATCTCTTGATATCGACTACAAAGATATAAGTGAGACCCAAAGTGAATACTTCTGAAGCTAAAACTCATCAAAATCTAGAATTTCTGCGACATGTTGCTTTCCTAACTGATCTGGGAGATTATTTCGATGGTTAATTTTGAAATATGTGTATGTATGAAACTGGGTAATTTGTACCTTTTTTTTTTGGGGGGGGGGGAGACAGACAGAGAGAACTGGAATTGTCATCTATGATAGAAAGGGTCTTAGACTTGTAATATGTCCCCAATGACGGAATATGACGGTGGTGGAAGACCTGTAATATACCTCTGACGAGGGAAAATGACGGTGATGAGAGATGCAGTATGTCTACTAGGAAAGAATGCTTACGCTGAAGACTAGGAACAGACGAGAAGGAAGAACATGAAATATCTACAATGGGAAGCGTGAAAAATGCTAACATGGAACATGAAATATAATTAGGTAGTGAGAACTTCAAATGAACAGACAAGGTCCCGAGTTAGGCACGGGGCTGTGATCAATGTAAATGTGAACGCAACTATAGATGGCAAGAAAACACTACAACACAGCTTGCTCAGTGGACTCCACGAACTCAACAACCCGGGGAAAATCTAGTACTAAAGCGCCGTTAATCTTCCATGCTTGAACTTGCTCACCTTTTGTCTCGACGGAGTTACATAAACTCACCGGAGATTTGCTACACATAGTGTATGGTTTTATATGAGCATTTGCAGCTTGTTGGTTGCGGAAATGTATTAAATATACAGGCTGTGTCAAAATGTATCGTGCTATTTGTAATGAATATGAGCAGCAATGATTGCTGACACTGTACACGTCTAATGATTTCTCCCAACAAAACTCTGACAGAACATCAAGTTTACGTCATCGTGGAAAACTGCCGAACTGAGCAAGTAATTCCATAGGTCAACACAAAACTTGGGACAGAAAAAGCTGCAACGACAAATATATATTTCTATTTTTTTTAAATCAATCCTTGATTGATATGTTTGTGAGAATACAAACAAGTAAAGAAATATTCTCAAAATTTCAAGAAAATTCAAAGCTAAGTAAAACCATAATAAAAACACGTTCAAATTGTTCTTGGGACACCCAAACTTCAGTGAAAAACTCCGAAGAAAAAAATACTTGGGGAGACAGAGAAAAGTATCTTAAAGGAATGAACAAGTGGCACAGGAAAATAATGGTCACTGAACTGACTGGGTTCACCAAGGAGCGCACAAAAATGAAGCATGATCACCAACGCCTCCCAACACCTAATGAAGAAATGGGGTTCAGTAGGGGAGACAACCATGCGATGAGAAAAGCGATATATACAGAAAAGGAAGAGAGAAGTAAGGAAAAAGAGAAGTGACGTGTTAGATGACCGAGTGGATAGTGTGATGTTCCTCGCGGATATGTGAATGCTCGCCCTACCAGAGTCCGTGGTTCGAATCCCAGGTAATTTCTCTGTCATTATTTCTCTCATGTCTACGGTGCTTTATCTGCTATTTGTCGAATGCTAAGTGTACAACACTGTGCTAAATCACTTGTCAAATCTAATACCGACTGTGTCCTCATGGACAGATTGACCATTTGTTAGTGAAAATATGTGAAATGTTTTATGTAAAGAACTGTTACTGTTAAAGTGCTGAATACAACAGTTAAGCAGAACAAAGACAACATACATGTGGCTTCACAACACAGTTTTACAAAGAGATTTTCAATATGCTTCGATGAAATAAATCAAACATAAAAGGAAAAATGCAGCTACTATACGGGAGAAACAAAAAAAAAAGAGTGGGAAGAGGAATAGAAGAAAGAAGGAAAAGAAAAGAAACAAAATTATTTTAAAAAACCATTTCTAACGCCTCCCATGAGTTCATCAAAGCGAGAAATTATTTCCAGAGAGAGAGAGAAAGAGAGAGAGAAAGAGAGAGAGGGAAAAAGAGAGAGAGGAAAAAGAGAGAGAGGGAAAGAGAGATAGAAAGAGAGAGGGAAAGAGAGAGAAAAAGAGAGAGAGAGATAAAGAAAAAGAGAGGTCAACCTTCTTTAATCCAATCAATACTCTCCACATGGAGATTTCTGTGAAAACTCTGCTGACACAACAGTACACAACCCCAAAGGACACAGATTTGAAATCTCTCTTCAAGACACACTAAAACAAGAAAGAAAGAAAGTTTCCCGGAAGAAATACAGCTTCAAATATAGTTAAATTACCGGAAGAAACGTATTTTGAGATATAATAATATTATTTTACTCATACACCTGCTACACGCTGTTTTATCAAAAGAAACACAAGAATAAAACTATTTGTACGTACGTCTGATGTACGTGACGAAATTGTAATTTGCAGGAACTTGTGAATAACGCTAAAATAGTACAATGAGTCTATTCTACTCTAAGGAAGTGAGTCTTAAACAATCAACAGATCGATAGTAAGATCATTAGACACAACAAAGATGTGGTTTATTTCTTTTTTTTAATGTTAAGAATACCATGAACAGTTATGATTACAAAAAAGTGATTGTCTACCACAAGCAAATATTTGCAATTATGGCTGAGTTGATATTATTAAATGGATGATACATGATGATGATAAGACTACGTAGGATTAACACGTCAAGCTGAACATCAAAGTGATCGTAATTACATCAGAAGTATAAATTCCTATGGCTCAGTTTCATGGTTACAAGCACAGCCACAAATCACGCAAAATCTCAAGCAGACGAAGACATTTTCCAAATTCTTTCATTCAAAAATGACAATATATCACTACATTCTCTCGGGACGATACAACAACTTGCAGTCATCGGTACAGCTCAAGTTCTTAAAACTTACTCTTTCCTGTATCGTAGTTCCCCAGTCTCTCAAAAATACAGCTCAAGTTCTTCACATTTACTTTTTCCTCTCTCTAATCCCCCTGTAATCTCTTACAAACACAGCTCAAGTTCTTCGCACTTACTCTTTCCAGCTTTTAATCCCCCCCCCCTCCAATCTCTCACAAACATAACTCAAGTTCTTCATACTTACTCTCGCATATCTCGGAGTCCATCAGTCTCTCACAAACATAACTCAAGTTCTTCACACTTACTCTTTCCTGTCTCTAATCCCCACCCCCCCCCCTCCAATCTCTCACAAACATACTCAAGTTCTTCACACTTACTCTTTCCTGTCTCTAATCCCCACCCCCCCTCCAATCTCTCACAAACATAACTCAAGTTCTTCACACTTACTCTCGCATATCTCATCAGTCTCTCACAAACATAACTCAAGTTCTTCACACTTACTCTTTCCTGTCTCTAATCCTCCCCCTCCCTCAATCTCTCACAAACATAGCTCAAGTTCTTCACACTTATTCTTTCCTGCCTTTAATTTTCCCCCCCCCCCCAATGTCTCACAAACATAGTTCAAGTTCTTCACACTTACTCTTTCCTGCCTTTAATCCCCCCCCCCCCAATCTCTCACAAACATAACTCAAGTCTTCACACTTACTCTTTCCTGTCTCTAATCATTTCCCCCCCCCCCCCCCCCCCCCCCCGCTATCTCTGACAAACACAGCTCAATTTTCACATTTACTCTCTCATTTCTCGCAGACCACCAGTCTCTCACAAACATAGCTCAAATTCTTCGCACTTACTCTTTCCTGCCTTTAATTCCCCCCCCCCCCCCCCCCCCCCCCAATCTCTCACAAACATAGCTCAAGTTCTTCACACTTATTCTTTCCTGCCTTTAATCCCACCCCCCCCCCCCCCCCAAATCTCTCACAAACATAGCTCAAGTTCTTCTTCGCACTTACTCTTTCCTGTCTCTAATCCCCCGGCAATCTCTCACAAACATAACTCAAGTTCTTCACATTGTGTCTCTAATTCTTCCCCCCCCCCCCCCGCAATCTCTCACAAACACAGCTCAAGTTCTTCACATTTATTCTTTCTTGTCTCTAATCCCCCGGCAGTCTCTCACAAACACAGCTCAAGTTCTTCACATTTACTCTTTCTTGTTTCTAATCCCCCGGCAGTCTCTCATAAACACAGCTTAAGTTCTTCACACTTACTCTCTCCTGTCTCTACGTCCCCACAGTCTCTTACAAAATAGCTCAAGTTCTTCACACTTACTCTCTCCTGTCTCTACGTCCCCACAGTCTCTTACAAACATAGCTCAAGTTCTTCACACTTACTCTCTCCTGTCTCTACGTCCCCACAGACTCTTACAAACATAGCTCAAGTTCTTCACACTTATTCTCTCCTGTCTCTAAGTCCCCACAATCTCTCACAAAATAGCTCAAGTTCTTCACACTTACTCTCTCCTGTCTCTAAGTCCCCACAATCTCTCACAAAAAAGCTCAAGTTCTTCACACTTACTCTCTCCTGTCTCTAAGTCCCCACAATCTCTCACAAAATAGCTCAAGTTCTTCACACTTACTCTCTAATGTTGTTCTCCCCTCTCCCCCACAAGCAATTCCCACTCAGGGATTCTCAACATTATCGTGCCAAACATTTGCACCGATTACCTCAAGTCTCACGGCCCAAGGGGCATAACCTAATAGAATAAAAATAATCACCCGCTCAGGGACGTTTCATAAACATGTCTTAGGTGAACACCTTGTTCAACACATATTGTTACACTTCGCAGACATAAGACACGGCACATTCTTGGCTTTAAAATCTTTCAGCCATAAGACACGGCACATTCTTGGCTTGAAAACCTTTCGGCCATAAAACATGACACATTCTTGGTTTAAAAATCTCTCTGGCATAAGACAGGGCACATTCTTGGCTGAAGAATCTCTCAGACATAAGACAGGGAACATTCTTTTCTCAAGAACTTCTCACATAAGACAAGGCATATCCTGGCTCAAGAACTTCTCAGACAAAAGACAGTGCACATTCTTGGCTGAAGAATCTATCAGGAATAAGTCAAGGCACATTCTTGGCTCAAGAACCTCTCAGACATAAGACAGGGAACATTCTTGCCTTAAGAACTTCTCAAACATAAGACAAGGAATATCCTGGCTCAAGAACTTCTCAGACAAAAGACAGTGCATATTCTTGGCTGAAGAATCTATCAGGAATAAGTCAAGGCACATTCTTGGCTCAAGAACCTCTCAGACATAAGACAGGGAACATTCTTGCCTTAAGAACTTCTCAAACATAAGACAAGGAATATCCTGGCTCAAGAACTTCTCAGACAAAAGACAGTGCACATTCTTGGCTTAAAAATCTTTCTGGCATAAAACAGGGCACATTCTTGGCTCAAGAAACTCTCAGACATAAGACAGGGAACATTCTTGCTTCAAGAACTTCTCAGACATAAGACAGGGCACAATCTTGGCTCAAGAACCTCTCAGACATAAGAAAGGGCACAATCTTGGCTCAAGAACTTATCAGACATAAGACAGGGCACATTCTTGGCCCAATAACTTCGTAGACATAAGACAGGGCACATTCTTGCTTCAATAACTTCTCGAATACATAATCCAAGAAAAAAAAGAAAGATAAATTAAGAGACAGGATGAGAGATTCTTTGTCGAATGAACAGTTCATCGGTACCGCTTTTACATGTCTCTGGAAAGATACTTCTTCTTCTTCTTCTTCGTTCGCTTCTACCACCAAAACCGCGCTCTGATCCTACTGAATTTACGCTTGTGGCCCTCGTTAGGTCCCGTGGTCCCCTGTGTGGTCCCCGAAAAGACCACACGAGATCCACGAGAGGACCACAAGGGGTTCAGAGTATCACAGGGCTTTAGCCTGTATTCTTGGTGGGTCTCCGAAGCGGGATTGCGTGACACCGTGGTTTTCGTTGCACCAGTTTCGTCTAGGGTTGGAGTTTCTCACCGGAAGACCTCGACGTGTTTAGGATATCAGTGTATCACCGCCGGGTGAGAGGTGTTTGCCCATCCAGTCCAGAGTTGGACTTTCTCACCGGAAAACCTCAGCGTGATTAGGATACGCAAACATCCCCGCCGGGTGAGAGGTGGTTGCCTATCTAGACTTCCCTGGTCCAGTGTCTCCGACTTCAGCATTTTGCGGTCGTGGCCGCTACCCTTCCTAGTTGTGACCAGGATGGAGCTTTTGTCCAGGAGGACGAATCCTCGCCACTAGTGACTTCTACCCCTGGGTTGAGCCGGTTTAGGCATTATCCCAGTATGGGCGTCTTTGGGACGAGACCGACCTCTAGAGCAGAGGTACTGTGACATGCATAGCCTTCAAGATTCACCCTTGGTGTGAGCCGGTTTAGGCAAAATTCACCAGTATGGGTGTATATCAGGCGTAACCGACCTCTAGAGCGGAGGTGGCATGACATGTCTAACCATCAAGTTCCACCCCTGGTGTGTGCCGGTTTAGGCATATTTCACCAGTGTGGGTGTATTTCGAACGTGGCCAGCCTCTAGAGCAGAGGCGCCGTGGTATAGCTCTCGTAGCGATACTACTGGACATACCGGTTAAACTTCACTTTCCACCACCGTTTCCCATCGGCGCCGCACAGCAACCTTTATTTCTTTTCCGCACTCCTTCCTTGACCGGGAGGAGCTTCACTCCACTCGCGGCATTTGAAGAGTCTCGCCAGCAGTGTCTTAACCTCTGGGACAAGCCGGTTCATGCATTTCATCCGATATGACTGCACTCAGGACGTGGCCGACCTCCAGACCAGAGGTGCCGTGATTTGACTGTTTGCTTCGCTTTATCCTTTCTACCACCTTTTCCGCAGTGATGCTGCGCGGCAACCTCATTTGCATATTTCTTCATTGGCCGGGAGGAGCACCGCTCTACGCACGGCAGCTGAAGATCTCGCCAACAGCGGCAGATGAGCTACCAACTGGAAAGATACAAATGGCGATAATGATGTTGACACACAAAACAAAGTACATCTGTCATGTCTCCTGGCCTCCAACACCGGCGCACAGCTCCCACCTGTGTATTTACTCAGTCTTAAACTCCTATTGAGAAATATATGAAATGTTTCCACGTGGCAACAGTCTGTGACGAGAAAGGACGACATAACTCCTCCCTAACTAGCGAATCACAGAAAATTTGTCCACAATGAAAACATTCCGTTTTCTCCGCTGGCGAGAATAAATTTACTTCCTGGCAATCTCAGTCTGCATCTGACACATTTTATTCAACGGTAAGCCAAACACGCCGAAAGCAAGCCATTTTTTTTTGCTTCTTTTTTAAGTCTACACCTGGCAATTTTAATGCAAGATTTTTTTTAAAGATCTTCTAGGTTCAAGTCTGGCAAAAGAACTGAAAAAAAACCCTGGCCAAATTCATGATTGACAGCCATAATCACACCCGAGTGTACGTTCACTCGGTATAAAACAACCAATCTGGCACCGAGTGCCCGAACGTAACTGAATACGAGAGTATTAGAAGATGCCAAAAGACAAGAATTTTGATGCAGTGAAAGGAAAGGAAATTTTTAAAAAAGCAATTAAAGGTAAGCACTTATGTGTTCCTTCTAATTTATATTTACAGTAATTACAGCGAGTGTTAGACAAACAGCGTTCTTTCAAACATCACTGAAATGAAACACTTGTGGACATTAATCTTGATGTCGGAAGATGTATTTGTTCTATGTATCCCACTGTCTGCTGGGATAGATCAGATAATTCCACAGTGAACAGTATTAGTGGGAGCTGACAAGAATGAACATTTCACGCCCTAAACGTCTATGTACTTTGATTTGTCCGTGAGAGATGCTTTAAAAACAGAGTCTGTAGAGGTCTGAGATGGAATACTAGGTAACTCAAACAATAAACGTGTTCAGGTTATTAGTTTAATATAGTGGTTTGTGCGTGTGCGCGCATACGAGCAGATGAGAGACTGTAGAGGTAACGGTGCTGGTGTATTTCATCTTGTATAATGGCCTTCATTCAATGGTGGCTTTTACTTTGTATAGATGTGCCTTTCTTCGACGGCGATTTTTATCTTGCATAGATGCGAGAACGTATAAAGCTAGCTAAACTTCGCTACCACAGCAAGAATTACATGACAGGATATCATAGATGTACTCCACAAGATTAATGTCCTGTTTTGTAAGTTTAAGAAAGACAAACGCCTACATTGACTAGACAAAACATAACATGCATTATTCAAGCAACAGACAAACAAAAACTATGACAGATTTCTGTTGCTGGACATAGCATAAGCAACATTTTATAAGAGGTATTCAATTCACATAGCGAGTTGATGTTCTACAATCATGAAAAATATCAGTCATGTAAGACTCAACCCTGCCACATGTACCATTCATAAACCAACCTTACAATATTATCTTCAATGAAATGAATATTCTACGCCAAATTATCGTTCACTTAAATTGCAAAACCATACAAGCTACGAACAAGTTCAGTGATTTCTTTATTACTTGTAAAATGACGTGTAAATGACAAAGTCATTATCAACATTTATTCTACTTCTCTAGATATACTGCCTGCTTGATAAGTTCCACATCTCTATTAACTGATGCTCTATCTTACAGAGACTTTAATTGACGACCAAATGTTCTAAGATCTCTGCTTTTCCGTTCATCTCAACTTTTGTGCTTAGATTCATTTTCACTACAGCTTTCATTTCAGAGAATGTTAAGAAAACTGAGAAATAAAAAAAATGATTGATTTCAAAATCGAGCACTATCTCTACAAAGATTAAAAAGAAAAGATTTCTCTTTGTTTTAAGTCTTTCTGTCTCAAACTCCCAATCAAGCTGACCTTACTTGCCATTCACATCATGCCACACCTAATTTGCATGTCTAAACACCTTCCCTTTCCCCCCCCCCCTTTCCTCAAAAAAGAGGGGGGGGGGCAAGCCTGGTCAATAACTGAACCGTCTGCCTCACTTCCAAATTTTCCACATATTTAAGTCTTACAACACAGACAGCTTAATGTTGTGTCCTTCCAGTTCAGACTATTACTCTCAGACTCACTCTCAGACTATCAGATTCTAAGATTATCAGACTCCGACTCTTAGACTGTCAGACTATCAGACTCTCAGACTATCAGAGGTTCTAAGGACTGTTATTGCCGGAGGTGGGGTGGAGGATACGCTCTCCACTCCAATGGCGTGCGTCTCAAATAGCCTCTGACAGTCAAGTCCAGCTCCTGGCCTTCTCGTGGAAGAACTGTTTAAACTGACAGGAGAAGGGGCGAAAGCGAATATCTGGCGCCTGAAAACCAGACGCTTCGGGTAGATGAGATTCATGTTTGGTAGCTCATCTACCGCTGCTGGTGAGATTCTTCAGATGCCGTGCGTGGAGTGGGCTCCTCCCGGCCAATGAAGAAAGGAGCAAATGGGGTTGCTGTGCGGCACCACGGTGGAAAAGGTGAAAGAAAAGAGTAAGCGAACTAAACAGTAGTCAAATCACGGCACCTCTGGTCTGGGGGTCGGTCACGTCCTAAGTGCGATCATATCGGGCGAAATGCTTGAACTGTCTATGACACTGCTGGCAAGATTCTTCTGATGCCGCGCGTGGAGTGAAGCTCCTCCCAGCCAAGGAAGAAAATGCGGAAAAGCAATCATGGTTGCTGTGTGGCGCCGATATAAAAGGGTGATGGAAAGGATAACGTGAAGCTTAATCGGTATGTCCAGTAGTATCGCTGCCCACACCACGGGGCCTCTGCTCTAGAGGTCGGCCACGTCCGAAATACACCCATACTGGTAAAATATGCCTAAATTGGCTTACACCAAAGGTGAAACTTGATGGCTACGCATGTCACGGTACCACTGCTCTAGAGGTCGGTCATGTCCTAAACACGCCCATGCTGGGATAATATGCCTAAATCGCCTCAACCCAGGGGTGGAAGTCACTAGTGGCGAGGATTCGTCCTCCTGGACAAAAGCTCCATCCTGGTCACAACTAGGAAAGGTAGTGGCCACGACCACAAAATGCTGAAGTCGGAGACACTGGACCAGGGCAGTCTAGATAGGCAACCACCTCTCACCCGGCGGGGATGTATGCGTATCCTAATCACGCTGAGGCTTTCCGGTGAGAAAGTCCAACGCCGGAATGGAGGGGCAACCACCTCTCACCCGGCGGTGGTACACGGCTATCTCAAAACACGTCGAGGTTTTCCGGTGAAAAAATCCAATCCTAGTCCGGATAGGCTACCACCTCTCACCCAGAGGGGATATATTCATATCCAAAACACGCCGAGGTTTTCCGGTGAGAAAGTCCAACTCTAGATCAAACTGGTGCAACGAAAACCACGGTGTTACGCAATCCCGCTTCTGAGACCCACCAAGAATGCAGGCTCAAGCCGCGCGATACTCTGAACCTCTTGTGGTCCCCAAAGGACCACACGGGGGACCACAGGACCTTTAGAGGACCACAGGGGTAAGTTCAGTAGGATCACAGGACGGTCTTGGTGGTAGAAGCAAACGAACAAGATGAAGAAGAAGACTATCAGACTATCAAAGTACAACGTTTCCCGTCTTCTCCATTCTCTCAATGAACACCATCACCCTACTCTATAACTGACGAAAATGTTGTGGGTATAAGTCATGTTCTAGTAATAATGTACATGGTGGCATATGGTGCAGTTTTACAAGCAAACAAAAACAGAAAGAGCGAGGAAAGTGAGCAGTAAGTAATTATGAGCACATACATGAATAACAGACAACAATCCAATATTTCAGCAAAAGCCGTTTTCAAAGATCACATACTGAAAAAAAAAAGTTCCGGAGAGTTCGGAGATCGTTCATGGCATGAACAAGAGTGGACTGCGGTGACAGAAATGTCCTGTTTTCCTTGGTGGTCTCATTGACAGAAGTGCCTGGCGATCGGTTTCGGTGCCATTTTGGACACATCCTTCAGCTTAACAAAATGTTAAGACTATTTAAAACAAAAAGTAGGAACACCTTTTTTTAATTAACAAACAAACAGTTGTAACGGTTCGGTTTATGTCTTAATCATACAAAAACATACAGGACAGAGAAGAAGAGAAAATTCACATCAATGACATGTAAGAAATAAGAATGACAAAAAAAAAAGGCAGAAGAAAAGAGAGAACTTAGCTGTGACTTGCAGCAGGCTATGTCTGTGAGCGCACGTGGTGAAGTATTGTGAATTTTTCTTTGTTTTAAATAATTTCAACATTGTGATATTCTATAACAGTTATGTTTTTCTTCTGTGGTGAGTTTTATCTTGTACAGATACGTCTTTATCCGATGGTGGTTTCTACCTTGTATAGGGCTGTGTATTCATTTGATGGTGGTTTCTACCTCGTAAAACTGTGTATTCATTTGATGGTGGTTTCTACCTTGTATAGTTGCGTATTCATTCGATGGTGGTTTCTACCTTTTGTGTATTCATTCGATGGTGGTTTCTACCTTGTATAGTTGCGTATTCATTCCATGGTGGTTTCTACCTTGTATATTTGGGTATTCATTCGATGGTGGTTTCTACCTTGTATAGTTGCGTATTCATTCGATGGTGGTTTCTACCTTGTATAGTTGTGTATTCATTCGATAATGGCTTTCATCTTGTATACATGTTCCTTTCCTGGATGGTAACTTTCAACCAGCAAAGACGCGCCTTCATCCAGTGGTGTCCTGACTCTAGAAGGAATACAGCTACTACTCTCATCTCCACTATCTTGCCACGCCATGGAAACACTGGTAGATTCTGTTATACTTTTCCCCACAGTGCAAGCACTGGTAGGTAAAATGAAACAACCAAACCAATCTTTCCCAATTTGTAATGAAATAATGTGATGAAATTACTGATAGCCGCAACACATTTTATATGAGAACTCGTAACAATGGAATCATTATGAGTTCCTGTTTCAAATGTTCTTTTAAAATACTTAAATTTCTCAAATAACTTCACGTGCCGGTTGAAGACATTCAAAATATCAGACGTACCGGCTGTGCCGTATTCTGATAAGCTTTGGTATGCAATGTTTCTTCAAGACCTGTCCAAAGAGTCAGGTTTTAGAAATAGAAATAGATTAATTAACCAAGAGATGCTGTTTATGGCGACAGTTTACTGATACCCGGATACAGATAGATCATTTACAGATAAAAGGCGGCAACGATAAAGTTTTAAAATAGACTCAACCTCTTAAAGAAGCTTCAAAGAATTATCAAGATAAAAGAAGGATAAAATATTTTAGGGGTCATGCTAACACAAAGAGGATAAAAATAAGTAAGAAATAGATAAGATTCCCAGCATCGTTTTCAAAGAGGTTCACGAAGGATCATGTGGGTGTCTGTAAAGGATCATGTGGGTGTCTGTAAAGGATCATGTTGGGGTCTGCAAAGGGTTATATGGGTTCTGCAAAGGGTCATGTTGGGGTCTTCAAAGGGTTTATAGGGTTGTGAAGAACCATGTGTGGTCTGCAAAAAGTTACGTGGGGTCTACGAAGGGTCATAGGAAAGTCCGCACTGTAAGTCTAAATAATGCACAATACAAGAAATAACTTAATATACAATTGAAGACTGTTAAAAAAAAGGGAGAATGGCGGATGCTGCGTCTGTTATCTGAACAAAATTGGGAAATTCTACTTTGGAGAAAGCAGAGGAGAAGATCCGCATCATATTCAGAGACTGCACAAGAAAATCAATGCGGTTAATGAAGTCATAGGAAGGCAATGCTCAATGGTCTGAAAGGCATCTGAGATGAAGAAATGATTGCAAAGCAGTCGTGTAGAAGTTGCTGAATTCATGTAAGAGTTGCTGAGTTCATGTAAGAGTTGCTGAGTTCATGTAAGAGTTGCTGAGTTCATATAAGAGTTACTGAGTTCATGTAAGAATTGCTGAGTTCATGTAAGAGTTACTGAGTTCATGTAAGAGTTACTGAGTTCATGTAAGAGTTGCTGAGTTCATGTAAGAGTTGCTGAGTTCATGTAAGAGTTACTGAGTTCATATAAGAGATGCTGAGTTCATGTAAGAATTGCTGATTTCATGTAAGAGTTACTGAGTTCATGTAAGAGTTACTGAGTTCATGTAAGAGTTACTGAGTTCATGTAAGAGTTGCTGAGTTCATGTAAGTGTTGCTGAGTTCATGTAAGTGTTGCTGAGTTCATGTAAGAGTTACTGAGTTCATGTAAGAGTTGCTGAGTTCATGTAAGAGTTGCTAAGTTCATGTGAGAATTGCTCAGTTCATGTAAGAATCAGACTCAGCTACTGGACGCTAATGCACGGTAATGGGACAGAAAACATGGGCACATTGAAATGAGTTCTAGCTTCATATCTACACACCTACATTACAACTATACAATTTAGAATGTCAGTATTCTTGCATTCATTCATGGAATGCTGCTACAGCTTGTCTTAGCGACCATACTTCTGCATCTTATCTTTGATCTTCCTTGTAATCAAATGTGGTTAATTTTATTCCTGAGACATAGGGTGAACATAATGTAATCAATTATCTTGGCTTGCCTATTTCCTTTTTTTTAGCTGAATGTTTCAGTGATTGCCAGGTTCTCTACCTTCTATCTTCTCATAATACGTCTTCATCATCTTCCTTTTCCTTCATCTATCTCAGTGGAACTGTGGCGTGATGTTCTTGGCCACCGACGCGGTGAACCAAAGCATCGCATCTGATATGGAGTGGATCATGGCGGCCGTAGTCTCACAATGAGGCTATAAAGCAGGGGATATGCAATACTTCTTTAGCAGACTCCACGGCCATGTGGACTATGGCGAGCCCTCCTTCGTTAGTCAGGCTAGCCCTGTTAATGGAGGGTGTGGGGGGAAGCGGGGCGGGGCGGGGGGGGGGGAGGGGCCCGGGGGGGATACCAACTCAGAGACTGGGCAGGGTCTTGGTAGTTCACCAACCCTGACACTAACATGTCAGCTCTGGGTCAGCCCTTGATTATACGTGCCAATAATTTCCATTCTGTGTTAAAATGTCACTTTATAGTTTTAATCAGTTTTCACGTTCTGCAACCTTTTTCTGAGATTTTCTTCTTGACTATCCAGGGCACCCGTTACATCTTTCTTTAGTATTAAATCTCTGCTATCGCCAATTTCTATTTTATCTCTCCGTTTATTGCAAATCTAACGAGTAAATATTAATAATATAGTACTGTAATATTCTCTCTCCCACTGTTGAGGTCATTCACGCAAATGTTAGAAAGCTAAGTACAGAGATTGTTAATTGCAAGAGACGACCATGCAGGAAAAGTTTCCCATTTTCTGTATACAGGATTTTAACCCCTGGGATCTCCGATGGCTCATCCTGTTCAAGTTAAATTATTTCCATATCCCTGAATTCGTCGCGTTCACAATGAGCGGAGTTTACAGCTCCATTTGGAAATCGGTGTGAAAATGTGATTTATAATATTATTTTCCTCGGGCGGGAAATGTGGGGAAGTTCAGTGATTCAAATAAGATAGTTCCCGGTTTACGAACTCCCGATTTATGTACCCGTAGTTAAGAACCAACCCTTGTACTTATATACAAATTCGATTTATGAAAAACGAATGGAACTCTTTCGTAAATTGCTTACTGCATGTACACATACTTTTATACTGATTCTCCTCTTGTGTTTGCTTTAGATCACTGGTTCTACCCCGGCCCGCCGCCTTTTCCACTGAGTTCTCGCAAGCAGGTGCTGAAATTATACTGTGCATAGGAGGTTGAAGCGCCGGGCTCGTCCAGTACGCAATATCTTATAAATATACCAGGACTTGAATATGCTATACAGATCCTCACTCAAACATTTAAACCCAGACATCCAAATACAATAGGAGAACTGGTAAGAGTTATTCATTTTCACGTACGTTTGTACCTAAAGAAGCATGGCTAGCGAAGTTCAAACCCTAGGGTTCAGCGTGGTTTCTGACCATGGATTACAAGTTGTGTATGCGCTCGATTAATAAAGAGATCTGCACCTTGTATGCTTCTATCTGCTCAATTTCAAATCATTAATCACATTTCCGCATCTGAAATCTGGTCTGGTGAGCGAATACCTAAATATTTCTTATGTTTCTGTAACATGTAGCTCACTTAATGTTGCCAAATGAAATATTTTTCCTGTCTATGCCAGTACGATACAACTATATTGATGTTTTTCCCTTTCTCTGAATTCCTGAGATTTTAATTCCACGGTATCCTGCCCATTTTTTGTCACATCAGCCAGATATTCTCGAAAAGTATCGGACAAATAATACCCAAACCAATATATTTTTGGCTGATTAGCTGTGTCTATAAGTAGACAAAGAGGCAAATCCAGTGTTTTATGTTGGCACAGCTCCAGGAGCTATCCCAAACCGCAGGGATAATAACGCGCTTGTATCTAGTCGTCTGATTGCCTCTGTAAACACAACTGATGACAGACTAACAAAGTAACGTGACTCTGCCAATGATCGAAGTTAAGCATTGGTTCAGCCCAGGCTTGGAGACAACATGGACGTGCATGGAAGATGACTGACTCCAAGCGGATAGAGAAATTAGAGATATTCACATCTTGGAAACACACAATTTCCTGCTTCAGAATTCTGAGGTAAAATTTAGCAAAACACAGGAAATTACTAAGTCACAGCAATAGGAAATTACCCAGGAAATGAGAGCCACTTAACGGCCATTATGTGTGCAAACGAAATTCATGGAGACTTTCAGTCACCTTGGCTGTACATTTAGATCCACGAAAGAGCCATGGAGTTGTTGGAACAGGCGGCATCGAGTGAAAACATTAAGCGTCCACATTAAACGGGACGTGTCTAGATTAACCGGGATAATACTGCAGTTAGTCACATCAGAGATTTAGTACATAAATCCGAGCAATCAACAGAAATTATTCGCCAGAGGTAGGACACCACCATAATAACGCAGGAGATATGAGCACAAAATGTTAGTATTACAAAATTAACTTCTCAACTATGCTTGGTATTTTTTCTGTGACTGCCAGGTTCTCTATTTTCTCTTAATTCTTCTTCCCCTTCTTCGTTTTATTCCATCTCCATGGAAAATGGTGACAAATATCTCAGTCACAGTTGTCGTGGATAACAGCACATCAGATACAGTAGAAATGAGAGGTGATTGATAAGTTCTCGGCATAAGGTACACATACTTCAAACACACACTTGATGTAAGGTGAATTTGTAGATCAGGTTAATGTAAGATTATACACCAAGTTTAAAAAAATTAACTGCAATCAATTTTTTTACAGGCTACTGAAGGGGTAAGGGGTGGCAGAAGTTGAGAAAATGGATAACATTTCTCATCAAGCAGTCATTCGCTATCTTTGCATCAAGGGCTTATCATAGAAGGAGATCCATGAGGATATGGTGGAGACTCTAGGGGAGAGTGCCCCTTCTTACATCATAGTGAAGAAATGGGTATCTGAATTCAAACATGGAAGGGAGAGTTTGAATTATGATCACCGTATAGGAAGACCAAGAACGGTAACCACCAATGAAACCACCGGCAGAATCCATGACATGATAATGGAGGATCGACGACTAACTGAGCGGTGTACTGCTTATGAGTTGGGCATCTCCCAGGAACGTGTTTATGCCATTATTCACAATGATCTTCAAATGACAAAGGTTTCTGCTCGATGGGTCCCGAAACTTCTTGGAGCTGATCACAAACGACAGCGTCTCAACATGTCAAGAGACTATCTTGGCCATTTTTCTGCAGATCCTTAAACGTTTCTTCAGCAATCTGTGACTATGGATGAGACTTGGGTTCATCATTTTCAACCTGAAACCAAAGAAAAGTCAAAGCAGTGGAAATATCACGGATCCCCACCTCCAAAGAAAGCAAGGGTTGTCTGTCTGCAAGCATAGTGATGGCTTCCATCTTTTGGGATTCAGAAGGTGTGCTATTGGTAGACTATCTTCAAAAGGGCAGAGCGGTCACCGGGACCTATTATGCTAATCTTGTGAAGCAACTGCGGATCAAACTGAAGGAAAAGAGTCGAGGGAAATTGACGAGAGCAGTCATCTTTCAGCAAGACAATGCTCCAGTTCACAAGTCGTCGGTGGCAATGGCTGCCATTCATGAATGCGGCTTCCAGCTTCTAGAACATCCTCCTTATTCTCCAGGTTTGGCCCCTTCGAACTATTACCTGTTTACCAAACTCAAAACGAAGCTCAGTGGTCACAAATTTGCTTCAGATGATGACATCATTCATGCTGTACACCACTTTCTACTGGCACAAATGCTGACTTTTACAAAGAAGGGATCCGTATGCTCCAGGAACGCTGGACTAAGTGCATAAACTTGCAAAGGGGACTCTGTTCAGAAATAACCCAAAAAAGTTGCCCACAAATAATCTGTTGTACCTTATGCCCAGAACTTATCAATCACCCCTCGTAAGTGATTGAGAGTTTGCGAGAAGAAAAATGGACACATTAAAAACTGTGAGCCATTGAATATTACGTGTTCTTGGTAAGGTGAATAATAAATAGATCACACGTGTTATATACATTTTGAAATTGAACTTCTATGGTGCAGAAATCATGAAAGCAACCAGAACGTGACAAATAATAATGCGCTAAAACTGAAATGAATTTGACATTTCTTGCAACACAAAAAGGCGTAACATTTATGAAGCTGAGGAGTCAGGGGAATGTCTAGCAATTCTGAGTCGAGTCACAGTTGAGTTGATTGAAATGTAACATTTATAAAGGAGTCGCATTTACCTGGCTGTATCGGATTTAACGAAGGCAGAAGCAGCATAGGTTGCTGAAGTTAAGGCGAAAATATGGTTTATGGTGAATTTCTGCAGAACACAGGAAAATCACACAAGAAAGAAAAAAAAAACGGAAAAGTCGCGATGAAATACGTTTTCCTCCTTCCTTTTCCTGCCTTGACTTTTCCTTGTCGTTATTATCACTAGTAACGTTTTAATAAATCATGAGGCAGATAATGAAGTTTCCAGCGCTGATAGACTGAATGAAAGATTCACAGCAAGACTGCTCAACACGAGCAAAGATGGGCCGTCAGACAGGTCTCACATCACAAAACAAAAGCAGACGTTAACGAGAAGAGAGCAGGCTAGACTACCTCCCCTCAATTCTCCGCATCCACTTCACGTCCACTAGTCGCTGCTCAACTTCTTGTGTGAAATTAAATGAACCAGCAGAGGATGTGATTTATTCTTGAAGACGGCTTTGAATTTCGTCCGCTGGGTGAATATAATTATTGTATGAAAAGACCAAAGTTGCATGCTGATCACTGAAGATGTATAGCATTTTGATTCGAATTCTTATTCTGCCCAATAAGGACAAAATTCGACCATTCCTGTTTCAAATAAATTTTAAAGTGCACGCCTGGGAATACTTAAATATTTTGCCTGGAATGTATTTTGCATTTAGTAATTTGTAGAAACTGAAATGCTGAAGAGGTCACAAAATCAAAAACAGTTACAAGTAATGCACTACTTAACCAGGCAAACACGGAACGTACACTATTTAACTTGGCAGCGACATAATCTACATACACACAACACAATAACCCCTATCTTACTTTCACTCTACAACGTAGTTACTCTACAGTCCGGCAAAAAGTATTAGAAAAACTATGGTATTATATAACATTTCAATTTCTTGTTTCTTCATGGAAAGTAACAAAACAAACTTAAGAGCAAGAATGAGGTAGACAGACAATATATTAGGGGGACGAAAATATGTGTGAGTGTGGGGGGGGGATTTTTTTATGTGAAGCAAAAAGGCCCTTGGGTCCACCCAGCCTCTAAAAATAGGTACCAGGTAAATCTGGGAAGGTAAATGCGGCCAGGCGTGATACTGAGCACATCACACTTCCCTGTGCCGAAGGTCCAGGAAATACGGGCCTTAATGGATTGGAAACGGGGATTTTACCTTTGTTTTCTTTAAAGTGTGTGAAGGAATGATATAGTGAACTTTCCTATTATATTTTTTCAAGTGAATATGATAGACAGAAATAGGACATGCGGCATATCATAAGATATAAAAAGCAGGTTAAGCTATAAATGGTTTATATAACGTATTTAAAACATCCCCTGGGAACAATTGTGTTAAGAACACACTTTATCTTAACATAGACTTTGTGAGACAGGAAACATAGATCTGACTGTTTTAAAACTCTGACCTAGTTCTGTAGCATAGAAACATATAGCAATCAACTCTAGTTGTAATTGTTATTTTTGTAAAATGTATTGTCAGGATGGTGGACGGATGGGGATAGGGAGGTCACCGACCAGGATGAGGAAAGTCTGATGCGAAGTCAATGAATCCAGGACGTGACAAGCCTATGGGTCTCTACAACAATTGCTATCAGAATGAAGTAAACAAAACAGAGCCAGCAAACTATAGGTGGCGGGGAATGGATATCACTGAAGCACTCATCGGATTCCTCATCCCAAAGTCGGAGTGTCTCTGTGGAACTGTCTCAAAGCCACTGGGCCTGATGTGGAGAAGGGACTTAAGTACAGCCACCAGAGGCTGGAAAACAAAGTTTTGGCCAGGGAAGCCTACACCACTGTCTTCATGGCAGTCCGAGCAAGACCACAGTCTGCCCTAGCAAGGAAAGGTGCTGGAGTGGAAGGTACCCAGCCAGAAGGCGCATCGCAAAAATCAGAGTACCAAGAATTAACGCTAAATGCTTAAGAAGAAGAAAAAGAAGATTTAAAACATCAAAACTGGAATGTTATCTGGGGAAAAAATTATGGATGGGAAAGACTAATCCTTGAATGAAGAAAAGAAAACGTTCAGACTGTAAACGGTAAAGAAATAAGCACATTTAACCGTCTGACATTCTATACTTTATCTCTAAGCTTTCACTCTGTCACGATACTCAACACCAGTCTAGTACAACTACAGTTATATACAGAAATTATGAGTACAATTTTAAATAAAAACATGTTCACATTTTATAATATAAAAAAAGTGTTAACCTATCTGTGAACTACATGTCCAGAATTTATACTGAAGGGGAAAAAACTGAAACCACTGGCTTCCTGAACTCTGGCTGTTGCCCTTCACTTAAACATTTCGTTTGAAAATTGTTTCAGACATATTACAACACTGCTTAGCTCCATGTATACGTACTGCCAGATTTCACATCGTCTAGAAACTAAATACAGACTCGACCGTGCGCTCGGTGGCTGACTCGTTATTTTAGCTTCATTCTCACGCGAGACATAAACACAAGACGTGCCCTCGGGTAAACAACACCAGACCAGTCACAATTCGGCCCCTGCTCCACCTTACCCTGACTGTTGTGTTTGTAGAGATGACCCGGTGACTCACACTAGAAACAGTTCAAAGCACGTGAACGCTGGAAATTTACATAACACAAATTTGGCCTAAAAGCATTTGGCCCGGCGCTAGAATATCGTTGCGTAAAAGATCTGCTTCAGCCTGGCTTCGTTCAAGAACTTTATTTCCAGTTTCTGTGCTGTGCTGACAGACGCGTGGAGTGACAAGCAACAATGAATTTCCATTATTTTCTTCTCTCATGAACAACTGTCGGGGCAGATCAGATCCTTAAATGTCAATGACGTCCATTTGTAGAAAGTCCACACTGACTCATTTCCTAAATGTTGATAATTAACTTTCTATATTAAAATTCTCCTAGACCGCATCTTAGAAAAGAAGAGTAATGATCTTCTAGAGTTACAATCACTCAAGACTGAGCTGTTGTCAATGTTACCGTGCTTACTGCTGTCAGTCATCAGATCCTGTACATATCAATCATCAGTTCCTGTACATGTCAACATCAGCTTCTATACATATCAGTCATCAGTTCCTCTACATATCAACATCAGCTCCTATACATATCAGTCATCAGTTCCTGTATATATCAACATTAGTTCCTATACATATCAGTCCTCAGTTCCTCTAAATATCATCATCAGCTCCTGTACATATCAGTCATCAGCTCCTGTACATATCAGTCATCAGCTCCTATACATATCAGTCATCAGCTACTGCATATATCAGTCATCAGCTCCTATACATATCAGTCATCAGCTCCTATACATATCAGTCTACAGCTCCTATACATATCAGTCAACAGCTCCTGCACATATTAGTCATCAGCTCCCATACATATCAGTCATCAGCTCCTGCACATATTAGTCACCAGCTCCTATACATATCAGTCATCAGCTCCTGCACATATCAGTCATCAGTTCCTGCACATATCAATCATCAGCTCTTGCAAATATCAGTCATCAGCTCCTGCACATATTAATCATCAGCTCCTATACATATCAGTCATCAGCTCCTGCAAATTTCAGTCATCAGCTCCTGTACATATCAGTCATCAGCTCCTGCACATATCAGTCATCAGCTCCTGCACATATCAGTCATCAGCTCCTGCACATATCAATCATCAGCTCCTGCAATTTCTAAACAGCAGCCGCGTAAATCAGATAAACATTACGGCTGTGGAGCCAGGTGAATCTCAAGCAATTCTGAATAAAGTCACAATCGGTAGAAATGTAACATTTATGATTTAGTCAGGCGGTAGAAATGTAACCTTTGTGAAGGAGTCTGGTGGTAAATATGTAACATCTGTGAAGGAATCAGGCATAGAAATGTAACATCTGTGAAGGAATCAGGCATAGAAATGTAACATCTGTGAAGGAATCAGGTATAGAAATGTAACATCTGTGAAGGAATCAGGCGGTAAATATGTAACATCTGTGAAGGAGCCGGGCGGTAGATATGTATATCTGTGAAGGAGTCAGGCGGTAGATATGTAATATCTGTGAAGGAGTCAGGCGGTAGATATGTATATCTGTGAAGGAGTCAGGCGGTAGATATGTATATCTGTGAAGGAGTCAGGCGGTAGATATGTAAACATTTTTGATGGAGTTAGGCAGTAAATATGTAATATTTATGAAGGAGTCAGGTGGTAGACATGTAATATTTATGAAGGAGTCAGGCGGTAGAAATGTAACATTTATGAAGTAGCCAGGCGATAGATATGTAACATTTACAAAAGAGTCAGGCGGTAGAAAAATAACATAGCTAGAGTTAGGACCATTGGTGGAGGAGTAGGTTAAAAAAAAAAGAACTAGTTCTGAAAAAGCCGACCAGTAGAGACAGAGGAGTCGTAATCAACGATTCAGAGAAACGACTCAACTGTTTGTTCAACACAAACAAGCGGTATCTTATAGTCCTAGTAAGTACAGCTAGAAAACTGTACCCAGTTCTTTAAAAATATGAGACAAAGAAGTATTGTAGACAAGCCACTTAAGACGTGAGACAAAGAAATATAGCAGACATGGCACTTAAGACGTGAGACAAAGAAATATAGCAAACATGCCACTTAAGACGTGAAACAAAGAAATATAGCAGACATGGCACTTAAGACGTGAGACAAAGAAATATAGCAAACATGCCACTTAAGACGTGAGACAAAGAAATATAGCAGACATGACACTTAAGACGTGAGACAAAGAAATATAGCAGACATGACACTTAAGACGTGAGACAAAGAAATATAGCAGACATGGCACTTAAGACGTGAGACAAAGAAATATAGCAGACATGACACTTAAGACGTGAGAGATTTTTTTAAGTACACAAAGCACTTAAAACGTGAGCGACAGAAAAAGGTAAACAAAGCACTTAAGACAGGAGAAACACAAAATACGATGACTTGTGACTTGAACCACGGACTCGAGTATGACGAGCAATCTTGAGATGACAACGCTGGCATCTTGTAAGATCCTCACATTCGCCGCCGTGTATTCATAAAAAATAATAATAAGGTGCACTTTCAGTCTTGCTTGCTTGAATTTATATGAAAAAAACAGTTATTTATACTATTTTATAAACTTCACTCTCGCCAGTCAATCAGTTATTTGCATGTCCCTTGCGAAACTTTGCCTCCCTAACAGCTCTCCTGTAGGCCTCTCGGTTGTAAGCAAGATTTTTATTCTCGTAGGTAACTGCAAAAATAATCATGATACATGTTTATCTGAAATACCAATTGTTATGGCAGTAAAATCGCAATCCCCGCCCAAAACGGAGATAGGCAGCTGTAACAACAGCTACCTCAGGCCTAAATAACGATGACTTCTGGATGAAATAACGACGATATCTGACTGAAATAACGGCTAGCTCAAAGTGAATATTTAGTCAAAATAGCAACGACATCCTGCTGAAATAACGACTTCTAGTCAAAATAACGACGACTTCTAGTCAAAATAACGATGACAACAAACTGCGGAAATGATTGTTTCTAGCCAAATTAATGATGACTTTTAGCTAAATTACGACTCCAAGCTAAATTATTTACGACTTCTAGCTAAATAACGACGACGTCTGTTCAATATTTAGCCAAAACTAAATATAATAAATATAAACATTTTTAAACATATATAAAATCTTCCATATAAAATAACGACTACCCCTTTCCGAAATAACGATAACATCTAGACGAAATACGATGACTTCTAGCCAAAATAACAACATTTGGCCGAAATAACGATGACCTCTAGCCAAAATAACAACATTTGGCCGAAATAACGATGACCTCTAGCCAAAATAACAACATTTGGCCGAAATAACGATGACCTCTAGCCAAAATAACAACTTTTGGCCGAAATAACGATGACCTTTAGCTGAAATAAGGATCAAAATGTATCCAGACTAGGGAAGACTTCTGGCCAAAATAGCGACGAATGATTAGAGTAATAAAACCATCACAATCAGACATTCCCAGGGACCACAAGAGACGATCCACGTAACGAAAATGACACATAAAACGCACTGGAGAAAGTACTCACTTTCGCAACACATATTTTAACTGTAAAACTGCAAATGTTTTCGCCATCGAGATTAAAGATGTCAGCGACTGAATACGACCGGAAGTTATTCTCCCCTGGCATTTCTCTCTTCGTTCAATAAATGTATCCAGATCGCCCGACCTAGGACGCTGGAGACTGGCAAATCTGCTGGACTATCCCAACAGATCGTGAAATCCGGTAAAGGTTGCCCTGTATCTCTTGTTGTCACAAGAAAAAAAAAGAACTAATCTCTCTGGCAAACGCTGCTGTTCTCGAGTCGGAGTTCTCAATCCATTTCGTCCGACATTGATAGGAGAAGTTCAGACTGTTGTCTGAAGTCACAAGAAAACATTTCAAACTATCCTGGACAGAAAACAGTCAGCAACAGAAGGGTAAATGAGTTCTCTTTAGCTTGGAAACATCTCAGACTGTAGATGTGTAGAAATATGGTCAGTATAAAGCGACTGAACTCGTATCAGTATAAGCTCTCCAAGTCAGCGCCGACGCACACCAGCTTCTGCTCAATAAACGTGCCAGAGAAAAGGGGAACCAGGTTAACAAGAAAATATTCGTAATGTGGCGGGCAGATGAAAATGTACAACAAGTCTGTTTACTTGAGGATACTGTACAACAAGTCTGTTTACTTGAGGACACTGTACTACAAGTCTGATTACTTGAGGACACTGTACAACAAGTCTAATTACTTGAGGACACTGTACAACAAGTCTGATTACTTGAGGACACTGTACAACAAGTCTGATTACTTGAGGACACTGTACAACAAGTAAGTTTACTTGAGGACACCGTACAACAAGTCAGTTTACTTGAGGACATCGTACATCAAGTCTGTTTACTTGAGGACACCGTACATCAAATCTGTTTATTTGAGGACACTGTACATCAAGTCTGTTTACTTGAGGACACTGTACATCAAGTCTGTTTATTTGAGGACACTGTACATCAAGTCTGTTTACTTGAGGACACTGTACATCAAGTCTGTTTACTTGAGAACACCGTACAACATAAGAACCAGGCGAGGAATGAGTATCAGCGCCGATAGCATGCTGCACGTTGTTTATAGTTCACCTCACACTAGACAGAGACTGCACACAACAAAACCCAGTCGCTGTGAAGGCTGAAGCTGCAGACCTTGACTTCTAACCGAAGCTGCAGACCTTGACTTCTGAAAACTCTTCGATGGATCTATTGTTAGACACAGGCTGAGCGAATGGGCTTTCATGGCTGAGGATGGAGGGAAAAAAAACAGTGAAGAAGACTGGCAAACCAACAAAGAACATCGTCAGTCGTTGCACGCTGCGGGAGATACTGAGTAGGGGATCAGAGCACTTATGGACTATCTGACCGATGTGTAGTGAGGATGATCTGTCGATTAACTAGCTAGTACAAGCTGGGGCGAGGGTCAGTGAATTATCATCATTCATTCATTCATTTGCATGTCCCTTGCGGAACTTTTCCTCCCTAACAGCTCTCCTGTAGGCCTCTCGGTTGTGAGCAAGATGGCCTGCTGCTGATGTATCCATTTGCAGATCATCAACGATGTCTTGCAGCCATATTCGCCTTGGTCTTCCTCTCTTTATTTTTCACATTATGTACCCTTCCAAGACGGTCTTCTCTAGATTATCATGACGTTTAATGTGTCCAAAATATTTAAGTTTTCTCTCTTTAATCCTCTTTACCAGCCAGCGTTCTTCAATATTAAGTTCTTGTAGTATTGATATAATGTTACCATCAGAATGAAGAAAAATGTCTGCCATAACATCCCAAAAAAGTAACTAAAAATGCCTGTTTTATATTCCTAATACAGATGCCTTACATTCCTAAGAAAGATGTTTTTCAAAGTTTTTTTTAAAATCCCGAAACATCACTTCACGAGAGTCACAACATGACACACTTACACATTAAGTCTAATAATTATATCTAATTTTAACATACATCCCCATCCCTTACCAAGACAAGACCCTACCACACGCCTATTCTTATTATAGTAATCACATTAGCATCTTTTGAAACTGGTAGAATTGCACCTCTCTTTCATCTTGTACGAATTACTTTCTGAAATATAAATTTTCTCGATACAACATTCGGTATTTTATACTTTTTTTCGTGTAACATTAAAAACACTTTATAAACATCAAGGATAATTAAATACTCGTATGGGATGTTCTTCTTACTTTATATGCGGCAAGATTTGATCTCTACAAGATGGCCACATGCTTAACTATGGTCAAAACTGGCTGATTCTTCTCCTCCATACAAACTAAGCATCATTAGCCTATTGGCCCAGTTATCCTCCAACCTACTGCGCTGGTTGCTTTTTTACTAGGTTTTGGTAATATAAACTGGGTACGGTAACCGACGACCTGCAAAAGTTTAGGGTTTTCTCTTCTTTTTGTGAGTAATTTGCCGGCAGCTGTCAGTTAACGCGGTCACTGCTTAATATCAAAATCTGACACAGGTTCGTGTGAGGAAAAGACACTGCGAGCTGCAGGAAATAAACGCTACGAGAAGGATTGTTCATTGTATCACAGTCTTGCTGACGCTTTCTACAGCAATGTCTACTTGACGGAAGGTCTAACTAGCCTGTCTTACAGAACAGTGACCAATAAGCAATCTCTTTAGAAGGTCAGTCTAAACATATTTTACATCACTTTGTTGCCAAGTAAACAACTTAAAGCTTACCAAGAAAGCCATATTCTCACTGCTTATTATCACAGACAGAAAAAAGATGAAAAAAAAACTATCAGCTGGGGGTGAAGACCCAGCCAGTGACCCACAGCTTACACGCTAGCGTCAGGGTTGGCGACCCACAGCTTACATGCTAGCCACCAACACCTTCTCCCACCCCTCCTTTGAAACCCCTAGTAACAGGCCTTAGCCTGGCTAACGGGACTGGGAACGTCATAGCCCGTAGGGCGGTGGAGTCTGTTAAATAAGTAATGCACACCCCCCCTCCCTTTCTTCTTAGACAACGGAGGGACTGAAAAAAAAACAATAGCGGTGAGACACTTTCATCACATCAGCTGCAAAATAACACCACGCTCGCAGTTCCAGGGAGATAGAAGAAGAATAAGAAGAAGAGGGAGGATGAGGAAGGGGGGGGGTGTCTGCTGGAGGAAGGAGGAAATGGTGATGGCTATCTATTTGCCAGAGTACCTAGGACTGAAATGTAGGATGTAAATTAATAGAAGAATAGGAACGACCAAAATGACTTTCACCAGAAAAAAAGTTCTTACAGATACCACAGCACATGAATCTTGGAGTCATCGTCTCTACATTCCACTAACGCGTAGGACACGAACATTAAATAAGAAGAGACCGGTTCTTGTAATGTGAATATACTGAAAAACAGGGCCAATTCCATGGACAGACAAAAATAACATAAGAACCAGAGTGTTAAAATAATTTAGCTATATTGAAAGCCATAATAACACAGTGAAATCTTATTAGAGGAGAAAGTAAAGGAAAAAAAGAGCAAGATAACGACAAGGATATGCACTGGTGGATATCATAGAAAGACAGACCAGATTCAGTTTGGCCAGGTGCACTAAAATAGAACGGAAGCGAGAAGCCAGTCTTCACTGGGCAGAAGAAAGGCACATGGTGATGATGACCTAGAGTAGTGTGCAGGGAGGGGTTTTAATTTTATCTCCGACAAGTTAAAACCGTGACCCTTATCGTGATTCGAACCCAAGACAAGAAACTCTGTCTACTTCCTCCTTTAAAGAGTCTCAGACACTCGATACTACCGATACACGAAGGAAGGAAGCCACTAGGCATGTCACGACTGACAAAGAGAACCACGAGAAATTTTTATATAAACTGTGGGGCCCTAGAAGAGACTGTGCCACTTTGACAGAAACAGCATAACTGCTGAAGAAAGAGCGTCTAAACGTGAAGACTGAAGACACAAGAGCAAAGACAGAACCCAGAAACAACTTGTACTGGCATAGGAAGGCAAGAGAGAAGCTGTGCAACAAAACGAACCTACACACTCCTGCAGACAGCTAATACTCGGACGGCCGTCTACTTCACGGCCGTCTTCTAAGATGAAACCATCCACTATTATAATTACCGTTAATTAACTCACATCAAATAAATCCGGAACACTGTGTTAACGAAGAACAATCTCTGTTAACGAAGTCTGAAAACCTATTTAGATCATATCTGTGAAGAAAGAACACTTTTCAGAACCTCTATGTACAGAACGACTTCTCTATAAGGAGAATGATAACGCATTTCATGCTTATTTAGCCTCTCTTTGTTCCATATCAAAGTGAGACTGAGAATGAAGTGTGTAAGATTATTTTCATAGCAGTGTTCCTCGAGAGTCTGGCCCTGTGAGAACTTTCTTGGCACCCACTAGTTAGAGAAGAGACGGTAGAGAAAGCTGGTACACAGAAATATCTGCCGGGAAGGAACACGAGGAAAGATCTCTAAATGATATACTCTAGCACATTTGTTAAATTCATTTCATGATGTGTCCCGCTGGATAGCGCTAGCGATCATGCTCCTCTATCTTGTGCGATCCTTAGTGTCCCTGATCAACCTGAATGGTCTTTTCCGTGTCATTTCGTCAGTCTGCTGAGATTATTTGTTCTTCTTCTGACCTCTCTCTTTCTTTTCATCCCTTTGAGATCTTCAGTCATAACCAACTTCTCAAACCTCTGTCTTCTCATGACAAGTTCAAGAAATTTTGATTATCTTTTTCCTTTTACTATGTAAAATAAGTCCACTGAGAATTTAGAACATAATTTCCCTAGCAGAATTATAATTTCTCCACTGTCGAATTTATCCAAAGTAGATTTATTGTTCGTTGTAACATACTCCCATTGCGGAATTTGTTGTTCATATTTATAATAATCCCCGTGTGGTACCCGGGATCTGCAAAGAATAGGACCACTGTACCCTACCATGCATGATCGTAAAAGGCGACTAAGGAGGGTTCAGCATAGGGCCAGCAACCCTATCTGGTAAAAAAAACTATCAGACTGCTACAGAAACGGAAGCAAGGGAAAAAGCAAATGCAGGTGGAAGGAGAAATGCGTATCAGGAAACTGAGCCCATGAAGGTTGTGGATGAAAGCCAGCCACTGGAAGTCCCCAGCCCGACTGCAGACCTCCTGGAACCTAAACATAAGATGCAAATAGGCAGCTGGAATGTAAGAACACTAAACCAGACTGGAAAACTAGCACAAACCATCAAGGAAATGCACAGATACAAACTAGACATACTAGGAATACAAGAAGCAAGATGGACAGGACAAGGCAGAAGGAAATTAACAACACAGCACACAGAAGATACAATAATATGGTCAGGTAAAGAAGATCTTCATGAAGGAGGAGTAGCATTGATTATAACAAAAGAAGCATCAAGAGCACTGCTGAAATGGACCCCAATAAATGAGAGATTATTATATGCACGCTTCAACTCAAGATTCACGAAGCTGTCTATTATAGTTTGTTATGCACCAACAGAAGCAGCTGAAGAGGAATTAAAAGAAGATTTTTACAACAGCCTCCAAGCAACAGTAGAAACAATACCCAAGCATGATATGCTACTCATCTTGGGCGACTTCAATGCAAAAGTAGGTGAAGGAAATGAAGATAGAAGAAGAATCATGGGAAGAGAAGGAATTGGAGAAATAAATGAAAATGGAGAAAGACTGTGCAGTTTCTGTGAATAAAACATGATGACCATCGGAGGGACAATTTTCCAACACAAAAACATCCATAAGGTGACTTGGAGGTCACCAGATAAAACCACAGAAAACCAAATCGATCACATACTAATAAACAACAAGTGGAAACGGTCACTACAAGATGTACGAGCAAGGAAAGGAGCAGATGTAGGAAGTGATCACAACCTTCTGGTAGCAAAAATAAAACTAAAATTAAGGAAAACCAAAATCGAAGAACACAGAAAGATACATTTTGATAGACCAGCAATGAATTCTCAATAGTACTTAAGAACCGCTTCAGTGTCCTACAAGACGAAGCAGAAATGTCCATATTAGAGTTCAATAAAACACTACAGGAAACAGCAAAAGAGGTGCTGGGATATCGGAAAAGGAGAAAAGAGGAATGGATAAGCGAGACCACATGGGAAAAGATAGAGCAAAGAAAAGAAATCAAGAAAAAATTACTGAACACCAAATCACAACGGCTTAAAGAACGAGTTTTAAGTAATTATGCACAAAAAGACAAAGAAGTGAAGGAATCATGCCGTCATGATAAACGTCAATATTATGACAACTTAGCAGAAACAGCAGAGAAAGCAGCATATACAAATGACATGAAAACCATATATAAAATCACAAAGCAGATGACAGGTAACTTCAACACAAGATGTGAAAGTGCAGTAAGAACACAAAATGGACAACTGGTCAGTGGAGAAAGAGAAAAAATTGAAAGATGGAGGGAACACTTTAACACCCTACTAAACAGAACACAAGCAGCACAAACAATAGACATACCTGAAGCAAAAACGGAACTAAACATCAATACAGGACCAATAACAATAAATGAAGTAAAGGAGGCGATAAAGAAGCTAAAATCAGACAGGGCACCAGGTGAAGATGAAGTGACTGCGGAGATGTTGAAAGCAGAAGAAACAGAAACACCAAAACAACTTTGCCGGATATTACAACAAATTTGGGATTTAGAAAAAGCCCCAGAGGAGTGGAAAACTGGTCTTATAGTAAAACTACCAAAGAAGGGTGACCTCAGAGATTGCGGGAACTGGAGAGGCATTACCCTACTGCCTCTCACCAGTAAAGTATTTTGCAGAATAATCATCAACAGAATTGTACCAACACTTGAGGAAAAACTTCGGAAAGAGCAGGCAGGATTTAGGATAGGAAGATCATGCATAGACCACATATTTGTACTTAGACAAATATTAGAACAGGCAAATGAGTGGCATAGCACAACATATGCATTATTCATAGATTTTGAGAAAGCCTTTGACAGTGTCAACAGAGATGCACTGTGGAAAATCCTAAGATGGCATGGCCTCCCCCATAAAATAGTTAATGTAATCAAAGCCCTATATGAGGGTTTTCAGTGCAAAGTTATCTGTGGAGAACATACCTCCAGCAGCTTTAGGGTACAAACAGGAGTGAAACAGGGATGTGTACTATCACCAACGTTATTTATCTTGGCAGTAGACTGGTTAATGAAGGAGGCAACATCAGACAAATGCAGAGGATTACAATGGACCCTTGACACAGTGCTGGAGGACCTTGACTTTGCGGACGATATTTGTCTATTATCAAGCAGGCACAAAGATATGCAAGATAAAATAAACAAGCTAACTCAGAATGCAAACAACATAGGACTAAAGATCAACGTAGGAAAGACAAAGTTAATGAAGCAAAATGTGAACAACAGAAATGTACTCAGAGTAGATAACAAGTTAGTGGAGGAGGTCAACGAATTTGTATACCTTGGCAGCAGAGTAGTAGAAAATGGAGACAGCACAGAGGACATCAACAGCAGACTTACTAGAGCAAACCAGGCTTTTGCAATGCTGCAGAATATATGGAAATAAAAAAAACTAAGCATAAATATGAAAATCAGGATATTTAAGAGTAAATGTTCTAAGTGTACTACTCTATGGAAGCGAATGCTGGAAAATCACCAAAACCATAGAAAACAAGTTGAATTCTTTCCAGACTAAATGTTTACGAAGAATTAGAAAAATATTTTGGCCAAACACTATAAGAAATAACATTTTATTAGCAGAAATGCAGATGAAACCACTGACAACAATTATTGAGGAAAGACGCTGGCGATGGTTGGGACATGTGCTCCGAATGACTGACAACTCACTACCAAAAATAGCACTAAGATGGACACCACAGGGGAGCAGAAGTAAGGGTAGACCAAAAGAGACATGGAGAAGAACAACAGAAAGGATGTTGAGCAATAGAGGGCTCACCTGGGCAAGAGCAGAAAAAAAGGCGAAGGACAGGCATTTGTGGAAAACCCTTGCGGAAGCCCCATGTGCCCTGGGCACTTAAGGTTCAGAGAGAGAGAGATTTATAATAACTTATTTTCTCATTTCAACACTGACGTTAGTATGACTACAACTACTTTCTCCATTACACTCTTTCTGTCATTTTTGCAAGTTTGTGATATTAAAGACAACTAGTGCGGCCCTCATGTTCAGCTTGCAAATCATAAACATTTGTACAACACTCAGCCCAACAGGCACAATATGTAGTAAGTTATTCCATTACTTGTAAAGAATTACCACAAACTTCATCAATAACAGAGAACTGAACTCAGTGTGACGATACAGGCACAGCATGTAATAAGTTATTCCATTACTTGTAAAGAATTGTCACAAACTTCATCAATAACAAAGAACTGAACTCAGTGTGACGACACAGGCACAGCACGTAGTAAGTTATTCCATTACTTGTAAAGAATTGTCACAAACTTCATCAATAACAAAGAACTGAACTCAGTGTGACGACACAGGCACAGCACGTAGTAAGTTATTCCATTACTTGTAAAGAATTGTCACAAACTTCATCAATAACAAAGAACTGAACTCAGTGTGACGATACAAAGCTAACGATTTTAACTGAAAGAGATTTTTACTTACTCCAATTCAAACTGGCAAGTTTCACTGACGATGTTTCTTCGACGGATGCCAGTGTAACACTGAACTCTGCAATTCTTCACGCCCGTTTACTGCTCAAATCTAACCATCAGTTATAATCGATGGTGGTCCAGATCAAAGACGTCCGCTGCCCAATCAGATTAAATCCAGGCAGTGTCGGAGTTACGTTTGGACTATAACTCTACTTTCTTGTAATCAATCAGCAGCTCTATGTATGTTAGACGGAGATCAAACTTACCCCTTCACATTTCGGGAACCTGGATAATACTGTAGCTAGGCAGAACCTGAAAACAAAGTGAATTAATTTGCTACGTGGAAACAACCCTTGTCTCAATGGGCCTCAATCTTTTAAAAAAAAACTCACTTTAGGACAAGTAAGCCAGCAGCAAACGCTATATTACCGTCAATAGCGAGATTAGTCACAGTAAACAATGGATCTTACACAGGAAACAATTTTTATAATCAGGGTCTTAGTCGCGACTAGAAAACATTTTTTGAAAAAAGGCCAGACTAAAGATCCGCTCTCTGCTATGCGAGGACACAATCCGCCCAAAGTGGGAGTCAAATAGCTCTCGAAGGAATCGCCACAGAAAATACTGAATTATGCTCGCCTACCATCGACAGTCAATACGTGGGGTCAGACTTCCCCGATAAGTGACAGAATTTCCGGCACGGCCTGGGGCTGATGTTTACAAAGGAAGGTTAAAGTGACGCGGATTTTGTCAGAAACAGTATTTGTGTTTCTGTTCTGTTAAATGTTGTATCAAGAAACTGCACTAACACATATACAAACTGTTCCTAGAAAATAATTGTCAATACAATAATACTGCATATACTGAAGTTGGTACGAATTAGCCGTATAAACTGAAGAAAGATGGAAGACAGGAGCTACAGCTTTTTGTAACATTACCTTGTATAAAACTATAGAGATCACATATAACTATTACCGAAAATATTCATTAACTTTCTTCTTTTTTTCCTTTATCAATCAGTCAATCAAGTGCCGTGCTGCGTGGCGTAGGCGATCATTTCTCTCCACAATTCCCTTTGATTTGATTATGAGATCCGCCGGTGACTTTCTTCCTAGCCACACTGACAGCCCATCCATTAACTTCTCTCTCTGTCTTCCTCTTTCTCTTCTTCCCTCAATTTTTGCTGTTGCCACAGTGTGTTCCGATTTTCCTCTTCTCAGAAAATGTCCTATAAATCTCGCTTGTCGTCTCTGATCTTTGGTGTAATTTGCCTTTTAACTCCAGCCTCTCTTAATACTTCTTCATTGGTTTACTTAGCTGTCCATGGTACCTTCAGCATCCTTCTTATGAACCAAATTTCCATGGCCTCCATTTCTCGCTGTACTCTCTTATTCATGGACCATGCTTCACATCCATAAAACAAAATTGGCTCGATGTAACATTTAAGTACTCGGAATCTTGTTTCCATTGATATGGATCTGTTGCACAAGATGTTTCTCATTGTCTGGAATGCTGACTTGGCCTGAGCACGTCTACTTTTTATTTCATTGTGACATTTCCCATGAACTGTTATAATTGTTCCTAAGTACTTGAATCTATTAACTTGTTTCAGTTATGTGCCATCGATGGTTTCAATATATATTACTTGTGCCATTTCCTTCGATGAAGCCACACTGTCCTTCAGCGATTTCTGGTTTTATTTTGCCCCTGACTTTTCTCGTAACAATACAAAGCAGAATTTTGGTAACATGGCTCATAAGACTAATGGTTCGATGGTCTTCACATTCAACTGCAACTTGTTTCTTTGGCAGGGCAATGAAAACTGACTGTTTTGAACAAAGCAGACATTGTCAACATCTTTTCATCTCATAAGTATGCTGCTGCATACTGTGTCATGAGTTGAGAAAGTGTTAGTTGTTTTCTTTATCGGCTGACTTTTTGTTTTCATTTTGCGGGGGAAACAAAGTATTTAAAAAATTGGACTTCCTCAGTTCATAAAAAAATCGTAGGGAGAAATCTATGTGCCCTTTTCGATGTAGAAATAGCAGAGAAAAGTTTAAGCATGAACAACAACATACAAAAATTGTGAGGAGAAATCTATCTGCCCTTTTCGGTGTAGAAATATTATAGAAAAGTTTCAGTATGAACAACAACATAAAAAAAATTGTGGGGAGAAATCTATGTGCCCCTTTCAATGTAGAAATAGCAGATAAAAGTTTCAGTATGAACAGCAACATACAAAATTGTGGAGAGAAATTTATCTGCCCTTTTCGATGTAGAAATAGCAGATAAAAGTTTCAGTATGAACAACAACATAAAAAACCCCCGATGTGATTGTTTTCATTGTTGTCTACATAATATGGTAAAGCTTTTCAAAAATCATTCTATTATGTTATTCTCCAACGCTTTAGTTCAATGACTGTGTTTGTGTGTTTGTGACATTTGTGGGCATGTATAAATCATCCACATTCACAACTCCAGTACTTTTCACATGTACTGACCGGTCACCAGTTGCTTCTCTATACAGAACTTTAGGCATTCAATAATAGTTGGCAGAAGAACATCCATTTTTTTAGTCTGACAGGAATGACACCTAAAACACAGGGCTTTGGAAACAAGTCGAGTAAGCAGCTTTTAGGGTAGGGGCTAGATTGGAGTGAGGAAGAATAAGATTTGGTTGGTGAGATGGCTCTATTGCCTGGACCGGCGAACCGTACCTAGTGAAGGTCGTTTCCTAGAGACTGTCAACGTATCTGCTGCTGCTGCATGCTGATGTGGCACAGGGGGCCCGAGTATCTGTCGCGGAAGTTTGTGCGAGTATTGAAAAGAAGCGGATTTATTTTGCTTCAAATACCAAACTTTCCGCTACAAAAAAGTATTTCATGTTTCAGTATTTCTCTCTCTCTCTCTCTCTCTCTCTCTCTCTTGGTCTTGTTCGTTATGCCATGTATTGAGAAAGTATTAACAATCTTTATAACAATCGTTACCTTGCTCACTGTGTCCCGAGTTGAGAAAGTGTTAACCTTCTTTACCTTGTTCACTGGTGCCATGAGTTGAGAAAGTGTTAACAATATTCACTTTGTTCACTGTGTCGTGAGTTGAGGAAGTGTTAACAATCTTTACTTTGTTCACTGTGCCATGAGTTGAGAAAATGTTAACGATCTGTACCTTGTTCACTGTGCCATGAGTTGAGAAAATGTTAACAATCTGTACCTTGTTCACTGAGCCATGAGTTGAGAAAATGTTAACAATCTGTACCTTGTTCACTGTGCCATGAGTTGAGAAAATGTTAACAATCTGTACCTTGTTCACTGTGCCATGAGTTGAGAAAATGTTAACAATCTGTACCTTGTTCACTGTGCCATGAGTTGAGAAAATGTTAACAATCTGTACCTTGTTCACTGTGCCATGAGTTGAGAAAATGTTAACAATCTGTACCTTGTTCACTGTGCCATGAGTTGAGAAAATGTTAACAATCTGTACCTTGTTCACTGTGCCATGAGTTGAGAAAGTGTTAGCAATCTGTACCTTGTTCACTGTGCCATGAGTTGAGAAAATGTTAACAATCTGTACCTTGTTCACTGTGCCATGAGTTGAGAAAGTGTTAGCAATCTGTACCTTGTTCCCTGTGTCATAAGTTGAGAAATTGTTAACAATCTTTATTTTGTTCACTGCGCCATGAGTCGAGAAACTGTTAGCAATCTTTCATGGCACAAGTTGAGAAAGTCCTAGCGATCTTTACCTTGTTCACTGTTTCGTGAGATTAAAAGATGACAATGTCTGCTTTGTTCACTCTGTCGGATGTTGGAGAAATATATGATAACTGCTATCCTAACTCCAAAACGATGCTCTCCTGCACAGGATTATGCAGTATACTGCTAGATACATGATAACGTGGCTTTTTTAGACGTTTACTACAGTGATGCAGCAACTAAGCCAGTTTTCTTTCATCCGATCCTGTAGTTAAAGATAATGCGGGAACATAGTACTGGTCACTCCTTATCCGACATCACAGGATGAAGATCTTCACCACGGCAACACATGTCAATAGCTCCAGAATTGCGGACCAGATTTTTCAAACAGACACTTGCAGAAAGCCTACAATATAAAATGACAACACATCTGGTTATGAAAGTTCTCATAACCATTGTAGGAACGGGCATGAAAGATAACCAAGATAAACGAAGTGGAAGAAAGAGTAGAACAATGTGACAAACCTCCGCCTACGACCAGATCATGTCAACCACAGGAAGAACCTCAAACCCTAACAGACCTTAACTAGTTTCAGGATTGTACGTTATTTGTCCCGCATATCAGCTTGCCAGAGAACTCTTGAAACCGTGCTCCACGGCTCAGTGAGCTCTGAGTGCTGCAAGTTATGAGGTCTACTCATCCTGGAGGCTGACAATCAGATAATGAACTCATCAAGAAAGTTGCTCACTCGTGGTACGATCATTTCACGCCAATCTTTTGACTTAACAAATGTGACACGGCGGGCTTAATGGGCTCAGTATATCCGCCTTGGATCGATATTAACAACTAATCAATACCAGCAGTACGTAAATGTTAACTTTAAAAGAAAAGACACTGGTCTTTATTTTAAGCTTTAAAATTACACTTTATTTATTGTTTATCTTTTATCATTTAATCAGGCAGTTTAGCTTTTAAAAAGACACTATTATTCAGCTTTAAATGACACTTTTGCTTAGCTTTAAGAAGACACTGTCTATTGATTAGCTTCGAAAGGACACTTTACCTATTGTTTAACATAAAAAAACAATATCTACTGTTTAGCTTTTTAAAAACACTTTATCTATTGCTTTAACTTAAAAAAAAACCTTATTTGTTGCCATTTCCCCTGACAACAGTCTCACATTCTTGTGTGTACATGTACATGACACCTGTTTTTCTGATTTCATATCAAAACTTCTAGATACAGATAATACTAAACATGTCAAAAAGTTGAAACAGAATCTCATGTATCAATCTGAAAAGCGTGAGAAACTATTCAAAATACCGCCAAATAGCAAGTCCGTCATTAAGCTTGTGTACCGCCAAATAACAAGTCAATCATTAAGTTTGTGTACCGTCAAATAATAAGTCAATCATTATGTTTGCGTACCGCAAAATAGTCAATCATTAAGTTTGTGTACCGCCAAATAACAGTCAATCATTAAGTTTGTGTCACAAAAGAATGTCTGCTTAAAGACTGACATTTTAAATATTTCTTTCATATTAGTACGTACTAGTACGCTGTTGTCCTGTTTTTCTTTCTCTTAATGGATCTAATAATAAAAGAAACAAACAAACAAACAAACAAACAAAGATGTGCACTGTAATAATGACAGAACTCACTGCGTCCTAACAGCGCTAGACAGGAAACTAAACAGTCTACTAACTTGCTGACCAAATCAGACAGGACCTTCCGTGTGAACAGTTACTCTTTATAAAGAGAAAGTGCTATGGGGAGTGGGGCTGTGGGGCGCTACAGCATCTGAAGACGAAATGAGGACTAAGATAAAGAAGCAAATTTCTCGTAAACAAACACGCGTATTTTGTTTGCTACGAGCGGTTGTGCTAAACAATTTTACTACGGCTGAACATGATAGAAGCTGCTTGACAACATCATCTTTGGCAAACTGCACAAACAGCTTGTACCGTCTAGCTGCTTGAGAAACGTCATTTTATTCACATCGTTAGTTACAGCGCACGTCTGTTTCTTCTTCTGTTTCTTCTTCTTCTTCTTCTTCTTCCTGGAACTGCGAGACAGTGTTCTCTGCAGCCGG
>CM019692.1:14309052-14325704 GCA_009760885.1 Achatina immaculata
AGTATGTCTGAACGTGATTTGGAGTTGCACAAGCAAAATGTCTTTGGGCTTGGTCCTTGACTTGGAGCACAGAAACAGACAAGTGGTGTGTAATATTTGGAAGAGGAAAACTTTATCCAATCAGTCAGTTTAGTGTTAAACTACCTGCAGAGGCATTCATGTGGACAGTTTGAAATAAATAACGTAATCCTGCTGACAGGAGTGAAAAAAAATCCTGTTATGATGTCAGGCTTGGAGACCAACAGCTGACCAATGGCCTATTTAATTTTCTTAAAATACATCTGTGTGTTCCAAAAACTTGAAAAATGAGACGAAGGCCAATGTGTTCCACTTGTAGTGAAGCTTCCTGACATTATGGCCTCACTGGAAGCGATGATGGTCTGTAATCATCGTCATTGATAATCATTATTATTGTCTCTGTGCGGAAGAAAAAGGCACTTGATCCTGAAGCATTAGCAGAACAAACAAGAAGGATGATTTCAAGTCATTCTTTTCTTCAGAAACTGAAGGAGACAGTAGACAGCCATACAAAATTATGTAAGTAACTGATGATTCACAGGTAGCCCTTGATTTACATGGGTTCTGTTTGCCCCAGTTCAGAATAATGCCAATTTCGAAACCAGACAGTCCAAAACTAAAACTATTATTTATAAATGTTAGTAATGAAAGTACATGGAGGTGTATGTTTCAGTTTTGCAAAAAGATAGAGGAGTAATGTGGCCAAGAACAAGAATAGCTAAAAGCAAGGTGAGCACATGCAAATGAAGAGAATGCACAATCCAGTATTTCAGCAAAAGCCTTTTTCAAAGAATCTCATGCAAAAAAAAAACAACAACACACAAAAAATATATGAAAAGTATAGACTTAGCTTTTTTGGTCTCCTCTTAGTAAGAAAGACTGGCAGAAAATGACTTTATGTGTTGTTTTTCTGTGTGATCCTTAGAAAAGGCTTTTGCCAAAATATTGGATTGTTGTATGTTCTTCACTTGTATGTACTATCTTGCATTCTGCCATCTTGTTCCTGTCCACTTTCCCCACCCTTTCTATCTTTTTTTTTTTTTTAAACTGAACCACAAGACCTCCATCTACTTTCATTACCAGAACCAGTTTTACCACAGTTATCTTTTCCTTTATAATTTTTTAAGAAATTTTCTTATACTGCTTCATCACTGATTCTGAATAAAAATGATAAACCAACAGAAATATATATGATATCACATGAAAGGAGGAGAAGGAGAATAAGGCATCTAGGCTAGATAAAATATTTGTAGTTCCCTTTTTGTTCCGTATTGAAAGTGCTCATATCTGTCAGCTAACATATTTGTGTTCTTGCTTGACTATTCTGCAGTAGCAGCTGTGTTATTATATTTATTGATTGTGGACTAAATTCATAAGATATGAGCTACTGTGATTGGTAAGAGAAATGCAGTGCAAACAAGTAGGATTGAATATGCTACTAAGAAGTTATGTAGGTCTTTTATGTTACAAGATATCAAGTGCCGTGCTGCGTGGCGTAGGCGATCATTTCTCTCCACAGTTCCCTGTCTTTAGACTTGATTATGAGATCCACCAGTGACTTTCTTCCTAGCCACACTGACAGCCCATCCAGTAATTTCTCTCTCTGTCCCTCTGTCTCTTCTTCCCTCAACTTTTCCAGTTGCCACAATGTGTTCCAATTTTCCTCTTCTCAGAAAATGTTCTACAAATCTCATTTGTCTGCCTCTGATCTTTGCTGTAATTTGCCTTTTAACTCCAGCCTCTCTTAAGACTTCTTCATTGGTTTTCTTAGCTGTCCATGGTACCTTCAGCATCCTTCTTATGAACCAAATTTCCATGACCTCCATTTCTTACTGTACTCTCTTATTCATGGACCATGCTTCACATCCATAAAACAAAATTGGCTCGATGTAACATTTAAGTACTTGGAATCTTGTTTCCATTGATATGGATCTGTTGCACAAGATGTTTCTCATTGTCTGGAATGCTCACTTGGCCTGAGCACGTCTACTTTTTATTTCATTGTGACATTTCCCATGAACTGTTATAATTGTTCCTAAGTACTTGAATCTATCAACTTGTTTCAAATTTGTGCCATCGATGGTAATGCTACATTTTGGTGGTATTCTTTTCTTTGAGATGACCATCACTTCAGTCTTCTTTTTATTCAGGCTGAGACCTTTACTTTTATTTTCACAAACCACAATGTTCAGAAGGGCCTGTAGCTTCCCTTCACTTTTAGCAATCAGAATTGTGTCGTCTGCATATCTTAAGTTGTTAAGGTTGTACCCGCCAAATGATATTCCTGCCAAGCTCTCTATATTCTGCATTATTTTTTCACTGTACAAGAGGTCACGAGATAGAACACATCCTTGTCTCACTCCCAGTTTTATGTCTTGGAATGCTCCTATTTGGTTCTCAACCTTCATTGTTGCTGATTGCTGCCAGTATGTTTTTGATGAGTTTCAGATCTTTCCCATCTATGTTGATGTCTTCCAGCATTCTTATAATTTCTGTGTATCTTACTTTACTGAATGCTTTACAGTAGTCTGTGAAGCATAAGAAGGAAACACAAGAGGAAATAAGACAAGATAAGAAGGACATAATTCATACAGCAGTGATACCTGCCCTAATGTACATAGAATCATGAATTTACCTCCTAATATGAATTTACCTCCTTCCATCGTGACTTCTTATATCTTATATCCTTTCTGGTTCCATTAAACATCACATAGGGCTCACAAGGTAGTTTGCCAATTTTTCCTGTTTTCAGTGAGCTTTTCAACCTCATCAAGGGATTTTATGCCTATTAATTTGACCTCTCTTAACAATGTCCTCTTTAGAGTTTCACATGGTCTGCCTCTTTTTCTTCAGCCTGTTGTGTTCCACTTGATAGCATGTTTTGGGATTCTCTGATCGTTTCTTCTCATCACATGACCAACATATGTCCATCTCCTTTTCCTGATCACCTATGAGACCGTTTGTTGTTCAGTCATCTGTCTTATCTCTGCATCATTCTTGAATTCATTCCACTTGATGCCGAGTATTTTCCTACTACCATCATGAAAATTTTAGATAAATTAAAATGGTCAGTGTAACAAGCTGCAAGAGTAAGTTTTAGTATATGCTGATTCCGACTATGCCAGTTCATCCAGGAAGGTATCCCCGGTGTTAATCAAGAGCTATCTGTATTTACTTCTTGCTCAATAAAGGAAAAAGTATATTAAAGAATACAATGAAGAAAGGCAAGAAATGAAGAAAACTGTAACTGCAAAAAAGGGGCCCAGCTCAATTGCTGGTCCTGGGAAGCGACTTCTTTTCACTTGGGGCATGCCCATACATGTTTGGCATTTACATCAATATGTCCATCAGTGTTTTAAGGTAGATGACTCCAGTGTTGTGTTGATTGAGTTTTGCCTGTGATCTAGCCTTTGGTTGGGATTTTTAAACATTGGCCTTGGCTGCATGCATTGAGTCATATGTGATAAGTGCTTTATAGCAAGTTGCTTTGCATTTGTTCATCAAAGTGATGCTTGATGGATTTGTATAGGTTCGATTTGTCCATTTTGATGAGCCCCTCTGGTTTGGTTTGGCCCTAGCTACTGGGTGGTCAGCTTTGTTGTCCAGCATGGCCTGGACAGTATATCCATGTGATGTTTTTGATGTGGGATTTATTAATTTTCTTGCCATTCACTTCTAATGGCTTTTTGTTTTACTTTCCTTAATAGATTTTGAGAGTTGGTAATGATGGTGATGCAGTGTGTTTTCTGTGTCACTATCTGTCTTAATGGTTGTATGGTGGCCTCTGTGTCCATGCATATACTTGAGCTGGTGTTTGTATAAGCTCCAGCCATGAGTTTGAGTGTTTTACCTTCTCAGTATGCTGCAGAACTCCAACCTCTTTTAGTTCCCCTGCTCACTGATCCTTCTGTATAAATGATTATGTCCTCAGGAGTTTTATGTTTGTTTATGAGTTCATTTATTTCCTCTTGTGTTTTATCTTCCGCCTGTTTTCGACATTTTCTTGTAAGGATTATGTGTACTTTAGTGAGGTTTTGGTGGGCCTTGCTGCAAGTAATCCATTCAGGTTCGGTTGAGATGTGTTGTGGATCAGTAACTTTGCATATTGAGTCTTCTGCTTCAGCCATCCAGGATTTGTCTCTTTTTATTCTTGATCCTTTGATCATGTGAAGGTTATTATGGAGTAGGTGGGTTCTATTGTTGCTGATTTTGAGGTATTCCTTTACTTGGGGACATTTGTGGCGGGTTTGTAGATCAGGAAGATTCAGTATGTATTGCCATTCTCAGTGTGTCTTTAGTGCAGCCCAAAGTGAACCTCATTGCCTTGTTTTGTACTCATTCAAATACATAGACAAGAGAAATGCATAGACAAGAGAAATACATAAGCAAGAAAATATGTAAACAAGAGAAATATATAGATAAGAGAAATATATAGATAAGAGAAATTCATAGACAAGAGAAATACATAGACAAGAGAAATATATAGGCAAGAAAATACAATTTTTATGGCCCATATATTTAAGATGGATACCACAGGGGAAAGGAAGTAAGGGAGACCAAAGGAGGCATGGAGAGGAACAACAGAGAGGATGATGAGCAATAGAGGGCTCACCTCTGTTGGGCAAAAGTGAAAAAAAAAGCAAAGGGCAGGCATTTGTGGAAAACCCTTGTGGAAGCCCCATGTGCCCTGGGCACTTAAGGCTCAGAGAGAGAGAGAGACATTTAAGATAAGCGGTGTCATATGTTACTATGAAAATAATAAAAATGTTATAGAATTTTTTTTCCTTAGGATCCTTTGCTTGTATTTTAATGGAATGTTCCTTTTTTCAGTAAGTGATATCTTTGTAATTTTTATGTTGAATTTTGTTACACATTTGTAGTTTACGTTCTTTGTACAATACAGATTTATTTTCAAATCACTGATAATGCATATGATTTATATTATGTAGATAAAGTTAGACATTCAGAAACTCGCTCTCTAAATTAGATTTCAGCATGTAAAGATTGGTCTTGCTTGAAAAAAATAGAAAAATGTTACTAACTATGAAATAACAACAGTGCCAGTTTGCATTAAGAAATTAGTTTTTCCATTTTATACAATTCATTTTATGATTCCCTGTCAGAACCTCATGCAGCTAATCTTTACTGTGTCTCTCAGTTGTTTATTTGGTTACCTTGGTGAGAACGAGGATGGAAGACTAAGCGACGGTTTTGTGAAATATAAATACTGTGGTACCTACAACCCACCAGTAATCACCAGCATTGGACCACGCATGGTCATAACATTAAACACAACTGGTGCTCTCCAAGGTGGAAAATTTCTTGCCAGATATGCATTCATTACAGGTAAGAACAACTTGGCATAATGTAGGTCTAAATGTAGTGATTGCCATTAAAATGTTGCCAGGCATCTGGTGAAAAGTTGTGGTTTTTGTTAAAAATATAACTGAAGATATGCCTAAAACTTTATACAAATTATTTCTAGTTGGTGCCATTTTCATTTTTAATAAAAAAAGAAAAAAAAATAGTTTGTTATGATGTCAGAGTCGGAGGCCAACAGCCAACCAAGACTCTAGTTTGCGTTTTAATTTGCGTGTGAAAAGAGCCTAGAAAATGAGATAAAAGAAAAAAAAGTTCGTTTCAATGTTTTCAGTCTCCTAAAAAACCATAATCACATAGAACTAGAAATAGCCACCATAAATGTTAGAAAACTTTATCATCATCTTTAAAAAAAAAAAAAAATTCTAGCTCTTGTCATATTAAAAAAAAATTTAAACATGATGCTTTAATGAGAAACAGAAATTATGGTTTGCATTACATGTTCAAAAAATATTATTATAGGGGTTTCTTTATTATCTTAAATAAAATTTTCCCTTAATGTGTAGCTTGCTGTAAAAAAGAAAAAAATGTTCTTTTCCTTCAAGCCAGACTTCTTCTTCTATGTTCACTGCTGCTTTTTTTTCGTTAGATGTTCTGTAGAAACAGATCGTTTTATTTTCCATTTATTTATATTCTGTAAGAACACATCATTGTATTCCCCGTATATTTATATTCTGTATTTTCCATATATTTATTTTACATTTCTGTCATACACTTTTTAAAAAGTTTTTTTAATACATATGTAAAGGTAAAGGTAACCCTGTCATGCCTTAGAGGCACATGGGATATAGTGTTAGTGCCCATGTTTTCCTTGACCTGTCAGCACACTAGAGGGTGATATGGTCAGTATCACGCCTGGCCGCCTTTCCTTCCCCAACTCCAGATGAAGTCGGGTACCCATTTCTACAGCTGGGTGACTGGGGTGCCTCAGGCCAGATTTGAACACCCAACCTTCGCCATGAAAGACTAGTGCACTAACCACTTCGCCACTTAGACACTCCATACATATGTAAAGAAATACAAAATACAAATGGTACATTGATCTCAAATTGTACACACTAAGGTCAAATGAAATATCCAGTGTAGTTAATGTTTTTATAATGAGTCTTATAGTTGGTAAGATAGTTTTGAGGCAGTTATATGTCAGCTTTTTGTGAAAGTTTCTAGGCATCATTTTGTAATATTATACCCTGCTTTGTCAGAGCAGTTGGTGTGGAAGAAAGTGCCTTGTCCATGTTGCACTGACCTCTAGACTAATGATCACTTCCAAAGTCAGAATGTTGACTATATATCTGAAAGCCTTGCAGAGTAGCAGGAGATGCTACAAGATGGCTAGGAAGAATCCTTTCCATTAACTGTAATAAAGTCCCTTTCTCCAGATCAGTTTACTCCCCTTTCCTTCGGCCATCCAAAAGCAGTGATCAATACTGATGGTAAACTGGTTATTACTTTGATTGAGAATATTATGTTTTCTACATGTTGTATATACAGATTTGTGGTAAAAGGAATACAGTCAAACTAACTTGCATTTTGTTTATAGATGATTGTACTCAAAGTTCAGAAATTATTATGCTTAATTTTATGTATCATCTTACATCCTTCCCATGCCACTAAATGTCACATAAGGCCTGCATGTTAGTTCGCCAAGATTTCCTGTCTTTGGAGAGTTTTTCAGTCTCATCAAGGGATGTTATGCCCACTGAACTGGCCTCTCTTAACAGTGTCCTCTTTAGAGTTTCACGTGGTCATCCACTTTTTCTTCAGCCTGTTGTGTTCCACTTGATAGCTTGTTTGGGGATCCTCTGATTGTTCTTTCTCATCACATGACTGACATATGTCCATCTTCTTTTTCTGATCACCCATGAGGCATATTGTTGTTTGCTCATCTGTCTTATCTCTGTGTTGTTCTTGAATTTGTTCCACTGTATACCGAGTATTCTCTTTAGGCATTTGTTTTCAAAAGAGTCTAATTTCTTGTCTATTTCTTTAATTGTTTTCCAGCTTTCACATGCAGAAATGAGGGTGAATATTACATTTGAATTGAATACTCTTAACTTTTTTTTTTTTTTGTGCCTAGAACTTTTGAATGCCATATTTTCTTGAGATTCTTGAAGGTCAATGCTGCTTTTGCAATTCGAAACTTCCTTTCTGGTGTCTCCATCCTGGTCTATGTAGCTGTCGAGATATGCAAAATTTTATATATACAATTCAGGATATTAGAGAAGATATGAAGTTGCGTTACAGAGAGTGACCAAAATTAACAACAAAAATACAAATAAATCTTTCACTCCAGAACAATACTGGCAGTGTTAGTAGATCTTGTTTTTACAGACCAGTATTTAGGCAAAGTTTAAATACAATGAAAAGTAGCACATTTTAACCCAACACATATTTTTAAATTACCAAGTAACTGCTTTCTAATTTCTTTCTACTAAAATTTCTCATTAAAATTTATTCTAACAGAGCATGGAAATGAACTCAGGAGTGAATGAGTTAATGCTGCTTCTGAAATGTTCTGTTGATACTGACTTTCAGAATTCATATTATATTCTGTGAAAAATCAGTTCCATTATCTCTTATTTCAGTTTCAGTTGATTTAGTACTTTTTTGTTTGTTTTTTTCTTCTGCCTATAGAATCTGCCCTATTATTCTGTATATCCACATTTCAAATGGTTCAACTTTTTTTACTATCATTTTTTAAAGTTTAATGTCCAAGGTTCTGCACCATAGAATAGTGTGTTGTATACATACCATTTATTGTCTCTCAGCTTTAGTTGCTATGGTGTGTGTTTCAACATAAGAATTTTTGTTTTCATTTTGTTGAATGTACATTTAGCCTCACAGATTATGATGTGGTTAATCTTCATCTCATGTCCACAGATTATGACATCGGAGGTGAACAGATAGAAGAAGGAAAGTGTAAATTTCACTATAACAATGCCAAAGGCATGAAAGGAACTATCAACTCACCTCGCCATCCAAGCCATTACCCATTAAAACTGGATTGCGAGTACATCTTCCGTCCACTCCAAGATCACATAGTTCTCATAAGCTTTTCTGTATTTTTCCTGCCTGATGTATCAAACAAGCCGTAAGTTGTGCAACAATGTGTAACATTATTCTTGTTCTGACTATTGGAGAAATCACTACAACTCTCAGCTAGTTCACTAGACCTGATAACTGTATCATCTGTTTACTACAGTCACTACAACTCTCAGCTATTTCACTAGACCTGAACTGTATCATCTATTTACTACAATCACTACAACTCTCAGCTAGTTCACTAGACCTGATAAGATATAATTGAATAACTGTACATGTATGATTTTCCAGTTGAGCACTTATATTTGTTGAGTCAAAATTAAAAAAGCCTCAAAACTTTCAAAAAGAGAGTCAGAATTTCTTGGACATGTCATGAGAAGACCAAAATTAGAGAACTTGGGTAATGAAAAAGGAGAGGGTGACCAGGAGAAAAGTATCTCATTGAACTGATCAAGTGGCATAGAAAAATAAAACCATTTGAATTGATTGGAAACATCAAGGATCACACAAGATGGTGAAGCACGGCAGCCGTCACTATCCAGCGTGGCACGTAACAGATGAATATCTGTGTGGTAAATGATATTCTTAAGATGAGGCCAAGACTTTATAAAATGGCACTGGAATAGTTCTGTGGCTTGAAGCATGGACAAATAAAACTAAAATAGAATCTGCACTGAGAGATCTTCACAGCAAAGCTTTGAGGAGAATTCTGGGAATAACTTGGAAAGACAGTACAAGGAATGCTGGAGAATAAGAATGTGCCAGAATAAATAAACACATATTCAGGAATGAAACAGTGAGTGTGGAAATGGTTTGAACATGTACAGCACATGAAAGACTATTACTATAAAACATATCTTTTCAGTGACACACAAATATATACATATAAGCACATACACTAATGAATAACACACTCACATAATGATTATGCAATATGCTTATTCATTTCCTTCTATTCTCTTGCCTTGTGGTGAATTTACAGTGTGTATAGAAAAGCAGATTTTTGTAAATTAATGTGTACAGCTTCAGCAGCCTGGCTTGGCCATTTCTTATTTTCCAGTTTTTTTTCCTATGGGACCTTGGCCATAATTATGAATGGAAGTAACTAAGTCAATCAGTGCACAGTGCTATGTGTGTGAGTGTGCGCTTGTGTGTGTGTGTTCCCTCATTATATCTCTGTATGTGCATGTTTTCTTTTTTATGTATTCATGTTGATGGTGGAAATTTGAACATTTTTACTAAATTTATATTGTAAAAAAAAAAATTCATCTGTCACTTAGCTTTACATTGTGAGAAAGAAAATGATTAATGCGTACATTGTTCATGACATATATAGCCATAATTTTCATGCCCCCTGTTTATATGTCCATAGATGCCCTGATGGTGATCATGTGAGCTTCTATGAAGATATGGGTTCCAACAACAGAGAGAACTTTATCCTAACAGAAACCTTTTGTGGCAATTACACTCCTGGACCATATGCAACATCTCGGTTACTTAAAATGATTTTTCATTCTGATGACAGTGTATCTCACGTTGGTTTTAAAGCCAGTTATGAATTCATTCACCAACATCAGGTTATTAGCAGTAAGTAGATTTTTCAGTAAGTAACCAAGTATTACTGATCTTTCAGTAAGTAACTAAGTATTGCTGATCTTTCAATAAGTAACTAGCGCATGCATGGAAAGCTATGGAATGTAGCATGAATTTTAGGAATTAGTTATAGTTGACACTGAGATAAAAATGTAATATTTTGACATAAAGGCTTTATCAGATAACACCAAGAAAAAACAAAGAGAAAGAGAGAACGGATGCTGCTAATAAGGATACATCTGCCATATCCTATCTCAAACTATATGTACTGTTTATTTGCATAATTTGACAGCATGTCCTAACTTACATGATAAGATACCCTTCAGTATTCCCAAAGCTAAGGTTCTGTTTATTCAGTTTTTAAGTTTTGCATTATTATTAGCATTCTTCACAAAGTACATTATCTTTCACTATGTTTTGTCATAAAATATCACATTTATACTGAATATTGGGTAAACAGAGCAAGAGACATATAAATCCAACATTGTTCTGGAATGAATGACATAACCCAAGAGACAGATATGAGAGTTAATATAGATCAAGTGCATTAAAAATAAAACAGACAGTAAGAGAAACCGTCAGCTGGAAAGATGGCACAGATTACAAATGTTTCTCTTTGATGTGGGGGAGTAGTAATTTGACCTCTTTCATGTGCCAGAATGTAGAAGTTCTCTATCTCATGATCTTCATCAGTGCTATGGAGATCATGGATCTACGAGGGGTGATTGATAAGTTCTCAGCTTAAGGTACAACGGATTGTTTGAGGATAACTTTTTTGGGGTTATTTCTCAACATAGTCCCCTTGCAAGTTTATGCACTTAGTCCAACCATCCTGAAGCATAGAGATTCCTTCTTTATAAAAGTCAGCATCATGTGTCAGTAGAAAGTGGTCTACAGCATGAATGACATCATTATTTTAAGCAAATTTGTGACCACTGAGTTCCTTTTTGAGTTTGGTAAACAGGTAATAGTCTGAATGGGCCAAATCTGGGGAATAAGGAGGATGTTCAAGAAGCTGGAAGCCGCATTCATGAATGGCAGCCATTGCCACTGCTGACTTGTGAACTGGAGCATTGTCTTGCTGAAAGATGGCTCCTCTCGTCAATTGCCCTTGATGCTTTTCCTTCAGTTTGACCCGCAGTTGTTTCACATGATTAGCGTAATAGGCCCCAGTAACCATTCTGCCCTTTTGAAGATAGTCTACCAATAGCAAGAAGATAGTCTATCAATAGCACACTTTCTGAATCCCAAAAGATGGAAGCCATCACTTTGCCTGCAGACAGAACAATCCTTGCTTTCTTTGGAGGTGGGGAATCCATGATGTTTCCACTGCTTTGACTGTTCTTTGGTTTCTGGTTGAAAATGATGAACCCAAGTCTCATCCATAGCCACAAATTGCTGAAGAAACTTTTCAGGATCTGCAGAAAAATGGCCAAGATTGTCTCTTGACATGTTGAGACGCTGTCATTTGTGATCAGCTCTAAGAAGTTTCGGGACCCATTGAGCAGAAACCTTTGTCATTTGAAGATCATTGTGAATAATAGCATGAACACGTTCCTGGGAGATGCCCAACTTGGTAGCAAGATACCTGTCAGTTAGTCGTCGATCCTCCATTACCATGTCATGGATCCTGCTGGTGGTTTCACTGGTTGTTACCGTTCTTGGTCTTCCTGGACGGGGATCATCTTCCAGACTCTCTCTTCCATGTTTGAATTGAGCTGCTCATTTCTTCACTGTGCTGTAAGAAGGGGCACTCTCACCTAGAGTTTCTACCATATTCTCATGGATCTCCTTCGATGATAAGCCCTTGATGCAGAGGTAGCGAATGACTGCTCGATGAGAAATTTTATCCATTTTCTCAATTTCTGCCACCCCTTACCACTTCAGTAGCGTGTAAAAAAATTTGTTACAGTTAATTTCTTGAAACTTGGTATTTAATCTTACATTAACCTGATCTACAAATGCACCTGATATCAACTGTGTGTTTCAAGTATTTGTACCATATACCGAGAACTTATCAATCACCCCTTGTATGCTGAAACTATCTAGAGTATTTGTCACTAGAATGTGCGGCAGCAGTGTTTTGAATTGTCATTTGTTTGCAATGGCCGACCAGTGTACACACTGATTCCACAAGACTGAGATACACAGAGGTAAGCGAGGACAACAAAAGAGACAAGGGAAGTGTCCTGGAAGGAGAAGAATGCAGCTCAAGTACGTTCACCTAGGCCTTTACAGCTTCTGCATAGTGTATTGAAACTGTGTGAGTGTCAAACAGAGAGGACCCATTCTTGAAAAACTTGTGTACAAGGCAGACATCATGGCCTTGCAGAGCTCACAACTGGACAATGGTGTGATTTTTTTTTACAACAGGTGGCATCTTGGATTTGCCATCCAAGTGCAAGACAGCACTGTGGCGTCAGAAGAGTGTCCCAGTGGGACAGCAGTGAGGTGCAACTACGGGCCATTAAGGTCCAGTCTCAGTGGCCACATGTATTAGTCAACATTTATACCTGTAATGTGAGTATGGATTCCCAGAAATGCCAGTGCTTGGGCAAAATCAGTAGCCAAGAAAGGAATTTTTTTTCTGTGGTGATTTCAATGCAAAAGAAGATCTTGGGGAAACATTTCTTCCAACAAAAAAAGGGAAGAGCTTAAAGTGGCACTTGAAACCACCAGCCTGATTTGAATCAACAGCAACGGTGCTTCACCAACCTGCCGAGCAGACCAGGGGATGAAGGCAGCATTACTGACCTGGCACTGGTATCCCCTACTCTCACTGCTGTATGCAGGTGGGGTGTCCTGGGGCACCATGACAGTGACCATCACCCCTGTAGTATGCTGATTGTGAAAGAGTTAGGAAGAAGAAGACAAAAATGCAGTCATTCCAAGTATGGTAATATAGGGCAGGACATTGTGAGTAGGATAACTAGGGACAAGCACAGAAGTCACAATAGTAGGAGGAGAAAATGGAAGCAACCTTACTGGTGAAGAAGGCATGGGTAGATAAGAGGCATGCTGTCAGAAGGTGGCAAAATGCTAAGAAGAGCAGAACAGCCAAACCTGATCACATCATACAGTTGAAACTAGACATGGACATGAAATCTGAATCTTTTAAAATGGCAAAGAAAGTTGAAAGACAAAAGTCGACAGATTTCTGCAAATGGGTGAGTAATGACAAATCCCTGAAACTGTTCTGGTGATTGCGTAGAAGTATGAATGATGTGATAAAGACAAGGTGTATTCCTGACTTTCAGAATGCAGACGTTACCTGGCGGAAAATGGATGAAAACAAAGGAAAGGCTCTGCTGGCACACTACCTTGAACAAAGCGACCAGAAAGACATGACATGATACAACGTTGCTAGAACAGTTATCTCTGAGACATGTAAGGCCCAAGAAATGGATGAAGAAGATTATATGAGAGTGAATGAGATCAAGGATGCATTACACAAGGTGACACATAGTGCACCAGGACCAGATGAATACAATACAAGGAGATCCGCAAGCAATCTAACAAGGAATTGGAGGAACTGGTGAGTGTGTACAATAGTAGCACAGAGAATGCTGCGGTCAGTGAAGAATGGCTGCATAGTTATCTGAAACCTGTGCCAAAGCCTGGCAAAGATCACATGAAGATCAAGGGCTATCAGGTGATCACCATTCAGAACACAACTGACAAACTACTGGAGAAGATCACTGCCAGGAAGCTATCCCTTCATCTTGAGAGACCACATCTCCTTCCACCTACCTTAGGAGACCTGGGCTACTGCAGCGGCTTTTGCCTATGATGTGTACAAGGGATTCCACTCTGCCTTTGAAACATGTGCTGCTACAATGACCTGGAGGATGCATACAACAGGGACCCTTTGGACTTCTTGATGGTTCAGCTTCTGGAACTCAAAATTAGTTCATTTCTACTTAACTGGAACTGTGCAGCCGTTTTTCAGTGGAAGGCAGTGTTCAAGTGTAGCAGCTGAAGCTCAGAACCAATAACAGTACACCCTAGCCTACCACAGGGTTCCCCCTTATCTATCTCCAGTGCTCTTCAATGCGTATGCTCACAGGATCATGGGCAAGCAAATCTTGGGACATGGAAGGTCATTTTCATATGCTGATAAGGTCTTGATATATCAGCAGGGCTGAGACAGGGAGTAAATTGCTTGAGACCTTCAAACAATACTTGACTGTATTGGTGGATGGTGCAGTGAAGCAGATGCTCTGAATAACCTGATGAAGCCAGTGTGACATGGTTCTCTCTGAATAACCAGATGGTCAGCACACCAAAACCAGTCATGAGCCTGAACTCAGAGGTTGTGGAGAGGACACATGTAACGAAATACCTCGGAGTGCTCGGAGCCTTTCATTCAGAGAGTACATTAATAATATGGTACTGGAGGCTACTCCAATGTGCAGTGAGGATGATTCATCAACTAACTAACTGAAAAAAAACAAGACAAAGTAGATTCTGAGACACATGAAGCCAAAATCTTTCAGACAAATCTATAATTCTTGAAAAACAAGACAGGAAAGTAGGCACAGGATTAATGCATATAGAGCTTTTCATCTGCCTTGTGTGCATTGATCTCTGTGAGACCTGGACACTTAACAAAACAGCTGAGAGACACTAAATGTCTTTGAATGTAAATGCTACAGAAGAGTTCTTCAAATATCATAGACACAAAAAAGAACAAATATATCCATACTACAAGAACTTAATATTGAAGAAGGCTGGCTAGTAAAGAGGATTAAACAAAGAAAACCTAAATATTTTGAACACATTAGATGTCATGATAATCTAGAGAAGACCATCTTGGAAGGATACATAATGGGAAAAAGAAAGAGAGGAAGACCAAGGCAAAGATGGTTGCAAGACATTGTTGATAATCTGCAAATGGATGCATCAGCAGCAGGCCATCTTGCTTACAAACGAGAGAGGCCTTCAGGAGTGCTGTTAGGGAGTTAAAGTTCTGCAAGGGACATGCGAATGACTGACTGTGTGCATTGGTGCATGACAGGGAGTGATGAATGATGATGAAGCAGTCTTGATGTGCTGCATTACATCTTCATGTGTATGAATTTTATGTAAATATTGCATTTCAGATTGCTCCACAAACATCCATGCCAGAGGTTCAAGTGGTGTCATCATTGGCCCAAATTTGAGTGGGAGAACTTCAGCAGTGATTAGATGTGAGTGGATAATCCATGCCAGCAAGAGAGGAAACCAGATTCTTGTGATGGTCTCTGATATCAGCTTAGAGGGAACATATAAAAAAAAATCTGATAGCAGAGGTCAGTGACTGTCAGTGGTAGTTAGAGCTAGCCATGTTTTTTATATTTCTTTGTAACAGTTCAAGTTAATTTATAAATTGTACTATTTATCTGTAGAGTACAAGAGTAGTGTAATCAGTAACAATATGGCTTATTAAGAGAGAGGAAGTGGGTAATGGACCAGTTTCATCATGGCCTATTGAGTCATTCATTCATTCGCATGTCCCTTGTGGAACTTTGCCTCACTAAAAGCATACCTGTAGGCCTCTCAGTTGTGAGCAAGATGGCCTGCTGCTGATGCATCCATTTGCAGATCATCTTTTTCCCATTATGTACCCTTCAAGACGGTCTTCTTTAGATTATCATGATGTTTAATGTGTCCAAAATATTTCAGTTTTCTCTCTTTAATCCTCTTTACTACCCGGCCTTCTTCAATATTAAGTTCTTGTAGTATGGATATATTTGTACTTTTTTGTGTCCATGATATGTGAAGGACTCTTCTGTAGCATTTACATTCAAATTGAGTTCAGCTTTAAAATTATACACTTATATTAGGGGAAATGCCTCAAAGGACAATAGAATAATTTTTTGCAGAGTGTGTGATATGTGACAGGAGCTGAATACCTATCAGTGAAGAGAAACACAAGATATTCACGTGGAATCTGTTCCTTGCATATAGGATTATGTCTGAACTGTGTGCCAGTCATGTGCTTGATTTTCAGTTCAAGGAGAATGAACAGGCTATTGGAGTTTTTTTTTTCATTCTTTTAAAAGAAGTGACCAGAAGCTGTAGAAAAGCAAAGTTTATAGAAGGGTAAAATAATGGTCAGTCAAAAACTATGTTTGAGATGCCTGCTATGAAGAAGAGTACTGGCTGTGAATATATCTTTGACTGTTAACAAAAACGGAATCTCAAAATGGAAAATCTATAGGGCACAAAGAACTCCTGCAGCAGATGGAGGGGGTTTTCAACAGCCTCTTGGCATCTTACTGCAAGGATATGGTTGTATGCTTCAGGTAAGGCATCTTTTAGGTTACTGGTGCTGATGGTGAATTCCTGCAGTTTGTAGGATGGCCAAGAGTCCATCTCAACATAAACAGTGAAGGTGAAGGGGTTGAGAAAGGGCAGTTCCTCTGCATGTTCTTGGTGAAGGTAAAGATATGACACATGTGGCTGATACAAGGTTTGTAAATGTCTGAGGAAGAATGGAGCTTAAGATCAACAAATGTATGAAATATTTAGTCAGTATGTCACATGGCAGGAAATTTGCTGATGGTTTTATAACAATCAAAAAGTGACATACACAGATTTTTCAATGGATAGAAAACTCATGACAGACATGCCTAGAC
>CM019692.1:14325804-14390655 GCA_009760885.1 Achatina immaculata
TGACTAAAGCATTAATTAAAGTTGCTTCTCTTGAGTAAGTGGATTTGAGTGAAAATAAATGAATTTAGAGTATGATTAAAGTGCTGAATCATGTTTTGCTGATATTTCCTTTTATTCATTACAGCAGAGTATACAGCAAAGAGAAACAAAGGGCATAAATATAAAGTGTGTAAAAGAGAAGTATGCAAGGCGCAGTGGTACGAAGTTTCAAATATTTGAAAAGAAACAGAGGGACAAATCATTGTGAAAAGCTGCAGCAGACATTTATTTTTATGTTTTTTTAATATAGTATGTATATGTATTTACAGTTTTTAGAATATGTATGATGGAAGTATATGTGTTTTTTTACAATGTTAAGCTTTTGCCCATGATTTTTACTATTATACTTCCAAAATGACTGCACAGAGAGAGAGACACACAGACACACAGAGAGAGAGACAGAGAGAATGTTGAGCACTATTCTCAGTTGGACATCCAAATACAAGAGAGAATACAAAAGTAAAGGCAAGCTGAAAATTACATGGTAACCTCAGTGAACAGAAGCTGATGCAATCCTGCATATTCACAATAGGTGACGGTTAGTTTGAACATACACAGTGCAGTGCACTGCCCTTAGTCTAGTTGAAACGAAGATCAAATAAACATGGACACTCCACTGCAGGATTGCACCATTGTTGTAAACTAGTGCTGTAGGGGGATTCCTTTGGGCAGAGGAAGTGAACCCTGCTGAAATTCACCATTGGATGTTAACTCAGCACGGAAGTGAAAACAGCATGACTTAATGAAATGTATGAACGGGTAGAAACATTTAAAGCTGGAAGAATAAGTGTAACTGACAAAGCTCAGTCTGGTCAGCCATCAACATGCAGCATTTGCAACAGTGCAGGCAGTGCAGTAACTACAGTTTTAATGTCTTCCTCATCCTCTTACAACCCTGATCTGGCACCAAGTGATTATCACCATCTATGCTCCACTTAAAGAAGCTCTGCGTAGGTGCAGGTTTACTTCTGATATTGAGGTTAAGGAAGTGGAGCAGTCCTGGATTCAGGAGCAGTCAAAAGCTTCTTCACCCAAGGAATGAAGAAGCTGATGGAATATGATATAAGAAGTGCATCGACCTGTGGGGAGACTATGTGGAGAAGTGATATAACCGTTATGTTCATTTGCTCACAGTTACTGATATTAAAGGGTGTGTTGCTTTTACTTTTTGATTCTTACTTGTGGTTTCAAATAGTTCCAAGCTGTAACTTTATATTTTCCACTTTGGGAGTAAACATTGCTCAGTAATTTTCACTATACTTATAAAGTGACTGTACATCTTATTTATATGCATAATCAAAGCATTGACAGTAACAATGTAAAGGAAAACCAAATTTACACTATTTTAAACAGAAATGCCTTATACTAGTGATTCTTAACCTGGTCTATGGATCTCCAGTGAGAAGGATTTTTATGGGTCCACAATCAGAAAATAGATTTAGTATTGATTTAGTAGGGTTCTATTTATTACTTTTTTGGCCAGAATATTTTCCTAATTCTTCGTAAACATTAAGTCTGGAAAGAATTCAATTCCGTTTTTGCTTCAGGTATGTCTATTGTTTGTGCTGCTTGTGTTCTGTTTAGCAGGGTATTAAAGTGTTCCCTCCATCTTTCAATTTTTTCTCTTTCTCCACTGACCAGTTGTCCATTTTGTGTCCTTACTGCATTTTCATATCTTGTGTTGAAGTTACCTGTCATCTGCTTTGTGATTTTATATATGGTTTTCATGTCATTTGTGTTATGTCAAGTGATAAAATATTCTGGCCAAACACCATAAGAAATAACATCTTATTGGCAGAAATGCAGATGAAGCCACTGACAACAATTATTGAGGAAAGACGCTGGCGATGGTTGGGACATGTGCTCAGAATGACTGACAACTCACTACCAAAAATAGCACTACGATGGACACCACAGGGGAACAGAAGTAAGGGTAGACCAAAAGAGACATGGAGAAGAACAACAGAAAGGATGTTGAGCAATAGAGGGCTCACCTGGGCAAGAGCAGAAAAAAAGGCGAAGGACAGGCATTTGTGGAAAACCCTTGCGGAAGCCCCATGTGCCCTGGGCACTTAAGGTTCAGAGAGAGAGAGATTTATTACTTTATTTTTAATGAGTGGTACATAGCTGTTTTCTGGCCAGAAAAGGAGGGCCACAGTCAAAACAGTTTCAGAACCACTGCTTCAGATTACAGGAAAAGGGAAACACTCAGAGAGACTTGGAGATGAACTGCATCAAATTTTTTTTTTTAAATGAAGGAAAAGATCTGAAATAAGATTAATTAATGACTGATACAAGAGAGGTGTAAATGGAGTACCTTTTACCCTTCAATGAGTTTAAAAAAAAAAAAGAAAATAATTCAGTGTAAATCTGTTGTGAAAACCTAATCCCTATTTCCATTATGTCATAGATTAGGCATTATTATACATTACTTACATATGGTCTCCTTAATTATAAATTATGGTTCATTTTCTTATTTGACTATTGTTCACATTTTATGCATCTTTAGCATTGTAACATGGTAATGGCATTTATTTTCTGAATGCCTGATGCTGCATTATTTATTCTAGTATAACTGACATTTTCACTAGTGTGTATACCTGACATTGTGATGTGATAGAATTCTTTTTTTTTTAATGATTGATTTTATATAAATTATTAAAAAGCTATACTGGAGGCAGTCCAAACCAGGAATTTGGAGACATGAGTGTGATACACTGCTTAACAGGCTGGATTCCAGAAGCCATCCCTCTGCAGTAAGACATTTTTATTTTATAGTTTAACAACCTTATGTGTTGAATGTCTTAAGAGAAGGTAACCAGGATTGAATGCCTTATTTGCTGACAGGTTGTAGTGTTTAGGTTTGGAAGTCTTATACTACCTTGCATGGTGATAAATTACTTGTGTTGATTGACATGTGTCAAACTAAAATAGTCATATTAGGTAGGAATGAATCGGAAGTACATTATGCAGTACATTAGATGACGAAGAGTTAGGCCACACTGGTAGGTACATGGTCCTTCAACCAGGCATGAACATAAGTTTTGGATTGAATCATTGAATCACTGACAAGAACCCTGATGACTGGAAGGTTAGTGCTGCAGAGCATATGCGCTGTCTGAGATCGTTCTTCACATGAACATATATGGACTTGTCCAGTGTGCAGTGATGATAATCCTTTAACATTTAACACTGACACATGTGCTGACAGACTTATTTTCAGAGATCTGTGTGACTACAGTCTTATCTGTGTGACAAAAATTGTAAAATGACATCTGAAAGTATATCATTTTGACTTTCTCTTCCTTCTCAAATGACACAGAGTAGCCATCTATGTTTGCCATATGGTAAACAACATGGTGTTATGCCTCAGATGACACCAGCTTGCTCCCACTTTCCTGTGCTCAGGAATAAGCACAAAGGAAAGTATTTGGGAATAATAAAATTAAAGAGATATGTGGCTTACCAAATGGTATTCTTTGTCATCCTCCCTTTAACCAATTTCTCAGTCAGTCATCTGCTTCCACTTTGTGCTTGCCTACATCTGTATGGACACATTTTGTGTCCATTTTTTTTTTACAAGGAGGATATCAGAAAATGTGAGTTTTTAATTTTTCATTTATTTTTTTATTACTCTGTTGTGTTATTTCTGTATGTAATCCGTGAAAAAGGCTTTTGCCAAAATATTAGATTGTTGTATGTTCTTCATTTATTCATACTCATCTTCCTTTTTTGCCATTCTTGTTTCTGCTCACTTTCCTCAATCTATTTTTTGGTAAAACTGAACCATACACCTCTGTCTACAAGTGCAACTATAAAAGCTCCCACCATCAAAACTGACCTGCAGTGCCTTTTCCTTCACCTAGTTGAGAGGACTGAGTGCTTAACGACAATTTCCTATTTTGTGTGCAACCTCTGATCTTCCCAACTTTTATAAACAATTCACTTTCATCAGTCATGAAGTTATTCACAGTTTTTATTCAGTTCTTCATTTATGCTTATTATTCGTTTTCACTATGTGGCATTAAAAGAGATTTGTCTCTCCTCTCTTTTGCTTTATATTTTATCTTACAGACAAAGTCACAAGAAAGAAGAGTGGGAACTGTTGAAAACCAGTATCCCAGAATGGAAGCTTCCTTTACAAGAATGGGAGAAGCCACTAGAGGATGTGGAAACTCCTGGAAAATATACTGTAGGAATTATAAATGTATACATTTATGCTCATGTAATTTTGTTTTATGCTATATGATTTGGTGTTAATTTAATACATAATAGTCAGTGATCAGCAAGTTTTTATCAGTCTAAGCAAATATATTTTCCCAGCGTATTTTACAATCAGTTGTGCCTTGTCTAGAATCTGTTATTCCTCAAGGCTTGTTAGAGAGTAAATATATTTAATGAGCTCTGAAATTACCAATTTAATGAATTATAAATGTTTTTGATCATGTTTTAATGAGTGGTAACATATTCTTCAGGTTTTGTTTACAATTTTATAAGCAACATGAGAAGCACATTCACTTAGTTATTAGTCATGTTTATGGAATGGATGAAATGTGCTCTGCCACAGACATCATATTCTAGTTCCATAGATACAAGAGTGTGATTTTATAGGTAGCGTAAGTAGATTCATTGAATTCTGTAAGTCTTTCAGTTATTATTGATATTAAAGTGGTTTTTAAAGTGAACTTTACTTTACACATTTGGTGCATCTAGACAAATATACTAAATGACACTACATATACATTCAGTAAAATCACAGAAAATTATTTAGCTGTGCTAGAAATATTGACTGATATTTCTGTGTTTCTAGACATGACTCTCAGATGTCATATGGAATAGATTGTAAACATGACCATGACTTTGGATATTTAAAGTTACACTAGGTAATAATTTTCTGTAAATGTTCCATGGCATCTGCATGCCATAGTGGCATGAAGTATTAGTGCCCTTGCATTTCTGGGTCACAGCATTGTGGCTTAGTGAGGCCAGTACCTGTCCTCTTGTTTTCCAAGAGACTCCCTGGAGTATGTTTCTTGAGGCTGAATTGAGCCCAGCGCTAGTCAGTCCGTGAAAAAAAAATTCCACCTCATTGGGAAATCAAATCCAGGACTTCCTGATTGGCAGTTTTGTGCATCAATCTCTACACCACTGCTGTACCTTGAGTAGTAGTTTTTTGTTGTTAAAGATCTTGTTTATTGGTAAACAATCTCATGGTACACATTTATGATATCAGATTGTCATGAAAACCTTGATGACCTAGACTGACTGTTTTACTATATCATATGTCTGCAGACATTGATCTTCAAGTTGCACAACAACTTTTAACTATATTGCTAAGTAATTTAATAATTCTTTGTCTATGCATTGGCACAGATTATTAAGCTGTATTTATTTCAATGCTAGTTTGCTAAAATCCTGACATTTATCTGATTTTTTTGCCATGATGCATGACATGTTTTGCTCTGTGACTGTTCAAAGTGTGGGAACTACAAGTGCCCGAACAATTAGAGCCTAGTGGTAAATGTAATGGCAGTTATGGCACTGTATTTTTAAATGAATTACCAATAGGAAAGCTCTTCTAAGGATGAAAAAACTGAGAAGGAATCAGCAACCAAAGATGGGAAAGATAAAGCAAAATTCAGGAGAGATTCAAAGGAAAGAGGTAATTTCTGATTATTGATTCAAATGTTTTAATTCTTTCACTTTGATCTCTGTGTTGTTTGCAGCTCTACACAAGCAGTAGTTTGCACAGGCTTAGAAAGTGTGTGAGGTGTGCTAAACTAACTGATATTTCTTGCTTTTTAAAAATAATATTTTCTGAATATTCTGATAAAGGGGAGCTTGACAGTTAACATAATTTTAGGTAAAGTATTTTTTTTCTTCATCAGTTACATTTGACAGATTTACAACTTGTTTAGAATAAATTGGTTTATTTAAATGCTTATTTTGATTGTCTTATTTTGCAGATAAGGGGGTAAAGGAGGAAAAAAAGGATAAAAAAGACAAAGGTAATAAGTTTGCTTATTCATCGTTTATTCCATACTCTAAAGCCTATTGTTTTTATATATCAGATTTTTGTTTCTGTGTCTCTTTAATTTCATCATTCCCCAATATTTTTCTTTGTGTTTATTACTGAGTATGAGAAAATAAATTCTAATCAGTAAGTCAGGGAAGATTTAGAATCTATTCATCCAGTCATCAACTTAAATCTTCTCTAAATATTGAAATATTAAAATAATTAACAACAAACGGGTAATTATAAAGGAGGAGGGTGTTTGTATATATGTGTGTGTGTGTGTGTGAGAGAGAAAGAGAGAGAGAGTGTGTGTGTGTGTGAGAGAGAGAGATGCCAAACTGTGAGAAAATAAAATGAAAATTAAACTAAGCACACTAAATATATTTAACTTCAGTCAGACAACTCATTAATCCTAAACACAATGATCAGAACTGAGTTCACAGATGATGCCTGAGCCGAAAACTTTAAGTTAAGTTGCAGAACGGCAACCATAATATTAAGCAAGAAAGTAGAATATAAATTGAGGTTCTGGAAGTATGAATGTGCAGTACAATGGGCAAACTTTAATGATCAGAAAGTAAGACAAATTGAAAAAAAAAAAGCATTGAAATAATCAGAATTGAAAAGAAAAAGAATCATTCTTCTTTATTACTAAGCTGTTTAAGTATTTTGGACATGTCAAGAAGTACAAGAATGTAAAGGAAGAGAAGGTATAAAAATGTGTTAAATGACCATGGAGCATATACTGATGCAGCATATGCATATGCAGGAAAAAACATATATGCAAAATTCATATTTTTTATTTTACTATTGTGCATACATTATTGTCTTTGCTTGTGTTAATTGTCCTATTACTTTTCTCCACTTCTGTAGGCAAGACAAAAGAAAAAATGCCAGGTTAGTGTGTGTTAAATTATTTTATATTGTTTAACTATATTAATATTTTTTCATATATTGTGTCATGTACTGTTTGTTACAAGGAAAGTGGGTTTTTTCTATTGCTGTGTGTTTTGACAAGTTATTTGCCTTGAAGCTGATTTGCCTAATTTCAGTTCGATATAGATGTTTAATTTTAATTTTTACAGTGTGTTGAAAATGTTGGAATAACTTACAGATATGATTTGGAAATATAGGCTGTAATGATTGAGAAATAACAGATAACATTTGTTACAGAATACCTACATATGGAGATGAAAGAAATTTAAGAACTGAATGTTAGATCTTCAAGAAATTTAAAATTTCAACAAAAAAAAAATGTTACTGACTGATTCATATTTTTAATTAATAAGTTTTTGAATAATTTTAGTGTTACACACACACACACACACACACACACACACACAACACACACACACACACACACACACACACACACACACACACACACACACACACAACACACACACACACACACACACACACACACACACACACACACACCACACACACACACACACACACACACCACACACACACACACACACACACACCACACACACACACACACACCACACACACACACACACACACCACACACACACCACACACACACACACCACACACACACACACACACACACACACACCACACACACACACACACCACACACACACACACACACACACACACACACAACACACACACACACACACCACACACACACACCACCACACACACACACACACACACACACACACACACACACACACACACACAACACACACACACACACACACACAACACACACACACACACACACACACCACACACACACACACACACACACACACACACACACACACACCACACACACACACACACACACACACACACACACACACCACACACACACACACACACACACACACACACACACACACACATAGCCTTGTAAGTAATGATTATAGTTATTATAATTATTATTATTATTATTATTATTAGTGACATGATCAGGAATAAAGAATGTATTGGGGGGCAGAGAAGGGATAGTTAGAAGGACGAAGAACGGATACTCGGTACTTCAAAGACCTGATCAAAGGTAAAACCGTATCGATAGATCTGATAGATCGTGAGAGTGGTCCAGTTCTAGAGGTGCGACTTCGCGCGCACATGCAGTAGCCCAGGGGGAACAATTGACCAGTAGATCAAACGACTGAACAGAGAACGGACTAGGTCCCGAAGCAGATAACATGAAAGAGATGGTGGACTTGTTTAATTGGAGGTAACAATTGGACAGACGGAGATGAAAGCGACTAACGTGTATAGGGGTGTGGAAGACGCTAGTTGCGACCGGTTTTGGGGTGGTCAGAACTTACGAATATAAAGGAGGCCGGCGGAGAGCAGATAGGGGTCTGAGAGAGGAGGAGAAAGAGAGAGAGACGCAGAGAGGAGGGGAAGAGGCATTCAGCAAGAGAAATGTAGAGATAGAGACACAGTGTTAGACTGAACTAGTGTAGCAAGAGATCGCACAGTAATTGTTACCAAGAGCTTTTGTATTACTGAATATTGTGAACGCTGCTTAAATACTGCTTGTAGAATTATGAGAATTATGATATTGTGATTTTGTGAGATTTCGTGCTACTATGATGAAAATAATGAAATGTGTATAATCTTGCCTATGCCTATTATTACAAGTGAGTTATCAGCTATACGTATTGATCATATTGATATTATTTGTCAAATTAAAATGAATCAGTGAAATGTTTATGAGGCCTCCTCTATTGCCATGTATGTGAAACTTCGACGTGTGATGTACCAAGGTGAGATGTGATGATAATAGAACATTCAATAATAACAATAAATAATGAACAATATAAATGAACTAAAACATTGTTAAACACACACACACACACACACACACACACACAAACACACACACACACACACACACACACACACACACATCTTATATATCTTATATCCTTCCCGTGCCGTTAAACGTCACATAGGGCTCGCAAAGTAGTTCGCCAATTTTTCCTGTCTTCAGCGAGTCTTTCAACCTCATCAAAGGATTCTATGCCTGTTAACTTGGCCTCTCTTAATAATGTCCTCTTCAGAGTTTCACGCGGTCTGCCCCTTTTTCTTCGGCCTGTTGTGTTCCACTTGATAGCTTGTTTTGGGATTCTCTGATCATTTCTTCTCATCAAGTGACCAACATATGTCCATCTCCTTTTCCTGATCACCCATAAGACTGGTTGTTGTTCAGTCATCTGTCTTATTTCTGCATTGTTCTTGAATTCATTCCACTTGATGCCGAGTATTTTCCTTAGGCATTTGTTTTCAAAAGAGTCTAATTTCTTTTCTATTTCTTTAGTTGTTTTCCAGCTTTCACATGCATAAATGAGGGTGGATATTACATTTGAATTGAATAGTCTTAACTTGGTTTTTGTGCTTATAACTTTTGAATTCCATATGTTCTCAAGATTCTTGAAGATTGATGCTGCTTTTGCAATTCTGATCCTAACTTCCTTTCTAGTGTCACCATCCTGGTCTATGTAGCTGCCAAGGTATGCAAATTGATTGACTTCTTCAATATCTGTCCCTTCTATGTGTATTTTTCCATTTTGATTGATGGGAATTTTCATTATTTTTGTTTTGTCCTTGTTAATTTCAAGTCCTATTTTGCTAGCCAGTGAAGACAGGCTATCTGTTTTTTCTTGCATGAAATTCACATTATTACTGATAAGAGTTATGTCATCAGCAAAATCAAGATCTTCTAGTTGGGTCCCATGTACCCAGTCAATACCTGTGTTACCTGTGCAGCATTTTTTCATTATGAAGTCTATTGTAATCCCAAAAAGTAAAGGAGACAGTATACATCCTTGTTTCACACCTGTTTCAATCTGGAACCATTCACTCATCCCTTCTTCTGTCTTGACTGCACAACCATATCCATTGTATAAGTCCTTAATGATGTTGACAATTTTAGATGGTATTCCATATAGACGATGTTGACAATTTTAGATGGTATTCTATATAGACATAAAATTCTCCATAATGAATCTCTATGTATGCTATCAAATGCCTTTTTAAAATCTATGAAGTTCAGTATTAATGGTTTCTGCTTTTCAATATGTTCTTCAAGTATTATTCTGAGAGTAAAGATCTGGTCGAGACAGCTTCTCCCTTTTCGAAATCCTGCTTGTTCTTCTCTCATTGCAGTATCCACTATATCTTTGAGTCTATTCAAAATGACCTTGCAAAATACTTTTGACACAACTGATATTAAGGTTACTCCTCTCCAGTTGTTACAGTCACTAAGGTTGCCCTTTTTTGGTATTTTAACAATGATTCCTTTCTTCCAATTAGAAGGGACCGTTTCTTCTTTCCAAATTTTGTTAAACATTCTCTGTAGTTGTCTCATGTTGTCACTATTGATAGCTTTTAGCATTATATATATATATATATATATATTAGAATAGCTGCATTTCAGAATATATTTTATCATGCGAGATATTAATATTCACGTAAAAGAAGGAATATTTCAACTGGTTGAATCATGTTTGATTAAACTAATTGACTTTCATATGAAAAAAGTGGTAAGAACAGGATAAGATGCCAGATTGACTTTATGGACCTAGTCAGTCATTTGCATGTCCATTGCAGAACTTTGCTTCCCTAACAGCTCTCCTGTAGGCCTCTCGATTTTAAGCAAGATGTTCTGCATCCATTTGCAGATTATCAACGATATCTTGCAGCCATCTTTGCCTTGGTCTTCCTCTCTTTCTTTTTCCCTTTATGTACCCTTCCAATGCAGTCTTCTCTAAATTATCATGACGTTTAATGTGTCCAAAATATTTAAGTTTCCTCTGTTTAATCCTCTTTACTAGCCATCCTTCTTCAATATTAAGTTCTTGTAGTATGGATATAGTCACTGCCCGGAAGGAAAGCAGTAGTAAACTACCTTCTGGAAATATACCAAGAAACCCAAACAGCAACATGAAAGGTCAGATAGGAAAAAGATCTGGTGGTGAGTCCCCCAGGCCAGATAGATCTAATTTTAACACTGGGGAAGAGTGTGAGACAGAGGTCAGTACTAATAATTGTGATGATGGAGAAAATCCTGACGGTGTTACTAAGGAAAACCCCTGCATCAAACTAAAAATAAAAATAAGAGTAGGAACATGGAATGTAAGAAGTATGTATGAGGGAAAGTATCAAATAATAAGTGATGAGATGAGATGAACGGGGATACATATTTTGGGAATCTTTGAACATCGACGGATGGGATCAGGACACTTCAAGAGCGAGAATGATAATATCTTTATATACTCTGGTGGAGAATTAGAAGGAAAGAATGGAGTGGCTTTTTACTTGGACAAATCAACATCAAAAGCATTACTAGGTTACAATCCAGTAAGTGATAGAATCCTCACTATCAGACTTAAGGGCAATCCTAGAAATGTAACAATCATCCAAATATATGCACCTACATCAGCAGTCAGAAGAAGAAAAGTAAAATACTTTCATAACACACTGCAGACAGCAATAGAACAGGTACGGAAAAATGATATATTAATAATGGGCGATTTTAACTCTTTTGAGTCCCGTTACTTCCAAACCATTCCTTAGTTTCTGACAACGTGGACATTGGAGAAGGGCGCAGACATTTTGGAGAACGGGGGTCCCTGTGTAAAAGTTATTGTACCGACTTAATTCCATGATCACCACGTGTGCATCACACATTAAAATAAGCGGAAATGAATGAACATTCCATAAATGAAATTATTTATCATTAAAAAAAAAAGAAAAGAAAAAACTAGTGTGAAACGATGGATTGATTTTTTGGCAGTAAAAAGATTTTAGAGCTGAGCAATAAAATCTACTTTATACTTACCTTAACTGTGTCATAATCCAATATAGAATACATAGTCTTTCAAATTTCAACACATAAAAATCAGTATTTATGGATGTTTGTGACATCAGATAAATCTAACAGATCTACAGCTATGAGAAACACATGTAGTAAGATAGGACTAGTCGGTTGGTGTGACCATTCTACCACTAAATCTTGAAATAAATTTGAATTTTACCCCCCTATCCATATATCCATATATATTTGAATTTTACCCTCCTATCCATATATCCATATATATCCCCCGCTAGTTTAACTTTGGATTCAGAAGAGTTCTAACTGGTTAAATGAAAAGTAACATCGTGTTTTCAACGAAAGAAAGTCCGAAGCTTTATAGGGCTCTCGGTTGGGAAAGGCCCGGCACGCAAAGATCCTTTTAGGGATCTCTCATCTTCTAAGGGTTAATGCAAAGATTGGTACAGAAAGAGCAGAAGATGAAGGATATGTTGTAGGGAAATTTACCATAAGACAATGAGGCAGATGACAATCTAATGGCATTTTGCATGGAAAATGAGCTAATGATTGCTAACACACTTTTTAAAAAACATCTAAGAAGACTTTACACATGGACATCACCTGATGGGAAAACCAAGAATCAAATAGATTACATTTTAGTGCAAAGAATTTGGAGATCAAGTATAACATCAGCAAAAACTTTACCAGGTGCTGATTGTGACACGAACCATGAGTTATTAATAGCAGACATGAAGATAAAGATAAAAAAGACAGTTGCAGGATCAAGACCACTGCGCTTTGATCTTAAACAAATACCAGAAAAATACAGTATAGAAGTGAAGAACCGTTTGGAAATCCTGATGGCTGTACAGGAGGAAATGACACCAGATGAATTGGCTACGCAGGCCAGAAATATCTTAATAACAACACCTAAAGACATGGTTCTAGTAAAGAAAACACAAAACAATGGATGGATTACAGCGGGCACACTAGAATTGATAAAACAACGTAGAGAAATGAAGATGCAATGGAAAATGACAAACAACAACAAAGAGGAATATAAATCTTTAACAAAAGAAGTACGAAGTAACATAAGAAAAGACAAAAATCAATTCATACAATATTGTTGTGAAAGAAAAAAAGAACATCAAAAGTGTGGAAGAGATAGTGAAATGTTTAAAGAAATGAGGATATTGACGAGAAATGTCACACCTAAGCTAAATGTAATTTGTGACAAGATATGGGAGACCTTGACAGAGACAGAGGAAATTCTAGAAAGATGAAAGGAATATTACAGAGGAATGTATGAAACAAATGACTGTGAAAGCAGAAATCAAGAGTGTGAATTATTATTGGAGGAGAAAGAACCTGAACAGACAATAGAAGAAGTTTTATGGAAAATAAAGAATCTGAAAAATGGTAAATCACTAGAATGTGATGAGATAACAGGTGACCTTATTAAAGCAGGAGGAAAGGAATGTGTAACAATCTATCATGCACTATGTAAAAAGAAATGGCATTCAGGTATTTGGCCAAAAGAATGGAAAAGAACTGTATTCATACTACTGCCAAAAAAGGGTAACCTGAAATTATGCACAAACTACAGAACTGTTACCCTGATTAGTCATGCCAGTAAAATTGTGTTAAAAATCATAATGGGTAGACTTCGTAAGAAAATAGAAGAAGAAGTTAGTATGGTCCAAGCTGGTTTCAGGCAAGGAAGAGGATCAAGAGATCATATATTCAATCTAAGATTAATAATAGAGAAATACAGAGAGTTTAAAGTGAATCTATATTTATCTTTTATAGACTACTCAAAGGCATTTGATTGTGTACAATACCAGAAACTTTGGGAAATAATGGAAAAATGGGATTTCCAACACATTTGATACAATTAACATCATTCCTGTATCTAGACCAACAAGCAGCAGTAAGAATAAATGGTGAAACAATAACTTGGTTTGACATAAAACAAGGGGTCCATCAGGGTTGCATATTGTCACCTTATTAACTTGTATACTTAAAATATAATGAGGAATGTTAGAGAAGATGTAGACAAAGAATATTATGATGCCATAACAATTGGAGGTTACAAAATACCAGAGATTAGATATGCTGATGACACAGTATTACTGTCCACAACACAAAAAAGGAATGGAAAAACTAATTATGTCAGTCTGTAAGAACAGCGAAGAGCAAAACCTCTATTTTAATGCGAAGAAAACTAAATTAATGACAACTGACAAAACAAATATGGTAGCTGAACAATGAGGAAAAATTGGAAGAAATGGAGAGTTTTGAATATCTTGGATCATTACTAACTAATAATGGAGATACAATGAGGGAATTAAAAGGAGGACATCTATTGCTCTTCAGAAAGTAAAACAATTAAAGAATCTGTGGAGAGAAACAGACAGAACTACAAAAATATGAGTTTTAAGGGCATGCATCTTTCCCATCGCAACATATGCCTATGAGACGTGGACACTTGACACTTAACAAAACAGCTGAGAAACACATAAATGTCTTTGAATGTAAATGCTACAGAAGAGTTCTTCAAATATCATGGACACAAAAAAGAACAAATATATCTGTACTACAAGAGCTTAATATTGAATAAGGCTGGCTAGTAAAGAGGATTAAAGAGAAGAAACTTAAATATTTTGGACACATTAAATGTCATGATAATCTAGAGAAAACTGTCTTGGAAGGGTACATAATGGGAAAAAGAAAGAGAGGAAGACCAAGGTGAAGATAGCTTCTAGACATTGTTGATGATCTGCAAATGGATGCATCAACAGCAGGCCATCTTGCTCACAACTGAGAGGCCTACAGGTGTGCTGTTAGGGAGGCAAAGTTCTGCAAGGGACATGCAAATGAATGAATGAGTATGGATATATTTGTTCTTTGTTGTGTCCATGATATTTGAAGAACTCTTCTGTAGCATTTACATTCAAAGGCATTTATGTATTTCTTAGCTGTTTTGTTAAGTGTCCAGGTCTCACAAGCACGTGTTGTGATGGGAAAGACGCATGCCCTTAAAAATCTTATTTTTGTAGTTCTATCTGTTCCTCTCCACAGTTTCTTTAGTTGTTTTACTTTTTGAAGAGCGATAGATGTCATCTTTTTAATTTCCTTCATTGTATCTCCTTTATTAGTTAGTAACGATCCAAGATATTCAAAACTCTCCACTTCTTCCAATTTTTCCTCACTGATAAATATTTCAGCACCTTTATTTGTTTTGTCAGTTGTCATCAACTTAGTTGTCTTCACATTAAGATAGAGGTTTTGCTCTTCACTATTCTTATGGCCTAACATAATTAGTTTTTCCATTTCTTTTTTGTGTTGTGGACAGTAATACATAAATGCCTTTGAATGTAAATGCTACAGAAGAGTTCTTCAAATATCATGGACACAAAAAAGAACAAATATATCCATACTACAAGAACTTAATATTGAAGAAGGTTAGCTAGTAAAGAGGATTAAACAGAGAAAACTTAAATATTTTGGACACACTAAACGTCATGATAATCTAGATAAAACTGTCTTGGAAGGGTACATAATGGGAAAAGAAAGAGAGGAAGACCAAGGTGAAGATGGCTGCAAGACATCATTGATGATCTGCAAATGGATGCATCAGCAGCAGGCCATCTTGCTCATAACCGAGTCCTACAGGTGTGCTATTAGGGAGGCAAAGTTCCACATGGGACATGCAAATGAATGAATGAATGGACAGTAAAACTGTGTCATCAGCATATCTAATCTAATCTCTGGTATTTTGTAACCTCCAATTGTTATGGCATCATAATATTCTTTTGTCTACATCTTCTCTAACATTCCTCATTATATTTTCAGTATACAAGTTAAACTCTTTCCGTGCGTTTGGTCATTATAGTGACACTTCCGGTATCCCGAAGCTACTGTATGGTTATTATAGTGACAATTGTTTGTTTCAATAAAACAACGGTGTAACATTTAGATTGTACATATTTCGTCCGCGATTCCGGTGACACTTTTCAAAATGGCGAAAGAGTGCCTAGTTACGAGCGATGCCGAGCGAGAAAAAGGACGAGAAGCATGGAAATTTTTCAATTTTTGACGATGTAGATAGGGGTATGGACATAGCTTATGGCCACCCCGCTGCTCTTGAATGTATTCCAAGTAGATCTAAACATATTTAGACGACTGGAGAAATAGTTAGGAGGTTAGTTCAGACATTCATTCAGCGGGAACGCAACACAGAATCACAATACGAGATCGACAAGTAGATCTACACATCTCAGATGGTAAGTAATGGTAAGTAGTGCAGATCTAGACCTCGCCGATTGTGAGCTGGCCACAATCAGTGTCTAAAAACATCACATTACTTCTTTTTTCCTAAAAACTCTGCATTTATTAAATTTTCATTCATTTAGCTATACGTTGAAACATAATATAAAAGGTTTTGCAGGTTGTACTTAATTAAGTCGGTTTTCGTAACTCGGGGACTGTTTGTATACATCTGAAGTGAATTAGAACGCCATTCTGAGACGACATCTTTCCTGGGTATCTCTGAGACCAGTTTCTCATGCTCAGCCTGCGAACTTGGGCCCTTCTTGTGAGGCTGGGCGAAGTTTTATATCCACTGCACTGATCTTGACCTGATTTTATAGTTTCTCCTTTACTCACCGACGAGCATGTGTGTGTATGTATATGTGTGTGTGCGCGTGCGCTGACATCTTGAGGTTGGCTGCCGTGTAGGAATGACGTCACTGAGGAATTTTGTAAGTTCACGAAAAAATGTATCTCCTCTCCCGCTTCAACCTTATTCACTAACCATTATGTTCTCTTCCACTACACCAAGGCTCCATAAACACATGAAACCACCAAGGCTCCTTAAAACAGGCGAAACCACCAAGGCTCCTTAAACACGTGAAACCACCAAGGCTCCTTAAATACGTGAAACCACCAAGGATCCTTAAATACGTGAAACCACCAAGGCTCCTTAAAACAGGCAAAACCACCAAGGCTCCTTAAACACGTGAAACCACCAAGGATCCTTAAATACGTGAAACCACCAAGGCTCCTTAAACACGTGAAACCACCAAGGCTCCTTAAATACGTGAAACCACCAAGGATCCTTAAATACGTGAAACCACCAAGGCTCCTTAAAACAGGCGAAACCACCAAGGCTCCTTAAACACGTGAAACCACCAAGGATCCTTAAATACGTGAAACCACCAAGGCTACTTAAACACGTGAAACCACCAAGGATCCTTAAAACAGGTGAAGCCACCAAGGCTTCTTAAAACAGGTGAAACCACCAAGGCTCCTTAAAACAGATGAAGCCACCAAGCATCCTTAAAACAGATGAGGCCACCAATCCTCCTTAAAACAGATGAAACCACCAAGGCTCCTTAAAACAGATGAGGCCACCAATCCTCCTTAAAACAGGTGAAACCACCAAGGCTCCTTAAAACAGATGAAGCCACCAAGGCTCCTTAAAACAGATGAAGCCACCAATCCTCCTTAAAACAGGTGAAACCACCAAGGCTCCTTAAAAATGATGAAGCCACCAAGGCTCCTTAAAAAAGATGAAGACGTCCCGGCTGGATCCCCTCTTTTATGGGTCTACTGGTAGCCAAAAGTTCTCTACTGGTAGACAGACATTCATCACTACTGATAGGCAGATGTTCGCGGTTACAGGTAAACAAATGTTCTCCGATGATCGCAGGTAAATGTTCTCCGATAGTGGTAGGTAAATGTTCTCCGATGCTGGTTCTCTTTCTTTTTCTTTTTTTTAGTCACTGAGTACAGCTAAAAAGCAGGGGATATGCAATGCTTCTTCAGTGGACTCCACCACCATGATGACTATGGCGATCCCTGTCCCGTTACCCACGCTAGCCCTGTTATTGGGAGTACCAAGGGAGAGGTGTGACAGTGTCTTGATCAGCGATGAATTGCCTACCTTGATGCTATCATGTCAGACATGGGTTGCTGATTGCCGAATGGGACGGCATTTTCGCACTTCCCACACACACACACACACGTAAGTATTCACGTATATAAATATCATTGTTAATGTGCAGTATCGAAGACTACAGTTCCATCATTCTAAACGCGCACAAACTCACATTGAGTGAAAACAAAGATTTTCCAGAGTCTCAAGGAAAGATGATAAGTAGATGAGAGTGTGTGGTTCAGTTTTACAAGATATAGAAAGAGTGATGAAAGTGGGCAGAAATAAGAATGGCAGCAACCAAGATGATTACATACAAATGAAGAACATACCACAATCCAATATTTCGGCAAAAGCCATTTTCAATGATCACACTAAAAAAAAAAAAAACAACACAACAGATAAAAAAACACGAAAAACAGATGAAAAAATAAACTCAGCTTTTTGGTCTCCTCCTAGTAAGAAAGACGGGGACAACAACTTCCTATTATGAGATAATAAGACACGAAAACGTCTTTGTTTTTATCTGTTTATACATACACACAAGGGTTAGGTTGTGCTTTCTGCCATAGTCCCCCCGCGATGGCTGTAGAACATGGCTGTTGTTACACTACAACAAGGCCAATATTTCAAAGCTCGATCTAATTCTCATCAAGGAGGAAAGTCCGTAGAGAAGTATACTTGTTACGTCTATTTGAGATCATCATCATCATCATCGCCTTTCACTCCCGTGAGAGCACGTGCCACGGATAAAGGCTCTTCAGTTATCCCTGTTCTTGGAATTATTCTGTTTCCTTCCATGTGTATCCCTTGTCTCTGAGCACTGTCATAGTTTCTCTTCTCCAAGTAAGTCTAGGTCATTTTCGTTTTCTATTTCCTTGATGACTCCATGCCAGTGCCTGTCTTACTATGCTGGTGTCGGGTTCAAACTATCTGAGATAGTTTGGGCAAGCTAGCATAGCATGCCAATTTACGTAATACATTGTCTTTCTTTCAAAGGTCATCGACTGTCAAAAGTTTGTAGCTTAATTGTTCTAACACTGCTACAGATAGTCGAATAATAACAATCTAATACTGCTAAAGATAGTCGAATAACAACAATCTAATACTGCTACAGATAGTCGAGTAACAACAAATCTAGTAATCGATTGTCTGAGTTGTCACTAGCCTCTAACTGCGAAGTCCATGGTTCAAGTCCTCCTTAGGCGCCCCATTCATCCTGCTGTAGAAATGGGCATTTGGTTTTGTTTGAGGCCACACCAAAAAGTCCGCAGGGTCCACCCAGCTTCTAAAAGTGGGTACCAGAGAAATCTGGGAAGGTAAATACGTCCAGACTTGATACTGACCACATCACACTTTCGGGTGTCGAAGGCTTGGAAATAGGGCCTGACACCGTATCTCCAATATGCATGGAACGGGGATTGAAGTATAGCCGGCCAGGGTTTTTGTGTGTCAACAGGTCAAGGAAAGTACTGTCGCTAGCACCATATCCTCTAGGCATCTATATGGCTTGATAGGGCCACCTTTATTTACGTTACTTAAAAAATCTAGGAAACAGGCATAAGTTCATATCTCAGGGACACACAAATACGTGTGAGAGCTTGAATACACACAAAAGATACTCACTTGCAAAGTGGCACTGTACCCAGGACTTCCCATGAAGATCCAGTCTGTAGTGCTGGACTCTGAGTTACTCGGCAGAAAGTAAGGTCGGCTGTAGTGCTGTCGGAGTTTTGTGGCCACTGACGTGTCACAGTTACTCTTTTTTTTTGTGGGTACAGAAACATTTAGAGATATCTGGGCAAACAGTGTCTTCGTTGATATACAAACATTTAGAGATATCTGGGCAAACAGTGTCTTCGTTGATATACAAACATTTAGATATATCTGGGTAAACAGTGTCTTCATTGATATACAAACATGTAGAGATATCTGGGCAAACAGTGTCTTCGTGGATATACAAACATTTAGAGATATCTGGGCAAACAGTGTCTTCGTTGATATACAAACATTTAGACACATGTGAGTAAACAGTGTCTTCATTTATATACAAACATTTAGAGATATCTGGGCAAACAGTGTCTTCGTGGATATACAAACATGTAGAGATATCTGGGCAAACAGTGTCTTTGTGGATATACAAACATTTAGAGATATCTGGGCAAACAGTGTCTTCGTGGATATACAAACATTTAGAGATATCTGGGCAAACAGTGTCTTCGTGGATATACAAACATTTAGAGATATCTGGGCAAACAGTGTCTTCGTGGATTTAGAAACTTCTAAACACGTCTGAGTAAACAGTGTTTTCGTGGAAATAGAAACTTTTAGACATGTCTGAGTAAACAGTGTCTTCGTGGATATACAAACATTTAGACACATCTGAGTAAACAGTGTCTTCGTGGATATACAAACATTTAGACACATCTGAGTAAACAGTGTCTTCGTGGATATAGAAACTTTTAAACACGTCTGAGTAAACAGTGTCTTCGTGGATATAGAAACTTTTAGACACGTCTGAGTAAACGGTGTCTTCGTGGAAATATAAACTTTTAAACACGTCTGAGTAAACAGTGTCTTCGTGGAAATATAAACTTTTAGACACGTCTGAGTAAACAGTGTCTTCGTGGATTCAGACACTTTTAAACACGTCTGAGTAAACAGCGTCTTCGTGGAAATAGAAACTTTTAGACACGTCTGAGTAAACAATGTGAATAATAAGATAATCGACGTAGTCCCATAATCATTCTGTCCCTATCCTACCCCTCCCCCCTCTTTCCTCCTCCTTTTCCATCTTCTTTTTCTTCTCTCTGCCCGGACTATTGAAATAAAATCGTCTCCTGAGCGAATTAGTACTACAGGTGATAGGGAATTAACTTCTTGTGCTAAGGCAGTGGTTTGAGATCAGCTGTCGTCTTTCTAAAAAACTTAAGTTGTTTTAAAAAAAGGTGGAACTTGTATCGCCTTCGTTATGAAAACATTTTCTGAAGAAAGGAGAGTATCTACCGACAAAGCCAGGCACACCGTAATATGCTTTGTATGAGGCTGTCAGTGCTTTAACAAATAAAAGCTTATCAACATACAAAATCGGTTCTATTAATGTGGATGAATATGAAGATAGAAAAAAATAACATGAAACAAAAAAAAAAAAAAAAATTTCCAAATTTCTTTCCGCTGTCTTTTAGAGTCTCTTCTTTATTTCTGTCTGACTGTCCAGATATATTCAACCTCACTGAAGTCTCTTTTTTATTTCTGTCTGTCTGTCCAGATATATTCAACCTCATTGAAGTCTCTTCTTTATTTTCCCAACTCTATGGAGATGTTCTCCACGTGGGACCAGCTCAGTAAGTTCAGCGGATCTCAAACAATGAGAAAACATTCACGACGGTTGCTCTATGCTACACCCACAAGTAGTTTCATATTAATATCCATATTCCAGGAATTCACTTTTTTTACAGCAAATTAATTCCATGAGGATTACAGGGTTCATCTTCGTAATCTAGCTCAGTATTTCCCAACCTGTTGTCCGCGGAACATAAGTGGCCCCTGGTGAATTATCAAGTGGTCCGAGGTTGAATTATCAGTTTGGTAATAGGTGCCACTTATTAAAGAAAAGGCAGCTGGTTAGCCGAGTGGTTAGGTGTTCGGTCTACTGATCAGGTTTAAGTCCCAGCAGTGGGGATTTTTTTCCTGCTAGCACCACACTAAAAAAAGGCCCCAGGGTTCGCCCAGCATCTAAAATGGGTACCAGATAAATCAGGGAATGTAAATGCGGCTTGATGTGATACTGACCGCATCACACTTTCATGTGCCGAAGGTCATGCAAAATATGGGCCTAACACCATATCCCCGATATGCCTTAATGGCGTGGAAACGGGGATTTTATCTTTTTTTTAACCTTTTATATTAAAAAAAACAATGAATGTGATATTAAAAGCTCTTAAGACGTGACCAGAAACCGAGAGCTGCTGTTACTATACAGTCTAACTGACCGTTTCACTGTGCTATTTATAGAATGGAAGCACGGACTGTCCAACGAGTACACCTGTGTAGACGTCTGCTCTTACAATCTCAAGCGACAAGTTTTTACACACGAACTTACGACACACCGGCTTAGCGTCGAGAAAGTTTGCGTTACATCTTTTAGGTAGGAACAAGCTTGAAATTTGGAGATGTAAGAGGTAGGAAACGTGAATTAACCACGCAAATACTGCTTCTTGTTACTGTGCAAGTCCAAAACAGATAAAGTCAGTCATGGCTGAAAGTGCTCAGCAAGATATCGGCCTTCTCAGAGAAGACCTGCTAATATTGGTAAGCAAAGTTAATGTCGACACTCGGGAGTTTAGAATACACCTAAAAACCGACTGTATTCCAGTGAGCTAAGGAAAGAACTAGTTTATTAATTAACTAGCACACATTAATTATTCTTACATCCTTCCAGTGCCGTTAAATGTCACATAGGGCTTGCATAATAGTTTGCCAAGTTTTCCAGTTTTCAGCAAGTCTTTCAACTTCATCAAGGGATGTTATGCCCACTAAACTGGCTTCTCTTAACAATGTCCTCTTTAGAGTTTCACGTGGTCGACCTCTTTTTCTTCAGCCTGCTTAATTATTAATTAATTATTAATTAATTGTTAGTGTGTACGTAAATATGTAATAATTATATGGCGATGCAATAACAATTGAAGGTTATGAAATACCAGAGATTAGATATGTTGATGACACAGTATTATTGTCCACAACACAAAAAGGAAAAGAATTGTGACAGTCCATAAGAACGGCGAAGAGGAAAATCTCTATCTTAATGTGAAGAAAACTAAATAAACACACACACACTTAACATACACATTACACACATAACATACACACACATTACACACAGACACGCACGCGCGTACGCACATGCACACACACACAACACACAGACACACACCCATGTATACATATATAAGAATGCAAGATGAAAATTGACAACTGACGAAACAAACAAGGCAGTTGATATATATATATCAGTGAGGAAATGCTGGAAGAAGTGGAGACTTTTGAATATGTTTTGTTTTTTTGCTAATGGATGCATCAGCAGCAGGCCATCTTGCTCACAACTGAGAGGCCTACAGGAGTGCTGTTAGGGAGGCAAAGTTCCACAAGGGACATGCAAATGAATGAATGAAGATGAAAATATTACATTCACAAATATAGGATAATGAACTACATAAGAAGTAACTGATCTAATAAGATAGCGCGCACGCACATGTACATACACACACACAAATACATTTTCAATGGAGTTCTTCTGACATTCCACTCTCGCATAGTTACTAAGATAATTTCTAACAAGATACAAGATCTAACAAATTATGTTTAGAACTATGTTCTTTTATAACATAACTTGGTGGCTGGCGAGAGAGATGCTATTACAGGCTATTATATGCTATTATATACTATTAGAGGCTATTAGATATTCTATGAAGGTAAAAAGGTAATCCTGTCATGCCTTAGAGGCACATAGGGATATGGTGTTAGTGCCCATATTTTCCTTGACCTGTCAGCACACTAGAGGGTGATATGGTCAGTATCATGCCTAGCCGCCTTACCTTCCCCAACTCCAGAAGAAGTGTCTCCGGCCAGATTATATGAAGGCAAATAGTAAATACTGAAAAAAGGCTTGAGTTAAAGGATAAAGTATTACTAATGGATTTTAGATGGTAGGGAATGAAATTCAAGAGCTGTATCACAGAATATGCAAGGCTTTTCTTGTACAGATCTAGCCTGGGTTTAGGAAGAAGACAGTTTCTTAAACTTTGACTATGTTTAATGCTGTATATAAAAATGGCCACAAGTAAGGCAGAGCATTGTGCCAAAAATTCTATGAACAAATTTGAGTTTGCTTAAATAAATCTATTTTTGAGGGATAGAATGTTTGCCAAGCTAGATTTCTCTTTACTTCTCATAATTTTTCCCAGCGCCTTGTCAAGTACTTTCCTGTTGGAGGATTGTGTACAACACCAGAAACTTTGGGAAATAATGGAAAAAAATGGGATTTCCAACATATTTGATACAATTAACATCACTGCTGTATCTAGACCAACAAGCAGCAGTAAGAATAAATGGTGAAACGACAACTTGGTTTCACATACAACAAGGGGTCCGTCAGGGGTACATATTGTCACCTTACTTATTTAACTTGTATACTGAAAATATAATGAGGAATGTTAGAGAAGATGTAGACAAAGAATATTACGATGCCATAACAATTGGAGGTTATGAAATACCAGAGATTAGATATGCTGATGACACAGTATTACTGTCCAAAACACAAAAAGGAGTGCAAAAATTAATTATGTCAGACTGTAAGAAAAGCGAAGATCAGAACCTCTATCTTAATGCAAATAAAACTAAATTGATGACAATTGACAAAACAAACAAGGCAGCTGAAGTATGTATCCATGAGGAAAAATTGGAAGAAGTGGAGAGTTTTGAATATCTTGGATCACTACTCACTAATAATGGAGATCTCACTCTCTGAACCTTAAATGCCCAGGGCACATGGGGTTTCTGCAAGGGTTTTCCACAAATAGCTGCCCTTTGCCTTTTTCTCTGCTCTTGCCCAAGTGAGCCCTCTATTGCTCAACATCATTTCTGTTGATACAATGGAGATACAATGGAGGAAATTAAAAGGACATCTATCACTATTCAGAAAGTAAAACAACTAAAGAATCTGTGGAGAGGAACAGATAGAACTACAAAAATAAGATTTTTAAGGGCATGCATCTTTCCCATTGCAACATGTGCTTGGGAGACCTGGACACTTAACAAAACAGCTGAGAAACACATAAATGCCTTTGAATGTAAATGAAGAGTTCTTCAGATATCATGGACTACAAGAACTTAATATTGAAGAAGGCTGGCTAGTAAAGAGGATTAAACAAAGAAAACTTAACTATTTTGGACACATTAAATGTCATGATAATCTAGAGAAGATAATCTTGGAAGGGTACATAATGGGAAAAAGAAAGAGAGGAAGACCAAGGCAAAAATGGCTACAAGACATCATTGATGATCTACAAATGGATGCATCAGCAGCAGTGCATCTTGCTTACACCTGGTAGGCCTACAGGAGTGCTATTAGGGAGGCAAAGTTCCACAAGGGACATGCAAATGAATGAATGAATGTACATAAAACTCAGTGGAGATACAATCAGGGAGATTATTTAAAAAAAAGGACATATATTGCTTTCCAGAAGCCAAAACAATTAAAGAAGACGGAACTACAAAAATTACTACAGGAATTTAATATTGAAAAAGGTTGGTTAGTAAAGAAGATTAAACAGAGATTTCAGACATAGTAAACATCATGAGAGTTTGGAGGAGACACTCTTGGAAAGGTACATAATGGGAAAAAAGATGAGGAAGAACAAAGTGAAGGTGGCAACAAGACATTGTTGATGATTTGGTAATAATGCACCAGCAGCAGGGCATCTTGCTTACAGCTGAGCAGTCTTTAAAAAAGCTGTTTGGGAGGCAAAGTTCCACAAGGGACATTCTAATGAATGAGTGACATAAAACTCAAGGCTTAACAGAAACCACATCATCTATCATGATAGTTGAGTGTGTGTGTAATGGCTTATATTGATAGCATTAATTCATTCTGGAGTTATCTGATTGACCACTTTAAACACAGACTAATGCAGAAGAGCCACATCATCATCACCATTACCAGCACCACCACCACCACAATCATCATCTGACTTCTGTACTCCCAATGGAGCAAAAGGCATCTACAAAGGTTCTCCAGCCAATCCTGTCTTGAGCAAGTTGGGATACCTCAAACCTTGTCTTTTTCCTGCTTCCTTTTGTTGTTCCTGTATTGTGTGTCTCCATGTCCCAAATGGCCTGCCCCTCTTTCTTTTTCCTTGAGGTGTCCATGTCAAGGAAGTATAGAGGTGTCTTGATTTTTACATTCATGGTGTGTGGCCGAGCCATTTCCATCTCTGTCTTTTGACCTCTTTAGTAATGTTCTCAATGCCTATTCATGTGGTTATTTCCTTGTTTGTCACACAGCATGTTGCATGCATCTACTTTTCTTAGCTCTTGTTGGTGGCTTCCTGCTGATCAGGCAACCATTGTGTAAGAATTGGTACCTGCATCCTTCAGCTTCAAAAGAAAAGGTGGTCAGAGACAGACATCATCATCTGATGTGCCATCAGATCTAGGAAAGTATAGACACTGGCACAGTATCCCCTAGGTGCCCCAATCAAAAGGCACAAAACTGGGAGAATATTCAATAGTAAGTTCTTTATCACTGCATGTTAGAAAATAATCCTAAAATGCTATACTGAACCTATCGTATTATGTGAAAGTTAATCATGTACAAAAGGCAGGTCCGCACAGAGATCATTGGAAGCAGTTAAAATGTTGTTTATCAGAAGAGTGTTCTGAATTCCCTGGACACCAAAGATGACTAATGAAGAATGTATGAGAAGAGCTGGAGAGACAAAATCTTACTAAAAAAATATGAGTGAGATGATTTACTTTCACAGGACACGCAATGAAAAGAGGGGACATTGAAAATATTGTGACAACAGGAAAAATAGATGGAAGAAGAGCCAGGTGAATGCTGAGAGAAATGGTACTAGATAGTTTGACAAGATGGTGTGTCATGAGATCACCAACTGAACTGATGGTTTGCATTAGGGATTGGGTATTAGGGAGAGACATTATAGCCAACACTAGTTGGCATGGCAACTGATGATAACAGTGTTCCAGTTGTTGCATCCCCAACACAAAGAGCATATTGTGAAAAATAAATCTGTCATCCAACACCACAATATAGAAAATACTGTGGATATACTGACCACATTGGCCTGGCTGTATTAAAGTACCTTCTTCTTCTTCTTCAGCTTTCCGAGCCATTAAGGCTCATTGCTGCAGATAAAGTTTGCCTCCATTCCTCTCTATTTCTAATTTTCTCTCTCCAGTTGGTGACACCAATTTCTTTTATATCCTCTTCTATGTTGTCTTTCCATCTCTGTTTTGGTCTATCACTTGGTCTTGTTTCCCTCATCTCTTGTACGTACATAATTTTTGTTTGTCTGTTCTCTTCCATTCTTTCTACATGGCCCAGCCAGTGTAGTCTGTTCAGTTTCAAGACATTAATAATTCATTGGTATTTAAATAAGCTGTTCAGTTCAGTGTTCTTTCTAGCTCTCCATTCTCCACTATTGGTATCCTTTATCGGCCCAAAGATTCTTCTTAGGATCTTGTTCTCAAAGGTCTGCAATTGTTCATCTTTCTTTGTTGTACTCCACGTTTCTGATCCATACATGACAACTGGTCTTATTATGGCTTTGTAGATTTTTATTTTGGTGTTTTGGGACATGATTTTGGATTTTAACAGGTGTTGTAAGGCGAAGCATATTTTATTCCCTATCTGTATTCTGATTTTAATTTCCTTGCTTACTGTGTTGCTTCTGTTGAAGGTGTTGTGCCTAGATATTTGTAAAGTTTCTGCTTTCCTAATAATCATCTCTCCAACATTTGTATAACCTGGATCATTCTGCCTCTGGTCTCTTTATATCTTCATATACTCTGTCTTATCTTGGTTAATGGTCAAGCCCACTTTAAGTGCCACATCTCTCAGGTGTATGCAGGTATTGATGACTTCTTGTATAGTTTCCCCCACTAGGTTGATTTCATCTGCATATCCTAGTGTTTTAGCTTGTTCTACTGCACTGCTTTCTTCCTTCACTTTTCTGATTATCTTTTCTAGTACTAGGTTGAATAGTAATGGAGATAATTTATCACCTTGTTTTAAACCAGTTCTTATAGAGAAGGGTTCTGACTTTCTTCTTTATATATTACTATATTTTGTGTCACCCAGCTGTAGAAATGGGTACTGACTTCTTCTGGAGTTGGGGAAGGAAAGGCAACCAGGCATGATACTGACCATATCACCCTCTAGTGTGCTGACAGGTCAAGGAAAATATGGGCACTAACACCATATCCCTATGTGCCTCTAAGCCATGACAGGATTACCTTTACCTTTTTATATTTTGTGTATCGTCTATACATATTCTGGTCAGATTGATTAATTTATTAGGTATCTCAAATTCTTTCATAATTTTCCATAAGCTGTTCCTATCTATGCTGTCATAAGCTTTCTTGAAGTCAGTCAAGATGTTGTGTACTTCTTTTCCATATTCCCAGTACTTTTCTGCTTTTTGACATAGATAAAATATTTGGTCAACAGTTGATCTGTTCTTCCTAAAACCTGCTTGATAGTCTCCCAGTATGTTCTTGCTGTATGGTTTTAATCTATTTAAAAGTATAATAGATAGTATTTTGTAGCTTCTTTGTAAGTAAGTAAAGTACCATCACTGACAGAAAAGTATATGAAAGATCTGGGGTAATATAAAGTCATCTTACATCCATCCAGTGCCGTTAAACATCACATAGTCGTTTGCCAAGTTTTTCTGTTTTCTGCAAGTTTTTCAACTTCATCAGGATATGTTATGCTCTCTAAACTAGCTTCTCTTAACAATGTCCTCTTTAGAGTTTCACATGGTTGACCTCTTTTTCTTCGGCCTGTTGTGCTTCACTTGATAGCTTGTTTTGGCATTCTCTGATTGTTTCTTCTCATCACATGATCTATATATATCCATCTTTTTTTTATGATCACCCATGAGACAGGTTGTTGTTTGCTCATCTGTCTTATCTCTGAGTTATTCTTAAATTCATTCCACTTTATACCAAGTATTTTCCTTAGGCATTTGTTTTCAAAAGAGTCTAATTTCTTGTTTATTTCTTTGGTTGGTTCCAGCTTTTGTGTGCATAAATGAGGGTGGATATCACATTTGAATTGAATAATCTTAACTTGGTTTTTGTTCTTATAACTTTTGAATTCCATATGTTCTCAAGATATTTGAAGGACAATGCTGCTTTTGCAGTTCTAAGACTTGATCCTGTTGTGTTCAGTCTCTTGGACTTGTCACCATTGTGTTTGGTCTGGTAGACTTGATGCCATTTGTTTCAGTCTCGCTAACTTGACGCCATTGGGTTTATTTTCACAGACTTAACACCATTGGATTTAGTCTGGCTGACTTGACACCAGAGGGTTGAGTCTGGTTGACTTAATGCCATTAGGTTCAGTCTCATGGACTTTACTCAGTTGGGCTCAGTCTAGTGGACTTGACAACATTTGGATCAGTCTCACAGATTTAATGCACTGGACTTCTGTCTGGCTGACTTGATGTTTATGAGATTGATTTAGTGTTCTTGACACCTCTTGGTTCCATCTTCTGGACTTGGTCCTGTTGTGTTCAGTCTCTTGGACTTATCACCATTGTGTTTGGTCTGGTAGACTTGATGTCATTTGTTTCAGTCTCGTAGACTTGACGCCATTGGGTTTAGGTCTGTGGACCTGATGACGTGGTTGGATCTCGAGGTCTTAACACTGTGGAGTTCCGGCTGACAAACTTCACTCCTCTGGGTCATGTCCAGCCACTACCGCATGCTAGCAACACTAACCTTTCTTTCAGTTTCTCACTTGCATGCAAACAGTACTAACTTTTCTTTCAGTTTCCCACTTGCATGCAAACAATACTAACTTTTCTTTCAGCTTCTCACTTGCATGCAAACAGTACTAACTTTTCTTTCAGCTTCTCACTTGCATGCAAACAGTACTAACTTTTCTTTCAGCTTCTCACTTGCGTGCTAACAATATTAACCTTTCTTTCAGTTTCGTGCTTTTGTACTAACAATTCAAACCTTTCTTTCATTTTCATGCTTGTGTACTAACAATACTAACCTTTCTTTCATTTTCATGCTTGTGTACTAACAATTCAAACCTTTCTTTCATTTTCATGCTTGTGTACTAACAATACTAACCTTTCTTTCATTTTCATGCTTGTGTACTAACAATTCAAACCTTTCTTTCATTTTCATGCTTGTGTACTAACAATACTAACCTTTCTTTCATTTTCATGCTTTTGTACTAACAATACTAACCTTTCTTTCATTTTCATGCTTGTGTACTAACAATACTAACCTTTCTTTCAGTTTCACGCTTGCTTACTAACAATACTAACTCTCTCCCGACATGTCTCTACCTTGCCGTGGTGGGAGAGCTAATGTTTCCAAATAACATGAAGAGCTATTCTGATGGTAGCATACCAAGAAGTTCAAGTTGTTGGAAACAGACAAAGAGAGACACTTAAACTCATATTCATTAACAGCTCTAACACTAATATGAACTTGATGGACTTGACACTAGGCTTGATGGACTTGACACCAGGCTTGATGGACTTGACACCAGCTTTGATGGATGACACCAGGGTTGATGGACTTGACACCAGGCTTGATGGACTTGACACCAGGTTTTATGGACTTGACACCAGTCTTGATGGACTTGACATGAGGGTTCATGGACTTTACTCAGTTGGGCTCAGTCTAGTGGACTTGACAACATTTGGATCAGTCTCACAGATTTAATGCACTGGACTTCTGTCTGGCTGACTTGATGTTTCTGAGATTGATTTAGTGTTCTTGATACCTCTTGGTTCCATCTTCTGGACTTGGTCCTGTTGTGTTCAGTCTCTTGGACTTGTCACCATTGTGTTTGGTCTGGTAGACTTGATGCCATTTGTTTCAGTCTCGTAGACTTGATGCCATTGGGTTTAGGTCTGTGGACCTGATGACGTGGTTGGATCTCGAGGTCTTAACACTGTGGAGTTCCGGCTGACAAACTTCACTCCTCTGGGTCATGTCCAGCCACTACCGCATGCTAGCAACACTAACTTTTCTTTCAGTTTCTCACTTGCATGCTAACAATACTAACTTTTCTTTCAGTTTCTCACTTGCATGCAAACAATACTAACTTTTCTTTCAGTTTCCCACTTGCATGCAAACAGTACTAACTTTTCTTTCAGCTTCTCACTTGCATGCAAACAGTACTAACTTTTCTTTCAGCTTCTCACTTGCGTGCTAACAATATTAACCTTTCTTTCAGTTTCGTGCTTTTGTACTAACAATTCAAACCTTTCTTTCATTTTCATGCTTGTGTACTAACAATACTAACCTTTCTTTCATTTTCATGCTTGTGTACTAACAATTCAAACCTTTCTTTCATTTTCATGCTTGTGTACTAACAATACTAACCTTTCTTTCATTTTCATGCTTGTGTACTAACAATTCTAACCTTTCTTTCATTTTCATGCTTGTGTACTAACAATACTAACCTTTCTTTCATTTTCATGCTTTTGTACTAACAATACTAACCTTTCTTTCATTTTCATGCTTGTGTACTAACAATACTAACCTTTCTTTCAGTTTCACGCTTGCTTACTAACAATACTAACTCTCTCCCGACATGTCTCTACCTTGCCGTGGTGGGAGAGCTAATGTTTCCAAATAACATGAAGAGCTATTCTGATGGTAGCATACCAAGAAGTTCAAGTTGTTGGAAACAGACAAAGAGAGACACTTAAACTCATATTCATTAACAGCTCTAACACTAATATGAACTTGATGGACTTGACACCAGGTTTGATAAACTTGACACCAGGCTTGATGGACTTAACACCAGCATTGATGAACGACACCAGGCTTGATGGACTTGACACCAGGCTTGATGGACGACTCCAGGCTTGATGGACTTGACACCAGGCTTGATGGACGACTCCAGGCTTGATGGACTTGACACTAGGCTTGATGGACTTGACACCAGGCTTGATGGAGTTTACACCAGGATTGATGGACTTGACACCAAGCTTGCTGGTTTTGACACCAGGCTTGATGGAGTTGACACCAGGCTTGATGTAGTTGACACCAGGCTTGATGGACTTGACATCAGGGTTGATGGAGTTGACACCAGGCTTGATGGAGTCGACACCAGGCTTGATGGAGTTGACACCAGGGTTGATGGACATGTCACCAGGCTTGATGGAGTTGACATCAGGCTTGATTTACTTGTAACCAGGCTTGATGGAGTTGACACCAGGCTTGATGGAGTTGACACCATGCTTGATGGACTTGACATCAGGCTTGATGGAGTTGACACCAGGCTTGATGGACTTGTCACCAGGCTTGATGGACTTGACTCCAGGGTTGATGGAGTTGACATCAGGGTTGATGGAGTTGACACCAGGCTTGATGGAGTTGACACCAGGCTTGATGGAGTTGACACCAAGGTTGATGGACTTGTCACCAGGCTTGATGGAGTTGACATCAGGCTTGATTTACTTGTAACCAGGCTTGATGGAGTTGACACCAGGCTTGATGGAGTTGACACCAGGCTTGATGGAGTTGACACCAGGGTTGATGGACTTGTCACCAGGCTTGATGGAGTTGACATCAGGCTTGATTTACTTGTAACCAGGCTTGATGGAGTTGACACCAGGCTTGATGGAGTTGACACCAGGCTTGATGGAGTTGACACCAGGTTTGATGGACTTGACACCAGGCTTGATGGACTTGACACCAGACTTGATGGACATAGCACTTTATTGAAGAGCAATCTGCACATACAACGCTGGTCTGTGGCAGAGGAGGAAAAGCAACATCAGTTCTAGAAAACAGTTGCTCTTACTCTTCATTGGCCATAGTACTGGAAAGAAGTGGCAGTAGACCAAGCCTCATGAAAAATGACTTTGTGTAAAGGTTCAGTGTTTTTTGGGGAGCTATTGGAGACCAAATTTGTAACAAAAGATATAATCACAAGAGACAAGCTTCGGCTGTGGTTGATTATTCTGATCCAGTACTGGTAGAATCACTCATATGAAAATCCTCTTCATATAGACATGGTAGAGGTTATATATGAGCATTTGTTTTTGTTGAACTTCACAGGTGGAGGTTGATATCTCTGGCAGCTCAGAAGTTCATATCAAACGTAGCAAATAATGCAATGCAACTCTCAGAGATGAAGGTATCAGGGCAGAATTACAAAAGACAGGGAAAGGTAAGAATTTGGACGTAGTATTTCACTTAATCCTTCCAAAAGGAGTCAAGATGTTTTTTCTTTTTTAAGCCATGAAGGTGAAGAAAAAAACAGAGTCAGAGAGAGAGAGAGAGAGAGAAGATTCAGGGAAAACTTTATCAGATCAGAGAAAGATGGGAAAGTTATGGGACACATCAGACTGAAATATGGAAAGATGAAAGAATGCACTGAGTAATGTATTTGAGGGTCTCACATGCAAAATGACCGTGAACATTTGAAGGTGTTTTTGCAGGAAACAATGAGCTTGCATATAAGATGCGTTCACATTTATGTCCTTGGTATTTTGGTGGTGTTCAAGTCTAATTAACCGCACCTGAAGGTAAAAAACTGAGAGTGTTTTCTTTTAATATAAAAGTTAAGGGATAACTGATACATTACCTTTATTATTGTTAGTGCCAGTCATCATCCTCATTTTCTTCTTCTTTCAGTTCATCTTCAGCACTGACGCTGGTATCAGATTCATAGTTTGAGTCATCCAACCCGCCCTAACCTCTGAGCACAGATCTGGCCCGAGGGAGAGGAGCTGAAATAAAAGCTTACATGGCTGCCTCTCAACCTTGGAGAAGATGGCAGACCTTGTCAGGGTGACAGAGCGGCAGATTCAGCACCACCAACATTCCTTGAACACTGAAGAAAAATAGCTGGAGACTTCTCAGACTATGTCACATCCTCACTCCCATCCATGTTACTAGAAGCACATCATTTACTAAACCTAATTACAAGAAATTCATTTGTGATTCCCCATCCCTCACCCCCTCCCAAAAAAGTTCTGTTTATTCACTGTGTCAGTAAATGTATATTTGGTTTCTTTAGCTTGTCTCTTGGGGTCAGTGCAAGGTTCCCAGTAATTAACCCAATTTGAGAAACCCGTATACATAAAGGTTGCATTGTTGGGGAATGATACAGAATAGACCATCACAGAAACCTGAAATCCCTCCCTTTTGTACTGATGTGTCAGTGTGCCCATTTTCCAGGAGATATGATGTGAGCATTCCAGCCATTACTGAGAAGAATATCCTCCCTTCTAGACTGAGAAGAGAGATTGGTCTGAACTGGCTGATGTCATTGGGGTTTTGCTCTTGACGATCATATAATCCATTGTCTTTTTTTTTTTTTTAAAGCCATGAAGGTGAAGAAAAAAACAGAGTCAAAGAGAGAGAGAGAGAGAGAGAGAGAGAGAGAAGATTCAGGGAAAACTTTATCAGATCAGAGAAAGATGGGAAAGTTATGGGACACATCAGACTGAAATATGGAAAGATGAAAGAATGCATTGAGTAATGTATTTGAGGGTCTCACATGCAAAATGACCGTGAACATTTGAAGGTGTTTTTGCAGGAAACAATGAGCTTGCATATAAGATGTGTTCACATTTATGTCCTTGGTATTTTGGTGGTGTTCAAGTCTAATTACCGCACCTGAAGGTAAAAAACTGAGCGTGTTTTCTTTTAATATAAAAGTTAAGGGATAACTGATGCATTACCTTTATTATTGTTAGTGCCAGTCATCATCCTCATTTTCTTCTTCTTTCAGTTCATCTTCAGCACTGACGCTGGTATCAGATTCATAGTTTGAGTCATCCAACCCGCCCTAACCTCTGAGCACAGATCTGGCCCGAGGGAGAGGAGCTGAAATAAAAGCTTACATGGCTGCCACTCAACCTTGGAGAAGATGGCAGACCTTGTCAGGGTGACAGAGCGGCAGATTCAGCACGACCAACATTCCTTGAACACTGAAGAAAAATAGCTGGAGACTTCTCAGACTATGTCACATCCTCACTCCCATCCATGTTACTAGAAGCACATCATTTACTAAACCTAATTACAAGAAATTCATTTGTGATTCCCCATCCCTCACCCCCTCCCAAAAAAGTTATGTTTATTCACTGTGTCAGTAAATGTATATTTAGTTTCTTTAGCTTGTCTCTTGGGGTCAGTGCAAGGTTCCCAGTAATTAACCCAATTTGAGAAACCCATATACATGAAGGTTGCATGGTTGGGGAATGATACAAAATAGACCATCACAGAAACCTGAAATCCCTCCCTTTTGTACTGATGTGTCAGTGTGCCCATTTTCCAGGAGATATGATGTGAGCATTCCAGCCATTACTGAGAAGAATATCCTCCCTTCTACACTGAGAAGAGAGATTGGTCTGAACTGGCTGATGTCATTGGGGTTTTGCTCTTGAGGATCATATAATCCATTGTCTTTTTTTTTTTTGCTCCCTGCTAATACACCTTTGATCCCTGCTGATCTAGGGAAACCCCAGAGACTGGGCTGACCCCAGTGCCGGTCAGTCTAAAAACTTCTGCCCAAGTGCAAAATTGAACCAGGGACCTTCTGGTTGGCAGACTAGTGTGCTAACCACTACACAACCACGGTGATGTAGCATAACATTGGCAGACTAGTATGCTAACCACTACACAACCACAGTGATGTAGCATAACACTGGCAGACTAGTATGCTAACCACTACACAACCACAGTGATGTAGCATAACATTGGCAGACTAGTGTGCTAACCACTACACAACCACAGTGATGTAGCATAACATTGGCAGACTAGTGTGCTAACCACTACACAACCACAGTGATGTAGCGTAACATTGGCAGACTAGTGTGCTAACCACTACACAACCACAGTGATGTAGCGTAACATTGGCAGACTAGTGTGCTAACCACTACACAACCACAGTGATGTAGCGTAACATTGGCAGACTAGTGTGCTAACCACTACACAACCACAGTGATGTAGCATAACGTTGGCCAGTTTTAAAAGTGACAGCATGTTCTTACATGCTTGTTTAAGTCCAAGCAGTTCCAAAGATACAAATGACTTTTGTTCATAACTCTATTCATAAGTTGAATATGCATGTAAGTTGGAACATTTAGGTACAGTTTGTATCTGACATCAGTCAAATGTCCCTTCTATTAAAAAAAAAATGAAAGAAACCAACCAACTGCTGTAGATGTGCAATGTTTTGATGTGTGTCACAAAGTAGTGCTTAATTGTTATTACAGCCCATTGTTGTAACTTGAATTTTTAATATAACAGACTTTACCCAACATTGGTTACTACAAGTAGTACGTAAGTAGGACATTGATACCCTGCGGACTGGCTGTACTTTTTTCAGATTCCCCAAGATACGAGGGTTCTGATTTCATGCTGAAAATGATGATGTTTATGATGACAGTTTTAATCATAGGTTGTTATGGTGACAGTTTTGATGATGACAGATAAGACGTCCTTTGATATTTTTGATGATAATTGGCCTCCATGCCTTTCATCACTCCCTTGACCACATGCATGAAGACGGATATCCTTTGATAATTTTGGTGATAATTGACTTCCATACCTTTAATCACTCCCCTGAACACATGCTCAAAGATGGGTATCCTTTAATCTTTTTGGTGATAATTAGCTTCAGTGCCTTTCATCATTCCCCTGAGCACATGCAAGAAGAAGGATGTCCTTTGATATTTTTATTGATAATTAACTTCCATGCCTTTCATCATTTCCCTGAGCATATGCGAGAAGAAGGATGTCCTTTAGTAACTTTGGTGATAGCTGGCTTCCAAGGCTTTCATCATTTCCCTAAGCACATATACAAAAATGGATGTCCTGTGATATTTTTGGTGACAATTGACTTCCATGCCTTTCATCATTCCTCTGAGCTCATACAATAAGACAGATGTCCTTTGATATTTTTGGTGATAATTGGCTTCCATGCCTTTCATAGAGTATGCATGAAGACATATGTCCTTTGAAAATGTTGGTGATAATTGGGTTCCATAACTTTTGACATTCCCCTTAGCACATACAAGAAGACAGATATCCTTTTATACTTTTATTCATAATTGGCTTCCATGCTTTTCATCATTCCCCTGAGCACATACAAGACAGAAGTTGTCATTTGATATTTTTGGTTATTATTGGCTCCCATACCTTTCTTCATGTCCCTGAGCACATACAATAAGACAGTTGTCCTTTGATATTTTTGGTGATAATAGGCGTCCATGCCTTTCATGGTATATGGAAGAATTATGTCCTTTGATAATGTTGATGATAGCTGGCATCCATGTCTTTAATCATTCCCTTTAACACATGTAAGAGAACAGATATCCTTTGATATTTTTGGTAATAATAGGCTTCCATATCTTTCATCATTCCCCTGAGAACATGTACGACGACAGATGTCCTTTGATAATTTTGGTGATAATTATCTTCCATGCCTTCCACAGCATATGCAAGAAGATGGATGTTTTTGGTATCTTTGGTGATAATTGGCTTCCATGCCTTTCAACATTCTCCTCAGCACATCCAAGATGACGGATGTCCTGTGATATTTTTGGTGATAATTGGCTCATATGCTTTTCATAGCATAAACAAGAAGACGGATACATTTTGATATTTTTGGTGATATTTGATTTCCATGACTTTCATCATTCCCCTTGACACATGATAGAAGATGGATGTCCTTTGATATTTTTGGTGATATCTGGTTTTCATGCCTTTCATCATTCCTCTGAGCATATGCAAGAAGAAGGAGGTCCTTGATAACTTTGATGATAGCTGGCTTCCATGCCTTTTATCATTCCCCTGAGCACATGAAGAACACTCATGTCCTGTGATATTTTTGGTGATAATTTATCTCCCATGCCTTTCAACATGTTCCTGAGAACTTACAAGAAGACAGTTTTCCACTGATATTTTTGGTGATAATTGGCTTCCATACCGTTCATCATTTCCCTGAGCATATGTAAGTGGACAGATTTCCTTTGATATTTTAATGACAATTGACTTATGACATTTCATAGCAAGTGTAAGAAGTCAGATGTCCTTTGATATTTTTGATGATAATTGGCTCCCACGCCTTTAATCATTCCCCTGATCATATGCAAGAAGACAGATGTCCATTGATATTTTTGGTCATAATTGATTTCCTTGCCTTTCATCATTCTCCTGAGCACATGGAAGATGACAGATTCCTTTGATATATTTGGTAATAGTTGGCTTCCATGCCTTTCATCATTCATCTAAGCATATGCAACAACAAAGATATCATATGATATCGTATTTAATAATTGGCTTCCATACTTTTCATCATTCCCCTAAGCACATATAAGAAGACAGATGTCCTTTGATATTTTTGGTTATAGTTGGCTTCCATGTTTCTCATCATTCCCCTGAGGACATGTACTAAGACAGATGTCCTTTGATATTTTTGGTAATAATTGGCTTCCATGCCTTTCACTGCATATGGAAGAAGATGGACATCCTTTGATATTTTTGATAATTGGCTTCCATGCCATTCATCATTACTGTTAGCACATGTAAGAGGACAGATGTCCTTTGATATTTTTGGTGATAATTTCACTTCCATTCCTTTCATCATTCCCCTGAGCACATGCAAGAAGACAGATGTCCTGTGATATTTTTGGTGATAATTGGCTTCCATCGCTTTCATCATTCATCTGAACATATGCAATAACAAAGATGTCCTATGATATCGTCTTTGATAGTTGGCTTCCATGACTTTCTTCATGTCCCTGAGCACATACAATAAGACAGTTGTCCTTTGATATTTTTGGTGATAATAGGCGTCCATGCCTTTCATGGTATATGGAAGAATTATGTCCTTTGATAATGTTGATGATAGCTGGCATCCAATGTCTTTAATCATTCCCTTTAACACATGTAAGAGAACAGATATCCTTTGATATTTTTGGTAATAATAGGCTTCCATATCTTTCATCATTCCCCTGAGAACATGTACGACGACAGATGTCCTTTGATAATTTTGGTGATAATTATCTTCCATGCCTTCCACAGCATATGCAAGAAGATGGATGTTTTTGGTATCTTTGGTGATAATTGGCTTCCATGCCTTTCAACATTCTCCTCAGCACATCCAAGATGACGGATGTCCTGTGATATTTTTGGTGATAATTGGCTCATATGCTTTTCATAGCATAAACAAGAAGACGGATACATTTTGATATTTTTGGTGATATTTGATTTCCATGACTTTCATCATTCCCCTTGACACATGATAGAAGATGGATGTCCTTTGATATTTTTGGTGATATCTGGTTTTCATGCCTTTCATCATTCCTCTGAGCATATGCAAGAAGAAGGAGGTCCTTGATAACTTTGATGATAGCTGGCTTCCATGCCTTTTATCATTCCCCTGAGCACATGAAGAACACTCATGTCCTGTGATATTTTTGGTGATAATTTATCTCCCATGCCTTTCAACATGTTCCTGAGAACTTACAAGAAGACAGATGTCCATTGATATTTTTGGTGATAATTGGCTTCCATACCGTTCATCATTTCCCTGAGCATATGTAAGTGGACAGATTTCCTTTGATATTTTAATGACAATTGACTTATGACATTTCATAGCAAGTGTAAGAAGTCAGATGTCCTTTGATATTTTTGATGATAATTGGCTTCCATGCTTTTCATCATTCCCCTGAGAAAATGTACGACGACAGATGTCCTTTGATAATTTTGGTGATAATTATCTTCCATGCCTTCCACAGCATATGCAAGAAGATGGATGTTTTTGGTATCTTTGGTGATAATTGGCTTCCATGCCTTTCAACATTCTCCTCAGCACATCCAAGATGACGGATGTCCTGTGATATTTTTGGTGATAATTGGCTCATATGCTTTTCATAGCATAAACAAGAAGACGGATACATTTTGATATTTTTGGTGATATTTGATTTCCATGACTTTCATCATTCCCCTTGACACATGATAGAAGATGGATGTCCTTTGATATTTTTGGTGATATCTGGTTTTCATGCCTTTCATCATTCCTCTGAGCATATGCAAGAAGAAGGAGGTCCTTGATAACTTTGATGATAGCTGGCTTCCATGCCTTTTATCATTCCCCTGAGCACATGAAGAACACTCATGTCCTGTGATATTTTTGGTGATAATTTATCTCCCATGCCTTTCAACATGTTCCTGAGAACTTACAAGAAGACAGTTTTCCACTGATATTTTTGGTGATAATTGGCTTCCATACCGTTCATCATTTCCCTGAGCATATGTAAGTGGACAGATTTCCTTTGATATTTTAATGACAATTGACTTATGACATTTCATAGCAAGTGTAAGAAGTCAGATGTCCTTTGATATTTTTGATGATAATTGGCTCCCACGCCTTTAATCATTCCCCTGATCATATGCAAGAAGACAGATGTCCATTGATATTTTTGGTCATAATTGATTTCCTTGCCTTTCATCATTCTCCTGAGCACATGGAAGATGACAGATTCCTTTGATATATTTGGTAATAGTTGGCTTCCATGCCTTTCATCATTCATCTAAGCATATGCAACAACAAAGATATCATATGATATCGTATTTAATAATTGGCTTCCATACTTTTCATCATTCCCCTAAGCACATATAAGAAGACAGATGTCCTTTGATATTTTTGGTTATAGTTGGCTTCCATGTTTCTCATCATTCCCCTGAGGACATGTACTAAGACAGATGTCCTTTGATATTTTTGGTAATAATTGGCTTCCATGCCTTTCACTGCATATGGAAGAAGATGGACATCCTTTGATATTTTTGATAATTGGCTTCCATGCCTTTCATCATTACTGTTAGCACATGTAAGAGGACAGATGTCCTTTGATATTTTTGGTGATAATTTCACTTCCATTCCTTTCATCATTCCCCTTAGCACATGCAAGAAGACAGATGTCCTGTGATATTTTTGGTGATAATTGGCTTCCATCGCTTTCATCATTCATCTGAACATATGCAATAACAAAGATGTCCTATGATATCGTCTTTGATAGTTGGCTTCCATGACTTTCGTCATTTCCATAAGCACATATAAGAAGACAGATGTCCTTTAATATTTTTGGTTATAACTGGCTCACTTACCTTTCGTAGTATATAGAAGAATAAGGGTGTCCTTTTATATTTTTGGTGATAATTAACTTCCATGCCTTTCATCATTTCCCTCAGCATATGCAAGAAGATGGATGTCCTTTGATATTTTTTGTGATAATTGGCTTCCATGACTTTCATCATTCCCCTTTGGCACATGCTAGAACACGAATTTTCTGTGATATTTTTTATGATAACTGGTTTCCATGCTTTCATGATTCCCTTTAGCATACACAAGAAGACAAATGTCCTTTGATATATTTGGTGATAATTGGCTTCCATGCATTTTCATCATTCCCCTGATCATATGCAAGAAGACAGATGTCCTTTGATATTTTTGGTCATAATTGATTTCCTTGCCTTTCATCATTCTCCTGAGCACATGGAAGATGACAGATTCCTTTGATATATTTGGTAATAGTTGGCTTCCATGCCTTTCATCATTCATCTAAGCATATGCAACAACAAAGATATCATATGATATCGTATTTAATAATTGGCTTCCATGCCTTTCATCATTCCCCTAAGCACATATAAGAAGACAGATGTCCTTTGATATTTTGGTTATAGTTGGCTTCCATGTTTCTCATCATTCCCCTGAGGACATGTACTAAGACAGATGTCCTTTGATATTTTTGGTAATAATTGGCTTCCATGCCTTTCACTGCATATGGAAGAAGATGGACATCCTTTGATATTTTTGATAATTGGCTTCCATGCCATTCATCATTACTGTTAGCACATGTAAGAGGACAGATGTCCTTTGATATTTTTGGTGATAATTTCACTTCCATTCCTTTCATCATTCCCCTGAGCACATGCAAGAAGACAGATGTCCTGTGATATTTTTGGTGATAATTGGCTTCCATCGCTTTCATCATTCATCTGAACATATGCAATAACAAAGATGTCCTATGATATTGTCTTTGATAGTTGGCTTCCATGACTTTCGTCATTTCCATAAGCACATATAAGAAGACAGATGTCCTTTAATATTTTTGGTTATAACTGGCTCACTTACCTTTCGTAGTATATAGAAGAATAAGGGTGTCCTTTTATATTTTTGGTGATAATTAACTTCCATGCCTTTCATCATTTCCCTCAGCATATGCAAGAAGATGGATGTCCTTTGATATTTTTTGTGATAATTGGCTTCCATGACTTTCATCATTCCCCTTTGGCACATGCTAGAACACGAATTTTCTGTGATATTTTTTTATGATAACTGGTTTCCATGCTTTCATGATTCCCTTTAGCATACACAAGAAGACAAATGTCTTTTGACATATTTGGTGATAATTGGCTTCCATGCATTTTCATCATTCCCCTGAGCACATGTAAGTAGACAGATTTCCTTTGATATTTTGGTTTTAATTGGGTTCCGTGCCTTTCATAGCATATGCAAGAAGACTTATTTCCTTTGATGTTATTCATGATAATTGGCTTCCATGCCTTTTATCTTCCACCTTAGCACATACAATAAGACAGTTGTCATTTTATATTTTTGGTGTTAATAGTCTCTCATACAAGTCATCATTCCCCTGAGCACATACAAGAAGACAGATATCCTTTAATATATTTTTGGTGATGATTGACTGCTATGCCTTTCATCATTCCTGTGAGCACATGCAAGAACACTCATGTCCTGTGATATTTTTGGTGATAATTTATCTCCCATGCCTTTCAACATGTTCCTGAGAACTTACAAGAAGACAGTTTTCCACTGATATTTTTGGTGATAATTGGCTTCCATACCGTTCATCATTTCCCTGAGCATATGTAAGTGGACAGATTTCCTTTGATATTTTAATGACAATTGACTTATGACATTTCATAGCAAGTGTAAGAAGTCAGATGTCCTTTGATATTTTTGATGATAATTGGCTCCCACGCCTTTAATCATTCCCCTGATCATATGCAAGAAGACAGATGTCCGTTGATATTTTTGGTCATAATTGATTTCCTTGCCTTTCATCATTTCCCTGAGCATATGTAAGTGGACAGATTTCCTTTGATATTTTGGTTATAGTTGGCTTCCATGCCTTTCATCATTCATCTAAGCATATGCAACAACAAAGATATCATATGATATCGTATTTAATAATTGGCTTCCATGCCTTTCATCATTTCCCTAAGCACATATAAGAAGACAGATGTCCTTTGATATTTTGGTTATAGTTGGCTTCCATGTTTCTCATCATTCCCCTGAGGACATGTACTAAGACAGATGTCCTTTGATATTTTTGGTAATAATTGGCTTCCATGCCTTTCACTGCATATGGAAGAAGATGGACATCCTTTGATATTTTTGATAATTGGCTTCCATGCCTTTCATCATTACTGTTAGCACATGTAAGAGGACAGATGTCCTTTGATATTTTTGGTGATAATTTCACTTCCATTCCTTTCATCATTCCCCTTAGCACATGCAAGAAGACAGATGTCCTGTGATATTTTTGGTGATAATTGGCTTCCATCGCTTTCATCATTCATCTGAACATATGCAATAACAAAGATGTCCTATGATATCGTCTTTGATAGTTGGCTTCCATGACTTTCGTCATTTCCATAAGCACATATAAGAAGACAGATGTCCTTTAATATTTTTGGTTATAACTGGCTCACTTACCTTTCGTAGTATATAGAAGAATAAGGGTGTCCTTTTATATTTTTGGTGATAATTAACTTCCATGCCTTTCATCATTTCCCTCAGCATATGCAAGAAGATGGATGTCCTTTGATATTTTTTGTGATAATTGGCTTCCATGACTTTCATCATTCCCCTTTGGCACATGCTAGAACACGAATTTTCTGTGATATTTTTTTATGATAACTGGTTTCCATGCTTTCATGATTCCCTTTAGCATACACAAGAAGACAAATGTCCTTTGATATATTTGGTGATAATTGGCTTCCATGCATTTTCATCATTCCCCTGAGCACATGTAAGTAGACAGATTTCCTTTGATATTTTGGTTTTAATTGGGGTCCGTGCCTTTCATAGCATATGCAAGAAGACTTATTTCCTTTGATGTTATTCATGATAATTGGCTTCCATGCCTTTTATCTTCCACCTTAGCACATACAATAAGACAGTTGTCATTTTATATTTTTGGTGTTAATAGTCTCTCATACAAGTCATCATTCCCCTGAACACATACAAGAATACAGTTGTCTTCTGATATTTTTGGTGATGATTGACTGCTATGCCTTTCATCATTCCTGTGAGCACATGCAAGAAGACAGATGTCCTTTGATATTTTTGGTGATAATTGGCTTCCATGCCTTTCATCATTCCCGTGAGCACATGCAAGAAGATGGATGTCCTCCCAGTGAGCTCCACCACAGTGAAAGCTAAACTGATCTCTGTATCACTTGCCAGGCAGGGCCTTGACATCATAGCCCTGACAATTTGTTAAACTGCAAAATAGCACCCTTCATTTTAATAATATCAAACACTTAAGAAAGCACACAAAAAACAACTTAAGAAAGCACACAAAGAACAACTTAAGAAAGCACACAAAGAACAACTTTAGAAAGCACACAAAGAGCAATCAGCTGTCTTCTTCTGTCTCCACAAAAATGATCCACTCACTTCACAAACGAACATTAAATCTGATTTGTGACAAACACCCAGTACAGACTGTAGATCAGCACAAACAACTCAAAATTCTACCCATCAAATATAGAGTCATCTTTAACTATGTTAAGTTTGTTCATGGAATTCTGTCGCACAATGCTCCGCCTTACTTGTGGTCACTGTTTACGTAACGTAAAACACTTAACATAGCCAGCATGTAAAAAAAACTGTCTTCTTCCTAAACTCAGGTTTGATCTGTACAAGAAAAGCCTTGCATACTCTGCAGTACAGCTCTGGAACACCCTCCCCTACCATTTAAAATCCACTAGTAATACTTCATCCTTTAACTCAAACCTGTTTCATTACTTGCTTGTAATTATATGTCTCCAAAGAATAACCAGCACTCTCTCAACCCATAACTCGCCAGCCATCAAATACTGAAATGACTTAGTTCGAAAAGTAACTTGTTAGATATTGTTAGAAATTATTTCAATGTTTGTTAAAAGACATATGTTAGAAGATATGTACTGACAATGTATTTTGATTATGTATATGTCTGTGTGTGCACATTTAAGTGTATATGAGTGCTATTTTATTAGGTTAATTACTTCTTCTCTTTTACTTTGAATGTAATAGTTTAATCTTACACTCTTTTGATATGTTTTTTTTTCCTAATGTAATTTGTATACTTGTATTAAATTGAGTGTGTGGGAAGAATGAAAGATGAAGGGCAGAATGTAAGATGGGCCTGCATGCCCAATTATTTACCCTTTAAAATAAAGATTATTCATTCATTCATTCCATGGAACTGTGACTGATGTTTTTTTTTTTTTGCATCTGATGCAGTGAAGATGTTGAGGCAAAACATTGTCAGATTGGGCTGATTTATGGTGGATTTTTTTTTTTTTTTTGCAGTTCCCGAGTAGAGCAAAAACTGTAGGGAGTTTGGTGTGTGTAATACTTCTTTAACAGACTCCACCACCATGGGGACTGTGCTGATCCCCACAGTGAAAGCTAAACTGATCTCTGTATCACTTGCCAGGCAGGGCCTTGACATCATAGCCCTGACAATTTGTTAAACTGCAAAATAGCACCCTTCATTTTAATAATATCAAACACTTAAGAAAGCACACAAAAAACAACTTAAGAAAGCACATAAAGAACAACTTAAGAAAGCACACAAAGAACAACTTAAGAAAGCATACTGAACAACTTTAGAAAGCACACAAAGAGCAATCAGCTGTCTTCTTCTGTCTCCACAAAAATGATCCACTCACTTCACAAACGAACATTAAATCTGATTTGTGACAAACACCCAGTACAGACTGTAGATCAGCACAAACAACTCAAAATTCTACCCATCAAATATAGAGTCATCTTTAACTATGTTAAGTTTGTTCATGGAATTCTGTCGCACAATGCTCCGCCTTACTTGTGGTCACTGTTTACGTAACGTAAAACACTTAACATAGCCAGCATGTAAAAAAAACTGTCTTCTTCCTAAACTCAGGTTTGATCTGTACAAGAAAAGCCTTGCATACTCTGCAGTACAGCTCTGGAACACCCTCCCCTACCATTTAAAATCCACTAGTAATACTTCATCCTTTAACTCAAACCTGTTTCATTACTTGCTTGTAATTATATGTCTCCAAAGAATAACCAGCACTCTCTCAACCCATAACTCGCCAGCCATCAAATACTGAAATGACTTAGTTCGAAAAGTAACTTGTTAGATATTGTTAGAAATTATTTCAATGTTTGTTAAAAGACATATGTTAGAAGATATGTACTGACAATGTATTTTGATTATGTATATGTCTGTGTGTGCACATTTAAGTGTATATGAGTGCTATTTTATTAGGTTAATTACTTCTTCTCTTTTACTTTGAATGTAATAGTTTAATCTTACACTCTTTTGATATGTTTTTTTTTCCTAATGTAATTTGTATACTTGTATTAAATTGAGTGTGTGGGAAGAATGAAAGATGAAGGGCAGAATGTAAGATGGGCCTGCATGCCCAATTATTTACCCTTTAAAATAAAGATTATTCATTCATTCATTCATTCCATGGAACTGTGACTGATGTTTTTTTTTTTGTTGCATCTGATGCAGTGAAGATGTTGAGGCACAGCATTGTCAGATTGGGGTGATTTATGGTGGATTTTTTTTTTTTTTTTGCAGTTCCCGAGTAGAGCAAAAACTGTAGGGAGTTTGGTGTGTGTAACACTTCTTTAACAGACTCCACCACCATGGGGACTGTGCTGATCCCCGCAGTGTTAGCCAAACTAGGCTTGTTACTGGGGGTACCAACAGGGAGGTGGGACAGGGTCTTGGCTGGCTATGATTCACCAAGCTTCATGTCAGTTGTGGGTCATTCGACTGTCAAATTGCATAACTCACATCAGCTCTCAACAGTAAGAAGCAACAATGAAACTAACATTTGTACGTATCTCATATTTAATCATCACTGATGCATACTTAACAGAAAACATTATAGTCACATTCATAAAAGATTCAAAATAGTTGTAACTAAACTGTCATAAAATACATATTGTCACATTTAAAAAAACATTTTCAGTCTTCTGAGAACTCTTTTTTTTTTTTTGACAACAGAAAATAAATCTCATGTCAGTAATATTTTGTGGAGTCTGAATGAAAAAAACAAACTAACTCAAAATAAATGAGATCTTTATGAACAGCCAACATCAGCGCTGGCTCAGCAGCCACAGACACAATGTAACAGAAGCATATCATGAAATTAGATTGCACTTTTCACAGCAAATTGAGGGCTCTAGAAACTTTATCTTTAACTTGTAGCCTACTGAATGACATCCACAACTCATTTTTTTAAAAATCAAACCTGGCTGCAATATTTTATCAGGTAATGATGTGATGCATATTTTTAGCATTCATGGCTTTTTGACATTACAAATACCCAACTCTGGAACAAACAATAACAATTTGATATTTAAATTTTTAAAAAATGTTAATGGCTCATGGCTGTCAAAGAATTAACCCAGAAAACTAAAAAATAGTTTACTGTGCCACCAGTTCAAATACTGAAATAACTTAGTTCGAAAAGTAACTTGTTAGATATTGTTAGAAATTATTTCAATGTTTGTTAAAAGACATATGTTAGAAGATTTGTACTGACAATGTATTTTGATTATGTATATGTCTGTGTGTGCACATTTAAGTGTATGTAAGTGCTATTTTATTAGGTTAATTACTTCTTCTCTTTTACTTTGAATGAAATAGTTTAATCTTACAACCTTTTGATATGTTTTTTTTTCCTAATGTAATTTGTATCTCTCTCTCTCTGAACCTTAAGTGCCCAGGGCACATGGGGCTTCCGCAAGGGTTTTCCACAAATGCCTGTCCTTCGCCTTTTTTTCTGCTCTTGCCCAGGTGAGCCCTCTATTGCTCAACATCCTTTCTGTTGTTCTTCTCCATGTCTCTTTTGGTCTACCTTTACTTCTGTTCCCCTGTGGTGTCCATCTTAGTGCTATTTTTGGTAGTGAGTTGTCAGTCATTCAGAGCACATGTCCCAACCATCGCCAGCGTCTTTCCTCAATAACTGTTGTCAGTGGCTTCATCTGCATTTCTGCCAATAAGATGTTATTTCTTATGGTGTTTGGCCAGAATATTTTCCTAATTCTTCATAAACATTTAGTCTGGAAAGAATTCAACTTGTTTTCTATGGTTTTGGTGATTTTCCAGCATTCACTTCCATAGAGTAGTACACTTAGAACATTACTCTTAAATATCCTGATTTTCATATTAATGCTTAGTTTTTTTTTATTTCCATATAGTCTGCAGCACTGCAAAAGCCTGGTTTGCTCTAGTAAGTCTACTGTTGATGTCCTCTGTGCTGTCTCCATTTTCTACTACTCTGCTGCCAAGGTATACAAATTCGTTGACCTCCTCCACTAACTTGCTATCTACTCTGAGTACATTTCTGTTGTTCACATTTTGCTTCATTAACTTTGTCTTTCCTACGTTGATCTTTAGTCCTATGTTGTTTGCATTCTGAGTTAGCTTGTTTATTTTATCTTGCATATCTTTGTGACTGCTTGATAATAGACAAATGTCATCCGCAAAGTCAAGGTCCTCCAGCACTGTGTCAAGGGTCTATTGTAATCCTCTGCGTTTGTCTGATGTTGCCTCCTTCATTAACCAGTCTACTGCCAAGTAATTTGTATACTTGTATTAAACTGAGTGTGTGGGAAGAATGAAAAATGAAGGCCAGAATGTAAGACGGGCCTGCATGCCCAATTATTTACCCTTTAAAATAAAGATTATTCATTCATTCATTCCATGGAACTGTGACTGATGTTTTTCTTTTTGTTGCATCTGATGCAGTTAAGATGTTGAGGCACAGCATTGTCAGATTGGGGTGATTTATGGTGGATTTTTTTTTTTTTGCAGTTCCCGAGTAGAGCAAAAACTGTAGGGAGTTTGGTGTGTGTAACACTTCTTTAACAGGCTCCACCACCATGGAGACTGTGCTGATCCCCGCAGTGTTAGCCAAACTAGTTTGTTACTGGGGATACCAACAGGGAGGTGGGACAGGGTCTTGGCTGGCTGTGATTCACCAACCTTCATGTTAGTTGTGGGTCATGTGACTGCCAAATTGCATAACTCACATCAGCTCTCAACAGTAAGAAGCAACAATGAAACTAACATTTGTACGTATCTCATATTTAATCATCACTGATGCATACTTAACAGAAAACATTATAGTCACATTCATAAAAGATTCAAAATAGTTGTAACTAAACTGTCATAAAATACATAATGTCACATTTAAAAAAACATTTTCAGTCTTCTGAGAACTCTTTTTTTGAGAAACAGAAAATAAATCTCATGTTAGTAATATTTTGTGGAGTCTGAATAAAAAAAAAAAAAAAAAACTGAAAATAAAAGAGCTCTTTATGAACAGCCAACATCAGCGCTGGATCAGCAGCCACAGACACAATGTAACAGAAGCATATCATGAAATTAGATGACACTTTTCACAGCAAATTGAGGGCTCTAGAAACTTTAACTTGTAGCCTACTGGATGACATCTACAACTCACTTCTTTTAAATCAAACCTGGCTGCAATATTATATCAGGTAATGACGTGATGCATAATTTTAGCATTCATGGCTTTTAGACATTACAAATACCCAACTCTGGAACAAACAATAACAATTTGATATTTAAATTTTAAAAAAATTTTAATGGCTCATGGCTGTCAAAGAATTAACCCAGAAAACTAAAAAATAATTTACTGTGCCACCAGTTCAAACAATGAACCTGATTCTATAGGGCAAAAGAAAATTGAGCAAATAATGGATAACATGGAGACAGACTGTCAGGATCTCAGAAGTGGCAGATTATTCATGACACTGAACACACTTAAGCCTAAGATGGCTTTGCCAGGCAATGGACCTAGCTTTGAGGGGGAAAAAAACAAATGAAGATTACCATTTTATGAATTTTATATCATTAGATGAATGCTGTACGCACAAAACATGCAGAGGTTCTTACTGAGTTCAGTCTAAGTGGTAGGCAATCTGCCACTGTACTCCAGGCTGTGAGAAAGACAAGACTGGAAAAAGAACTAAAGGTGTAAAACTGATTCTGACCATATCAAAGAAAACTATGCTGAAATTGCAAGGAGAATTCTATGCAACAACTGGCAGAGTATTTTATCTTTGGTTTCACCCTCATCAGATTATTTTCCAGTCCCATATCCATGTGATTGTTCTTCTTTTATTCACTCACGAGAGTGATGATAGCCATCAGGCATACCTACCTTCACAATATCACCTAAATCCAACCAAATATTTGAAAAAACAATGTAATCTGTATGTGTGTATGTTTCCCATACACTCCCATCAAAATTGTATCTCATTACAACTTCATATGTTTAGTTCAAGTACCCTTTTAACATGTTATCATGCATGTATATTTATGTACAACTCCATTTAAAGACGTTTAAATGACATGTTAAAATTTTGTTAGAAATAAAGATTTTAAAAAAAAAAACGAGTTTCTTACATCTTACATAACTTCCTGAGCCATTAAAAGTCACAGAGGGCTTGCATGGGAGTTTGCCAAGTTTTCCTGTTTTCGGTGAACTTTTCAACCTAATCACGGGATCTTATGGCTACTAAATTGGCCTCTTGTAACATCTTGTTTAGAGTTTCATGTGGTCAACCTCTTTTTCTTCAGCCTGCTGTGTTCCACTTGATAGCTTGTTTTGGAATTCTGTTTCTTCTCATCATGTGACCTACATATGTCCATCTCCTTTTCCTGATCACCCATGAGACAGGTTGTTGTTTGCTCATCTGCTTTATCTGTGTGTTGTTCTTGAATTCGTTCCACTTTATACTGAGTATATGCAGAGTTTAGAGGAATGAAATTTATATGAAATGTTTAGAGACAAGAAATTTATATAAGTAGATATTCCTATATCCTCTAATTTTTTCCACAAAGCCAAATTATAATACTCACTCACCATAGATTAAAACATGTTTTTGAAGCATCTTCTGTGATCTGCCACACTGATTTAGTTCTTAGCATAGTTTGTTATAATATTTACTTTTCAGTCTTTGAAACACATTTTATCTGGCTGTGATGAATTCTGAGAGGAAGATTATGTCTGCAGATAGCTTCAGTGGAAGTTGCAAGTCCCAAAATGTATTTGATTATCTGTAGTTTTTCCTGAGTGAAAATACAAAAATAATATATATATCTTTATCTTGACTTACAGATATTCAGTATGAGGGCAAAAAATGAGAAGCAACAAAAGCATTTTACACATATTGAATATGAAATGCCAAAATATGCACTAACAAAATTATCTTATATCTTATATCCATCTCGTGCCGTTAAACGTCATACAGGGCTCGCAAGGTAGTTTGCCAATTTTTCCTGTGTGCTACATATTTATCTGTCTTCTCTCTGAAAATAAAGTGTCTATTCTCATGAAACTCGTTAGTTGATTTTATGTTTTACTCATGAAACATATCTTTTGCTGGTATATTTTCAGAATCCTCTTAATTAATTCAGCAAAGTATCAGAAAGGGCATAAAGAAAAACTGTTATAATGGCTGTAGTAAAACTAGCACCAGTGAGAAAACGTTTACAGGGGCACATGGTTCAGTTTTATAAGCACATGTAAAGAAGAAATTCAGGGGAGACTACAGCAGGAGACAAAATGGAAATCATAAACCAAACAGAAGTAAAAAGCAGCAACCCAATATTTCAGCAAAACATCTTTGTCAAGCACAACAACAAATAAATACATATAAAAAGCACACATCTGGCAGAGATCCACCCAGTGTGAATGTGAAGACCACATAATTGCACTTCCCAAATCTATTTATATAAAAAAAAAACACTAACTTCTCTCAAGTAAAACTCATGTCTCGTCAGGTTTTGAAAGCTTTCAGTTCATTTCTAAAAAAAAAAAAGAAGTCAGTTTATGGTGAAATGACTCCAAGTCCTTCTAAATGCTGCAGGCATCCAAATACATTCATATTCATATACTCTCTCTCTCTCTCTCTTTCTGTCTCACATAAACAGTAAAATAAAAAACATTACAAAGGCCTTAAATCAAAACACAGTGTTTCCACTTTCTTTAAATAACATGGCAAATTAGCTTAGCACATCCATGTCACTGGCCACTGCTGGTATCTTGTCTTTCTGCTTCTACAGATTTGATATGAGAAGAACTGGAATATAAAATCTGTGACAAATGAAAAGAAATGTAGCTCACAACTTAAATCTGCGCTAAATGTAAAAAACCTGCGGCAGTCATGGTGATAAGACAAAACTCTTCACTTTGTAATGACATTACTCACAGTAATCTGCCCTGGAAGAGACATGGAGACATATAGCAGACAGAATGCTGGCAAACAAATCCCTGACATGGGAGACGGCCAAGAAGATAGCGAAGGACCTACTAAAATATGAATCTTTTGCTACCAGCAGCCCCATGTGTTTTTGGCACTGAGGGAACAAGAGAGAAGAGAATCTGACCTGGGTTTTCATATTTTAGAAAGATTTGTGGATTTCTTAGAGAAAATCTGTGTCAAGAAAGTGTATAATTTTGGCAAATTGGTAAACTTTTCTTGCGACGAGTTTGGTTAGATTGTCTACATGATGATACCAGTTGAGGTGGTGGTCATTTGTGAGATCCAGAGTTTTATGTTCTCTGTTCTCTATCTTTGAAGTTCCAGTATGGAGCTGTAGTGTTGTTGCTGGTGAATTTTTTTCACATCTGTCTTGTTGTAACAAGCGTGAATTTTGTTTTGCTGGTGTTTTGAGCATTCTGTTGTTGTTACTCCAGTTAATAAGACTATTTATTTCAAATTGAAGAGTTGACTCAAGATAATACAGTCACTGTCACTAGTGTAAACTGTGCAGTCATTAGCAAAAAAATCACAAGACCAATTTTTTTAGATGAAGTGGAAGATCATTGATGTAGACGGTAAAAAGCAGAGGACCAAGAATAGATCCTTGCAGAACACCATTATCAACCTCAGATAAATCTGACTTGGAGTTTTTGAGGCAAACTACCTGCTGTCTGTTGGAAAGAAAAGATGTAGTGAATTTTGATAAGTTCAAGTGTAATTTATAAGTCTCAACCTTTCTAACTAGGATTACATCATCAATCATGTCAAATGCTTTTTTAAAGTCAACAAAGACAGCACCATATAATTTATTATCATTTATGTTAGATAACCAACATTCTATCATTTTTGTGAGAGCTGTGTGTCTAGGCCTAAAACCTGATTGACAGTCAACAATCAAATCATTTTCTTGCATGTGTTGTAAGGTTGTTTTTTTGTATGTGTTTTTCTAGGTGTTTTGACAAAGTTGATAGAATGGAAATTGGTCTATAGCTTGAGGGATTTTTCTCTGAACCAGATTTGAAAAAGGGATATATTTTGGCAAATTGGTAAACTTTTCTTGCGACGAGTTTGGTTAGATTGTCTACATGATGATACCAGTTGAGGTGGTGGTCATTTGTGAGATCCAGAGTTTTATGTTCTCTGTTCTCTATCTTTGAAGTTCCAGTATGGAGCTGTAGTGTTGTTGCTGGTGAATTTTTTTCACATCTGTCTTGTTGTAACAAGCGTGAATTTTGTTTTGCTGGTGTTTTGAGCATTCTGTTGTTGTTACTCCAGTTAATAAGACTATTTATTTCAAATTGAAGAGTTGACTCAAGATAATACAGTCACTGTCACTAGTGTAAACTGTGCAGTCATTAGCAAAAAAATCACAAGACCAATTTTTTTAGATGAAGTGGAAGATCATTGATGCAGACGGTAAAAAGCAGAGGACCAAGAATAGATCCTTGCAGAACACCATTATCAACCTCAGATAAATCTGACTTGGAGTTTTTGAGGCAAACTACCTGCTGTCTGTTGGAAAGAAAAGATGTAGTGAATTTTGATAAGTTCATGTAATTTATAAGTCTCAACCTTTCTAACTAGGATTACATCATCAATCATGTCAAATGCTTTTTTAAAGTCAACAAAGACAGCACCATATAATTTATTATCATTTATGTTAGATAACCAACATTCTATCATTTTTGTGAGAGCTGTGTGTCTAGGCCTAAAACCTGATTGACAGTCAACAATCAAATCATTTTCTTGCATGTGTTGTAAGGTTGTTTTTTTGTATGTGTTTTTCTAGGTGTTTTGACAAAGTTGATAGAATGGAAATTGGTCTATAGCTTGAGGGATTTTTCTCTGAACCAGATTTGAAAAAGGGATATATTTTTGCAATTTTAAAAGCCTGAAGAAGATGACAATGTGCAAGGCACTGATTGTAAATGTATGTTAAGATACCACAGAAAAGTCGAGGTATCGCAGACGGCAGGGATTCGAATGCATGATATAGCAACCAGAATCAAATGGAAGCCTCGAAATTTATTAGTCAGACAGTCTCTTGAAAATTGCAGCCACAGCATGTATACATTTTCTGTAAACTTTTCTTGCGACGAGTTTGGTTAGATTGTCTACATGATGATACCAGTTGAGGTGGTGGTCATTTGTGAGATCCAGAGTTTTATGTTCTCTGTTCTCTATCTTTGAAGTTCCAGTATGGAGCTGTAGTGTTGTTGCTGGTGAATTTTTTTCACATCTGTCTTGTTGTAACAAGCGTGAATTTTGTTTTGCTGGTGTTTTGAGCATTCTGTTGTTGTTACTCCAGTTAATAAGACTATTTATTTCAAATTGAAGAGTTGACTCAAGATAATACAGTCACTGTCACTAGTGTAAACTGTGCAGTCATTAGCAAAAAAATCACAAGACCAATTTTTTTAGATGAAGTGGAAGATCATTGATGTAGACGGTAAAAAGCAGAGGACCAAGAATAGATCCTTGCAGAACACCATTATCAACCTCAGATAAATCTGACTTGGAGTTTTTGAGGCAAACTACCTGCTGTCTGTTGGAAAGAAAAGATGTAGTGAATTTTGATAAGTTCAGGTGTAATTTATAAGTCTCAACCTTTCTAACTAGGATTACATGATCAATCATGTCAAATGCTTTTTTAAAGTCAACAAAGACAGCACCATATAATTTATTATCATTTATGTTAGATAACCAACATTCTATCATTTTTGTGAGAGCTGTGTGTCTAGGCCTAAAACCTGATTGACAGTCAACAATCAAATCATTTTCTTGCATGTGTTGTAAGGTTGTTTTTTTGTATGTGTTTTTCTAGGTGTTTTGACAAAGTTGATAGAATGGAAATTGGTCTATAGCTTGAGGGATTTTTCTCTGAACCAGATTTGAAAAAGGGATATATTTTTGCAATTTTAAAAGCCTGAAGAAGATGACAATGTGCAAGGCACTGATTGTAAATGTATGTTAAGATACCACAGAAAAGTCGAGGTATCGCAGACGGCAGGGATTCGAATGCATGATATAGCAACCAGAATCAAATGGAAGCCTCGAAATTTATTAGTCAGACAGTCTCTTGAAAATTGCAGCCACAGCATGTATACATTTTCTGTCATCTTTCCTTGTGCGATAAGACCATCATATGACCAAGGCTCCAGATGTGAAACCATTTTCAAGCCAGAGAAGATTCCTGTGGTGTAACTGATTCCAATGCTAGACCTCAGCATCAATTGACCAGGACAGACTTAGGTCAACTTGCATAGTGAAAATTACACCTTCAACATTTGTGTATTCCATGCCACAGGAAGAAAAATGGATGTTTAGTTGGGTGCCAAATTAAAAGCACGGGTCTTGATCTGTAAAGGGGGTACAGTCATAAAATTGAAATAACAAAGTATTTCCATGATAAAAGTATATGTATTATGCATCAAAATAGCTGTAAATTTAAGAGTGAAGACATTTTTTTTAGGAAAAAAGAAGTAGTGTGATGATTTTAGCTGATAATTGTGTCCTACTTACTATCAGGTAGGTCTAGATCTACCATCGGCAATGTCTAGATTGACCTGTAGCCTCATCCGATCTCGTCGTGTGATAGTATGTAGCAAAAGTCAGTACAATAATGTCTGAAATAACCTTCTAACTACTTCTTCAGTCTGTTTTATAGCATTTTATAGGTCAAAATCTACTTGAGGCACATTAACAAACAGTGGTCTGGTTGTAGGGCTTGTCTGTATGCCTCAGAAATAACACAAAATATTGAAATTTCTCCAAAGAAAGACCCATTTTCACTCAGTTGTTAGGCATGCATCGGACAGAACTATAAAAGGTCATAGAGCATGCGCAAATTAAATGTGTACAATTCAAAAATTGGACCGTCGTTTTAGAGAGAGAGAGAGAGAGAGAGAGAGAGAGAGAGAGAGAGAGAGAGAGAGAGAGAGAGAGAGAGAGAGAGAGAGAGAGAGAGAGAGAGAGAGAGAGAGAGAGAGAGAGAGAGAGAGAGAGAGAGAGAGAGAGAGAGAGAGAGAGAGAGAGAGAGAGAGAGAGAGAGAGAGAGAGAGAGAGAGAGAGAGAGAGAGAGAGAGAGAGAGAGAGAGAGAGAGAGAGAGAGAGAGAGAGAGAGAGAGAGAGAGAGAGAGAGAGAGAGAGAGAGAGAGAGAGAGAGAGAGAGAGAGAGAGAGAGAGAGAGAGAGAGAGAGAGAGAGAGAGAGAGAGAGAGAGAGAGAGAGAGAGAGAGAGAAAAGATGCATAAAGCAAAAGAACTTCAAATGAATGAATAAAAATTGTTTTTCTTCCTCTTCTTCTTTTGCCCCCTTGGAACTGAGCTGATGTTCTTTGCAGCTGCTGCAGTGGAGAAGCTGAGATGCAGCATCACGTCAGATTGGGAGCAGGTTACAGAGGCTATTTTTTTAGTCCCTGAATGCAGGGAGCATACAATACTTCTTTAGCTGACTCCACCACCATGAGGACCATGGTGATCCCTTCCCCATTTACCAGGCTAGACCTGTTATTGGGAGGAGGGGGGATGGGACCAAAAGATTTGATTTCAATAAAATTCAATATACAAACCTGCTACATTCTAAGAAAATGAAACTATAAAACATTTATTTTGTGCTAGGACTTTTTTTCTGCACAAAGTAGGTCAAATGCAACTTATACTGACTTTTTTATTTGAAAGGGTCCATATTTAGCTGCATAATTAGAACTCAGACTGAACAAAGGCTTACCAATACCATCCGCAGTAACAATCTCATTGTTGGCTATTGTAGTGAGACTTTTCTCTGGGGCAGTACTGGATGAGTTTGGAATCATTCCATCTGGTTTCTCTTTGAGCAAGATGTTTGGCAGTGTCTGAACAAGCATTGATGTTGAACAGCAAATGGTGGAGACAGACTTAACTGGAATATCTAGATCTGCAATGATTGGTGATACAACAGCCACAGCTGCTGGGGTGGGTGACGTATTGTCCAAGATTCTGGATGGTTTGAAGAGCCAAGATGATATGGTGGATGAAGAATGAAGTGTTGTGGCTGGGATGGCATCTAGTGGTAGTTGGAATATGCTGGCAGTGGTGGTGGTGCTATTCAGAGACTGAGCATGGATCTGATGGATCATGTGGTTCAATTCAAGAGCTTCTGAAACAAAAAAATTCATTAGTCTTTAGTTAAGATTGCTTGTTACAAACTTCTAATAATTCAAATTAAACTGCTGATTGCCACATTCGTGGGACTTGTAATAACATTTGAATGAAACTTTTGGGTAACAAACATTTGAAGTGAATTGCCTTCACATTCAAAGTGAATAAGCAGTGAATGGTTCCAGTCATGCTCTAATTAATCTGGATGTTAAAACATTGTGCCACAGTCTCTGAAAATGTCAAATTTTCACTTTCTGACTTAGGGCGCTGCACACAAAGTTGTCAGTTTATTAAATGCAAAAACAGATGATCAAATAAAAATCAGTCTCACTAGTATGGGACTGAGTCTGAGCTGATAAAGAGTTAAATTTCAGAAAATGAAACTGAAATCTATGAAAGAAGTGTCAGAGATATTTCTAAACAGTTGTAACTTTCATGGTCTCAAGCAGTTCATTGAGATGTTGGAGGTACTTGGTGTAAATGTGTGAGAAAATGTATGACTGATGTGAACCATTATTTCCAAATTTCAGTATGACAAAGACTTTTATGACAGTCATGATAGATTGTTACATAGTTAGAATCATCATCTCTCAACTCTAAATTCATCTACTGGTGCTTCGATCTCCTCTTCATTATCTCCATTAGCATAGACCCACTAAGTTCCAACGTGATGGAAGGGCGAATGTGACCCTTGATGATTCTGCCTTTGCTTGCCTTTCTATACACTTTGTCTGCGTCAGTTTTGTTTTGTTGTGGGCTGGGAGCCAGTTTGGCTTAACTGTGTTAAGTGCTCGGGGAGTCACTGTGAGCTGTGAGTTTCAGTGGAGCATGGATTTCTCCACCAGTGACTGATTATTGATAAATATGGCTGATACACTCCACTGTGGAAGGTTGGCATAGTATGGCTGCTTATAGCTGACTGTGGGTGCCTCCCCACTGAGGACATTTGTGGAGATGTATGCATTAATCATGCACAGATCACTTTTTGTCATTGTGCATGTACATGACATGGGACGGTTCTTGACATTCCAGGAGATGTCACTGGCACAGGTGGCAGAGCAATTATGGGATATTCTCATTGGCTGTGGTGCTGAAACCATACTGAACCTGAATCTGAAGACCTGGCCTGTGTTGACTGATCATCCTTCCAGTTTAATTTTTAAATTTTTTTTTATGGCTATGGTCTATGGCTGATGTTTAACTGATAGACTGATCCAGGTTAAGAGTTTCTTTAGCCGCTGTGTTTCAGGTTAAGATAATTTTGTCCAAAATTTTTGTTAGGTTTTTATAATAGCTTCACATCTTCTTTCTCAGATTAATTTGTTCCTGCAAGGTCTTATGATGTAGATCTGCAAGGCATCTTGACATAGGTCTGCAAAATGTTATGATGTGAGTATGCAAGATCTTATGATGTAAGTATGCAAGGCCTCATGATATACATCTCAAGGATCTCACGACATGAATGAACTAGATCTTATGATGTAAGTGAGCAAGGTCTTATGACATAGATCTGTAGGGTCCACTGATGAGAATGTGCAGGGTCTTATGATGTAGGTCTGCAAGATCTCATTACGTGGATTAGAAAGACTGGACATAATACATAATGTTCACAAAAAAAAAAACCGCAAGACATCTGTAGTCATAGTGGACACCAAATTTCAAACTTGTATCAATATTTTATTTTATGGACTTAATGTTTCAATCTTGACATGAGGACACTTTATGACTTTAACAATGAAATGATGTTCATTAAATTTGGTTTCGACTTTTATTCTTTGCGACTAAGGCCTCCGCTTCAGTAAGGTGTATGGCCTCCTCTGACCTGTATCAGAGAATGACGTCTCCTTGACATGGTTATGATTAGCATTGGATCTGTTTTTGTGGGATGGCTGCCCACTCTTCCCGCAGTGCAAGAGACAACCATCGGAGATTGGTTAGTGCCACGTCTCGCTGACGGATTTGTCTGTTGAGTTCGTCCCAAAAATAATCTATTGGGTTCATGTCTGATAACATGGATGGCCACGGAAAGGTCTGGACATTGTTGTCAGCAAGGAACTGGGTGGTGAGTTGTGCCACATATGGTCAAGTGTTATCCTGCTGGAAAATAGACCCTGGTGCAGTCAGAAGTGGAAGGATGTGAAGACGAAGAGTTTCAACGACGTATCATTGGGCATTCAGTCGTCCCTCAATTTGCACCAGGTCACTTCTTCCCATGAAGTTTATCGTCCCCCACACCAGTACACCTCCATCACCATGTGGAGGAGCCTCATCCACACAGTTCTGATCATAGCGCTCATGGACTCTGCAGTAAAATCTTCTCCATCTATCGTGTTGCTGGAGCAGAAAGAATGATTCATCACTAAAATAAACCCTTCTCCAATCATTTGCAATGGTCCACTGATGATGCTGGTTCACCCACTGCAGTCAGTTCTGGCAATGCAGGTCCATAAGAACAGGACCTCTGTAGGGTCTTCTAACCCAAAGACCAGCGTCGTGCAGCCAGTTCCTGATTATTTGATCTGAAATTCGACGAGCTGCTGTCATTTACAGGACTGTTGAGGACGCAGATGCAAATCGATTCCTGAGGTGATGCAGTCGTATGAAGAGGTCTTTGGCAGGAGTTTTACCTGTGGGTCTTCCACTGTGTGGCCAGTCTGCAATTGAGCCAGCTTCTTGAAACTGTCTCCAAAAGTGACTAATGGTGCTTCTAACCACATTAAATTGTCTGGCCACTACACTTTGTGACTGTCCAGTCCGTAAACGTCCAATGATCATTGTTCTGTAGTGAGATGAGCCATACTTGCACATTGAATTTTCAAATGAATTAATTCTAGAAGTGTCAATCTTTTATAGGCATTCAATAACATGGGGTCAGTGAGTTTTGTGTTCAGTAAGTTTCATGGGATTCTCGTGAATTTGTCATGGGTTATTGTGAAAATTGGAGTTTTGACTAGTGTCGCTTTTCTGTGCTCATGAATCATCTGCTGAGTACAATTCAGGTCAGCACGTGAAGTTGATGTCCAAGTGGACCTTTCAGGCAATTTACCCTTGTCTGATCAGCAAACTTCAGTTTAAATCGCAACATCATATTTGTTGCATTTCTTTTTTTGAACAGTATATATACTCTTTATGATGACTTATGTTTAGAATATTATTAGTTAGTATAGCTGACTATCAAAATCCCCTTATGTTTGCCTTATAACTGCTAACAAATCATACTGTTAAATATTAAAACAATATGGGTAAACAGATTTTCTGGTGAAACAAAACCACAAACAAAAAATTACTTTTGACACTGATTCCACAACCTTCAAGAAGGTTCACGCTCTGTACTGAGGCTGTGAACAATACATACAGTATTATTTACATCTTACATCCTTCCCGTGCCACTAAACGTTGCATAGGGCCCGCATGGTAGTTCGCCAAGATTAACATATATAACAAGAGAAACAAAAAGGAGAAAAGAAGTGTAGATGGCAAGGTAGATGCACACATTAAGAGTGGAAATAGAAAGGATGTTCTTATAGTTCCCATGGTCTCGGTAGGTACAGTAATATTTTATTGGTTTTCCCATTGAGCAGAAGCTCCTTATGGTGACTGGGATTTCATGACTCATTGGTGTCATGATTTCATCACTCAGTGGTGTCATGATTTCATCACTCAGTAGTGGTCATGATTTCATCACTCAGTGGTGGTCATGATTTTATCACTCAGCGGTGGTCATGATTTTATCACTCAGTAGTGGTCATGACTTAATCACTCAGTGGTGGTCATGATTTTATCACTCAGTGGTGTCATGATTTCATCATTCAGTGGTGGTCATTATTTTATCACTCAGTGGTGGTCATGATTTTATCACTCAGTGGTGGTCATGATTTTATCACTCAGTGGTGTCATGATTTTATCATTCAGTGGTGGTCATGATTTTATCACTCAGTGGTGTCATGATTTCATCATTCAGATTTCATCACTTAGTGGTGGTCATAATTTCATCACTCAGTGGTGGTCATGATTTCATCACTTAGTGATGGTCATGATTTCATCACTCAGTGGTGGCCATTATTTCATCATTCAGTGGTGTCACGATTTTATCACTCAGTGGTGTCATGATTTCATCACTCAGTGGTGGCCATTATTTCATCACTCAGTGGTGTCATACATTTCTCTTTCAGTTTTTTGTTGCAGCATGCCTTGCTTTTGAAGATAAAGAATATCTACCCTTCAAAGTGAGACATGCAGGAGCATTCTCTTTGTTTATGTGAAGACATGCAGGAAGACAAAAAAAAAAAAAATATAGCAAAATCCTGAAAAGATTGTAACAACCTACATAAATAGAAGAAATGTGTCACTATCTTGTGCTCCACAGATATTTATGAGGATGTGATTTGTTAATTAACTCAGTTTAATCAAAAAGTAAGACATATATATATCTAAGATGACTTACAGTTTCAACTAACCTGGTATGTAAGTGAAGTTTTGTGGATCACTCCTTTTGCCCGAGCAGCGGACCACAATCTCAGCTACTTCAGGGTGATCCACCCCTAGGTCTATGTATGGAGGAACTTTGCATATGAGATGAGTCTTAAACATAAAAAACATGAAAATATTGTTAATAGTTTATGTCATCATTTAATGATACTTCTATTATGGACTATAATAAATAATACGCCTCTTTGCAAAATCTCTGCCAGTATATGATTTTTCAAACATGACATACTGATTTCCTATTTCAGTATTTACCTACTGGGTTTACTTTAATTACTGAAGTAAATTTATAAGAATGGCCAGCTTCTATAAATAGACTTCTCTGAGTAGCAATGGGTTCTGGGTAAGATCTTATATACTATGCCTTAAAGTATGTGAACCTGACAATACAGGCTGCTTACATTATGTGTTCCAGTGTTTATTAAGGCATGTGAGTGCACTAACTGCTTCACCACTCAGGTGCCCTAACAAAAGTCCAGGGTTCAATCCAAGCTGAATGTGTACTAGTCACTTCACCTGTAGAAGTGAGTGCCTGCGCTTTTTTTCATAAATCATATTTCTAACTACAGCACTCTTCAGAAGGAAAAGTGTATGCACTAAGACAGTGATGGATGAACCACCACCTGTGCCTCTAGATTAAATTTAGTTAGAACCTCACCCCCACCTGTGCTGATCATCTCCTGGTATAAAATTCATGAAGCAATAATCTTTATTTGCAGAGTTTGTATTCCCTGATGGCCTACTGGCCCCTGGCCGAATACTTTTCATCCTAATAGATAATCTGCCATGGTATTAACACTGTATCCTTCATATGGCTCAGTACTGAAGACTTTTCATCCTAATAGATAATCTGCCATGATACTAACACTGTATCCTTTATATGGCTCAGTATTGAAGACTTTTCATCCTAATAGATAATCTGCCATGGTACTAACACTGTATCCTTCATATGGCTCAGTATTGAAGGCTTTTCATCTTAATAGATAATCTGCCATGGTATTAAAACCATATCCTTCATATGGCTCAGTATTGAAGACTTTTCATCCTAATAGATAATCTGCCATGGTACTAACACCGTATCCTTCATATGGCTCAGTACTGAAGACTTTTCATCCTAATAGATAATCTGCCATGATACTAACACCGTATCCTTTATATGGCTCAATATTGAAGACTTTTCATCCTAATAGATAATCTGCCATGGTACTAACACCGTATCCTTCATATGGCTCAGTATTGAAGACTTTTCATCCTAATAGATAATCTGCCATGGTATTAACACCATATCCTTTATATGGCTCAGTACTGAAGACTTTTCATCCTAATAGATAATCTGCCACGGTATTAACACTGTATCCTTCATATGGCTCTATGTTTGAAGACTTTTCATCCTAATAGATAATCTGCTGTGGTGTTAACACTGTATCCTTCATATGGCTCAGTAATGAAGACTTTTTATCCTAATAGATAATCTGCCATGGTATTAACACTGTATCCTTCTTATGGCTCAGTATTGAAGACTTTTCATCCTAATAGATAATCTGCCGTGGTGTTAACACCATATCCTTCATATGGCTCAGTAGCATAGACGAATCCAGGAAAGCATTGGCTCTAACACTGTAAGCCCCATATGCTTTAATGGTGTGGTACAGAAGCCCCTTTTCCTTTCCTACCTTTCCTGCCCCACAACATATATATCACAACATACATCTCATTGCTTTGTAATTCTCCACAACACGTATGAACTTACTGCAGACTATTGGGTTTGAAACCACCTGTAAGACATGACGGGTCTTGTCAGACTTCTTGACCAGGCACCTGGCTACAAGACTTGCCTGATTGTTTCTTTTCTTCTTCTCCTTGGCACGTTTAAGCCCAATCCGATGTTCAACATCAGCATTTCTCAGCTTTAAGATACCAGCACAGTCAAGTCTGTGAAGGGGAAAGAAAAACAATGAGTCAGTGGAGAGCTTTCTTGAGCATTCTTTGCATGGCCACAAAATGTCATCTCACACAACATGAGAATATGTGTAGTACAACTAAGCAAAACAGATTCTAAAGGCAAATATGATCCTATACCAACACAATCTAGAGAAGACCGTCTTGGAAGTGTAAACAGTGGGAAAAAAAGAAAGAGAGGAAGACCAAGGTGAAGATGGATGCAAGACATCGTTGATGATCTGCAGATGGATGCATCAGCAGCAGTGTATCTTGCTTACAACCGAGAGGCCTACAGGAGTGCTGTTAGGGAGGCAATGTTTCACAAGGGACATGCAAATGAATGAATGAACAAACACAGTTGTAAAACTTTATACCTGACACCAGGGCTAGAGAGCCAGTGCTCCAAACCGTAGACCCCTACCTTGCCTATTTTCCACTGTCGTTAGTCAACTCCTATGTAATGGTACATTTCTGGCAACTCAGAACAAATAAGGTTGCTTCTGATCCCATAGTCTTGCTAATGTTAAGTTAATACTAGTGTTAAGGAACTAATTTTTCATAAATGGAGAATATCTGCCCGCAGAATGAAGCACATGAGTGTATGCTGTACACATGACTGCAAGTGCATTATGGGAAAGCTGAATATCCACATGACAGTAAATTGCAAATGTAAAATTTCTGACAACATAAAGTTTTGGAATGAATATTTTGGACTACACTTCGGTGGGAACAATTGCGAACAAAGAAATGTAACCTATCAAAACAGATATGTTAATACTTTTTGAGAAAATACCAAATAGGACGTTTTAGGATTTGTTTTTGTTTTTTTTTGTCTTATAATATGGAAATGTCAGTGTCATGATTGGTTGCCGCCCAGCTTCTAAATTACACAACATGACTGAGAAAGCAGTTCTAACAGTACTCCACCAAAGTGGAAGAAGTAAGACTTCATCTGACTGCAGAGATGGGTTTTGAAGAATCCTGTGGTGAATGATCAAAAATACCAAAGACAACAGTTTCATTGGACTGTGTTGAATGATCAAAAATACCAAAGACAGCAGTTTCATTGGACTGTGGTGAATGA
>CM019692.1:14390755-14419630 GCA_009760885.1 Achatina immaculata
GAAGCCAATTATCACCAAAGATACCAAAAACATCCATCTTCTTGCATATGCTGTGGAAGGCATGGAAGATAATTATCACCAAAATTATCAAAGGACATCTGTCGTCGTACATGTTCTCAGGGGAATGATGAAAGATATGGAAGCCTATTATTACCAAAAATATCAAAGGATATCTGTTCTCTTACATGTGTTAAAGGGAATGATTAAAGACATGGATGCCAGCTATCATCAAAATTATCAAAGGACATAATTCTTCCATATGCCATGAAAGGCATGGACGCCTATTATCACCAAAAATATCAAAGGACAACTGTCTTATTGTATGTGCTCAGGGACATGAAGAAAGGTATGGGAGCCAATAATAACCAAAAATATCAAATGACAACTTCTGTCTTGTATGTGCTCAGGGGAATGATGAAAAGCATGGAAGCCAATTATGAATAAAAGTATAAAAGGATATCTGTCTTCTTGTATGTGCTAAGGGGAATGTCAAAAGTTATGGAACCCAATTATCACCAACATTTTCAAAGGACATATGTCTTCATGCATACTCTATGAAAGGCATGGAAGCCAATTATCACCAAAAATATCAAAGGACATCTGTCTTATTGTATGAGCTCAGAGGAATGATGAAAGGCATGGAAGTCAATTGTCACCAAAAATATCACAGGACATCCATTTTTGTATATGTGCTTAGGGAAATGATGAAAGCCTTGGAAGCCAGCTATCACCAAAGTTACTAAAGGACATCCTTCTTCTCGCATATGCTCAGGGAAATGATGAAAGGCATGGAAGTTAATTATCAATAAAAATATCAAAGGACATCCTTCTTCTTGCATGTGCTCAGGGGAATGATGAAAGGCACTGAAGCTAATTATCACCAAAAAGATTAAAGGATACCCATCTTTGAGCATGTGTTCAGGGAGTGATTAAAGGTATGGAAGTCAATTATCACCAAAATTATCAAAGGATATCCGTCTTCATGCATGTGGTCAAGGGAGTGATGAAAGGCATGGAGGCCAATTATCATCAAAAATATCAAAGGACGTCTTATCTGTCATCATCAAAACTGTCACCATAACAACCTATGATTAAAACTGTCATCATAAACATCATCATTTTCAGCATGAAATCAGAACCCTCGTATCTTGGGGAATCTGAAAAAAGTACAGCCAGTCCGCAGGGTATCAATGTCCTACTTACGTACTACTTGTAGTAACCAATGTTGGGTAAAGTCTGTTATATTAAAAATTCAAGTTACAACAATGGGCTGTAATAACAATTAAGCACTACTTTGTGACAAACATCAAAACATTGCACATCTACAGCAGTTGGTTGGTTTCTTTCATTTTTTTTTAATAGATGGGACATTTGACTGATGTCAGATACAAACTGTACCTAAATGTTCCAACTTACATGCATATTCAACTTATGAATAGAGTTATGAACAAAAGTCATTTGTATCTTTGGAACTGCTTGGAATTAAACAAGCATGTAAGAACATGCTGTCACTTTTAAAATTGCCCAACATTATGCTTACATCACCATGGTTGTGTAGTGGTTAGCACACTAGTCTGCCAGTGTTATGCTACATCACTGTGGTTGTGTAGTGGTTAGCACACTAGTCTGCCAATGTTACGCTACATCACCGTGGTTGTGTAGTGGTTAGCACACTAGTCTGCCAATGTTACGCTACATCACCGTGGTTGTGTAGTGGTTAGCACACTAGTCTGCCAATGTTACGCTACATCACTGTGGTTGTGTAGTGGTTAGCACACTAGTCTGCCAATGTTACGCTACATCACCGTGGTTGTGTAGTGGTTAGCACACTAGTCTGCCAATGTTACGCTACATCACCGTGGTTGTGTAGTGGTTAGCACACTAGTCTGCCAATGTTACGCTACATCACCGTGGTTGTGTAGTGGTTAGCACACTAGTCTGCCAATGTTACGCTACATCACCGTGGTTGTGTAGTGGTTAGCACACTAGTCTGCCAATGTTACGCTACATCACTGTGGTTGTGTAGTGGTTAGCACACTAGTCTGCCAATGTTACGCTACATCACTGTGGTTGTGTAGTGGTTAGCACACTAGTCTGCCAATGTTACGCTACATCACCATGGTTGTGTAGTGGTTAGCACACTAGTCTGCCAATGTTATGCTACATCACTGTGGTTGTGTAGTGGTTAGCACACTAGTCTGCCAACCAGAAGGTCCCTGGTTCAATTTTGCACTTAGGCAGAAGTTTTTAGACTGACGGCACTGGGGTCAGCCCAGTCTCTGGGGTTTCCCTAGATCAGCAGGGATCAAAGGTGTATTAGCAGGGAGCAAAAAAAAAAAAGACAATGGATTATATGATCGTCAAGAGCAAAACCCCAGTGACATCAGCCAGTTCAGACCAATCTCTCTTCTCAGTCTAGAAGGGAGGATATTCTTCTCAGTAATGGCTGGAATGCTCACATCATATCTCCTGGAAAATGGGCACACTGACATCAGTACAAAAGGGAGGGATTTCAGGTTTCTGTGATGGTCTATTCTGTATCATTCCCCAACAATGCAACCTTTATGTATACGGGTTTCTCAAATTGGGTTAATTACTGGGAACCTTGCACTGACCCCAAGAGACAAGCTAAAGAAACCAAATATACATTTACTGACACAGTGAATAAACAGAACTTTTTTGGGAGGGGGTGAGGGATGGGGAATCACAAATGAATTTCTTGTAATTAGGTTTAGTAAATGATGTGCTTCTAGTAACATGGATGGGAGTGAGGATGTGACATAGTCTGAGAAGTCTCCAGCTATTTTTCTTCAGTGTTCAAGGAATGTTGGTGGTGCTGAATCTGCCGCTCTGTCACCCTGACAAGGTCTGCCATCTTCTCCAAGGTTGAGAGGCAGCCATGTAAGCTTTTATTTCAGCTCCTCTCCCTCGGGCCAGATCTGTGCTCAGAGGTTAGGGCGGGTTGGATGACTCAAACTATGAATCTGATACCAGCGTCAGTGCTGAAGATGAACTGAAAGAAGAAGAAAATGAGGATGATGACTGGCACTAACAATAATAAAGGTAATGTATCAGTTATCCCTTAACTTTTATATTAAAGAAAACACGCTCAGTTTTTTACCTTCAGGTGCGGTTAATTAGACTTGAACACCACCAAAATACCAAGGACATAAATGTGAACGCATCTTATATGCAAGCTCATTGTTTCCTGCAAAAACACCTTCAAATGTTCACGGTCATTTTGCATGTGAGACCCTCAAATACATTACTCAGTGCATTCTTTCATCTTTCCATATTTCAGTCTGATGTGTCCCATAACTTTCCCATCTTTCTCTGATCTGATAAAGTTTTCCCTGAATCTTCTCCTCTCTCTCTCTCTCTCTCTCTCTCTTTGACTCTGTTTTTTTCTTCACCTTCATGGCTTTAAAAAAAAAAAAACATCTTGACTCCTTTTGGAAGGATTAAGTGAAATACTACATCCAAATTCTTACCTTTCCCTGTCTTTTGTAATTCTGCCCTGATACCTTCATCTCTGAGAGTTGCATTGCATTATTTGCTACGTTTGATATGAACTTCTGAGCTGCCAGAGATATCAACCTCCACCTGTGAAGTTCAACAAAAATGAATGCTCATATATAACCTCTACCATGTCTATATGAAGAGGATTTTCATATGAGTGATTCTACCAGTACTGGATCAGAGTAATCAACCACAGCCGAAGCTTGTCTCTTGTGATTATATCTTTTGTTACAAATTTGGTCTCCAATGTTACGCTACATCACCATGGTTGTGTAGTGGTTAGCACACTAGTCTGCCAATGTTATGCTACATCACTGTGGTTGTGTAGTGGTTAGCACACTAGTCTGCCAACCAGAAGGTCCCTGGTTCAATTTTGCACTTAGGCAGAAGTTTTTAGACTGACCGGCACTGGGGTCAGCCCAGTCTCTGGGGTTTCCCTAGATCAGCAGGGATCAAAGGTGTATTAGCAGGGAGCAAAAAAAAAAAAGACAATGGATTATATGATCGTCAAGAGCAAAACCCCAGTGACATCAGCCAGTTCAGACCAATCTCTCTTCTCAGTCTAGAAGGGAGGATATTCTTCTCAGTAATGGCTGGAATGCTCACATCATATCTCCTGGAAAATGGGCACACTGACACATCAGTACAAAAGGGAGGGATTTCAGGTTTCTGTGATGGTCTATTCTGTATCATTCCCCAACAATGCAACCTTTATGTATACGGGTTTCTCAAATTGGGTTAATTACTGGGAACCTTGCACTGACCCCAAGAGACAAGCTAAAGAAACCAAATATACATTTACTGACACAGTGAATAAACAGAACTTTTTTGGGAGGGGGTGAGGGATGGGGAATCACAAATGAATTTCTTGTAATTAGGTTTAGTAAATGATGTGCTTCTAGTAACATGGATGGGAGTGAGGATGTGACATAGTCTGAGAAGTCTCCAGCTATTTTTCTTCAGTGTTCAAGGAATGTTGGTGGTGCTGAATCTGCCGCTCTGTCACCTTGACAAGGTCTGCCATCTTCTCCAAGGTTGAGAGGCAGCCATGTAAGCTTTTATTTCAGCTCCTCTCCCTCGGGCCAGATCTGTGCTCAGAGGTTAGGGCGGGTTGGATGACTCAAACTATGAATCTGATACCAGCGTCAGTGCTGAAGATGAACTGAAAGAAGAAGAAAATGAGGATGATGACTGGCACTAACAATAATAAAGGTAATGTATCAGTTATCCCTTAACTTTTATATTAAAAGAAAACACGCTCAGTTTTTTACCTTCAGGTGCGGTTAATTAGACTTGAACACCACCAAAATACCAAGGACATAAATGTGAACGCATCTTATATGCAAGCTCATTGTTTCCTGCAAAAACACCTTCAAATGTTCACGGTCATTTTGCATGTGAGACCCTCAAATACATTACTCAGTGCATTCTTTCATCTTTCCATATTTCAGTCTGATGTGTCCCATAACTTTCCCATCTTTCTCTGATCTGATAAAGTTTTCCCTGAATCTTCTCTCTCTCTCTCTCTCTCTCTCTCTCTCTTTGACTCTGTTTTTTTCTTCACCTTCATGGCTTTAAAAAAAAAAAAAACATCTTGACTCCTTTTGGAAGGATTAAGTGAAATACTACATCCAAATTCTTACCTTTCCCTGTCTTTTGTAATTCTGCCCTGATACCTTCATCTCTGAGAGTTGCATTGCATTATTTGCTACGTTTGATATGAACTTCTGAGCTGCCAGAGATATCAACCTCCACCTGTGAAGTTCAACAAAAATGAATGCTCATATATAACCTCTACCATGTCTATATGAAGAGGATTTTCATATGAGTGATTCTACCAGTACTGGATCAGAGTAATCAACCACAGCCGAAGCTTGTCTCTTGTGATTATATCTTTTGTTACAAATTTGGTCTCCAATAGCTCCTCAAAAAACACTGAACCTTTACACAAAGTCATTTTTCATGAGGCTTGGTCTACTGCCACTTCTTTCCAGTACTATGGCCAATGAAGAGTAAGAGCAACTGATTTCTAGAACTGATGTTGCTTTTCCTCCTCTGCCACAGACCAGCATTGTATGTGCAGATTGCTCTTCAATAAAGTGCTATGTCCATCAAGTCTGGTGTCAAGTCCATCAAGCCTGGTGTCAAGTCCATCAAACCTGGTGTCAACTCCATCAAGCCTGGTGTCAACTCCATCAAGCCTGGTGTCAACTCTATCAAGCCTGGTTACAAGTAAATCAAGCCTGATGTCAACTCCATCAAGCCTGGTGACAAGTCCATCAACCCTGGTGTCAACTCCATCAAGCCTGGTGTCAACTCCATCAAGCCTGGTGTCAACTCCATCAAGCCTGGTTACAAGTAAATCAAGCCTGATGTCAACTCCATCAAGCCTGGTGACAAGTCCATCAACCCTGGTGTCAACTCCATCAAGCCTGGTGTCAACTCCATCAAGCCTGGTGTCAACTCCATCAACCCTGATGTCAACTCCATCAACCCTGGAGTCAAGTCCATCAAGCCTGGTGACAAGTCCATCAAGCCTGGTGTCAACTCCATCAAGCCTGATGTCAAGTCCATCAAGCATGGTGTCAACTCCATCAAGCCTGGTGTCAACTCCATCAAGCCTGGTTACAAGTAAATCAAGCCTGATGTCAACTCCATCAAGCCTGGTGACATGTCCATCAACCCTGGTGTCAACTCCATCAAGCCTGGTGTCGACTCCATCAAGCCTGGTGTCAACTCCATCAACCCTGATGTCAAGTCCATCAAGCCTAGTGTCAACTACATCAAGCCTGGTGTCAACTCCATCAAGCCTGGTGTCAAAACCAGCAAGCTTGGTGTCAAGTCCATCAATCCTGGTGTAAACTCCATCAAGCCTGGTGTCAAGTCCATCAAGCCTAGTGTCAAGTCCATCAAGCCTGGAGTCGTCCATCAAGCCTGGTGTCAAGTACATCAAGCCTGGAGTCGTCCATCAAGCCTGGTGTCAAGTCCATCAAGCCTGGTGTCGTTCATCAATGCTGGTGTTAAGTCCATCAAGCCTGGTGTCAAGTTTATCAAACCTGGTGTCAAGTCCATCAACCCTGGTGTCAAGTTCATCAATGCTGGTGTCAAGTCCATCAAGCCTGGTGTCATCAATCAACACTCATGTCAAGTCCATCAAGTGATGTCAAGTCTATCAAGCCTGGTGTCAAGTTCATCAACCCTAGTGTCAAGTCAATCAAGACTGGTGTCATCAATCAACACTCATGTCAAGTCCATCAAGCCTGATGTCAAGTCCATCAAGCCTGGTGTCAAGTTCATCAACCCTAGTGTCAAGTCAATCAAGACTGGTGTCATCAATCAACACTCATGTCAAGTCCATCAAGCCTGATGTCAAGTCCATCAAGCATGGTGTCAAGTTCATCAACCCTAGTGTCAAGTCAATCAAGACTAGTGTCATCAATCAACACTCATGTCAAGTCCATCAAGCCTGGTGTCAACTCCATCAAGCCTGGTGTCAACTCTATCAACCCTGATGTCAAGTCCATCAAGCCTGGTGTCAACTCCATCAAGCCTAGTGTCAAGTCCATCAAATCTGGTGTCAACTCCATCAAGTCTGGTGTCAAGCCCATCAAGAACAGTGTCAAGTCCATCAACCCTCATGTCAAGTCCATCAAGACTGGTGTCAAGTCCATAAAACCTGGTGTCAAGTCCATCAAGCCTGGTGTCAAGTCCATCAACCCTGGTGTCATCCATCAAAGCTGGTGTCAAGTCCATCAAGCCTGGTGTCAAGTCCATCAAGCCTAGTGTCAAGTCCATCAAGTTCATATTAGTGTTAGAGCTGTTAATGAATATGAGTTTAAGTGTCTCTCTTTGTCTGTTTCCAACAACTTGAACTTCTTGGTATGCTACCATCAGAATAGCTCTTCATGTTATTTGGAAACATTAGCTCTCCCACCACGGCAAGGTAGAGACATGTCGGGAGAGAGTTAGTATTGTTAGTAAGCAAGCGTGAAACTGAAAGAAAGGTTAGTATTGTTAGTACACAAGCATGAAAATGAAAGAAAAGTTAGTATTGTTAGTACAAAAGCATGAAAATGAAAGAAAGGTTAGTATTGTTAGTACACAAGCATGAAAATGAAAGAAAGGTTTGAATTGTTAGTACACAAGCATGAAAATGAAGAAAGGTTAGTATTGTTAGTACACAAGCATGAAAATGAAAGAAAGGTTTGAATGTTAGTACACAAGCATGAAAATGAAAGAAAGGTTAGTATTGTTAGTACACAAGCATGAAAATGAAAGAAAGGTTTGAATTGTTAGTACAAAAGCACGAAACTGAAAGAAAGGTTAATATTGTTAGCACGCAAGTGAGAAGCTGAAAGAAAAGTTAGTACTGTTTGCATGCAAGTGAGAAGCTGAAAGAAAAGTTAGTACTGTTTGCATGCAAGTGAGAAGCTGAAAGAAAAGTTAGTATTGTTTGCATGCAAGTGGGAAACTGAAAGAAAAGTTAGTACTGTTTGCATGCAAGTGAGAAACTGAAAGAAAGGTTAGTGTTGCTAGCATGCGGTAGTGGCTGGACATGACCCAGAGGAGTGAAGTTTGTCAGCCGGAACTCCACGGTGTTAAGACCTCGAGATCCAACCACGTCATCAGGTCCACAGACCTAAACCCAATGGCGTCAAGTCTACGAGACTGAAACAAATGACATCAAGTCTACCAGACCAAACACAATGGTGATAAGTCCAAGAGACTGAACACAACAGGACCAAGTCCAGAAGATGGAACCAAGAGGTGTCAAGAACACTAAATCAATCTCATAAACATCAAGTCAGCCAGACAGAAGTCCAGTGCATTAAATCTGTGAGACTGATCCAAATGTTGTCAAGTCCACTAGACTGAGCCCAACTGAGTAAAGTCCATGAGACTGAACCTAATGGCATTAAGTCAACCAGACTCAACCCTCTGGTGTCAAGTCAGCCAGACTAAATCCAATGGTGTTAAGTCTGTGAAAATAAACCCAATGGCGTCAAGTTAGCGAGACTGAAACAAATGGCATCAAGTCTACCAGACCAAACACAATGGTGACAAGTCCAAGAGACTGAACACAACAGGATCAAGTCTTAGAACTGCAAAAGCAGCATTGTCCTTCAAATATCTTGAGAACATATGGAATTCAAAAGTTATAAGAACAAAAACCAAGTTAAGATTATTCAATTCAAATGTGATATCCACCCTCATTTATGCACACAAAAGCTGGAACCAACCAAAGAAAAAAACAAGAAATTAGACTCTTTTGAAAACAAATGCCTAAGGAAAATACTTGGTATAAAGTGGAATGAATTTAAGAATAACTCAGAGATAAGACAGATGAGCAAACAACAACCTGTCTCATGGGTGATCATAAAAAAAAGATGGATATATATAGATCATGTGATGAGAAGAAACAATCAGAGAATGCCAAAACAAGCTATCAAGTGAAGCACAACAGGCCGAAGAAAAAGAGGTCAACCATGTGAAACTCTAAAGAGGACATTGTTAAGAGAAGCTAGTTTAGAGAGCATAACATATCCTGATGAAGTTGAAAAACTTGCCGAAAACAGAAAAACTTGGCAAACGACTATGTGATGTTTAACGGCACTGGATGGATGTAAGATGACTTTATATTACCCCAGATCTTTCATATACTTTTCTGTCAGTGATGGTACTTTACTTACTTACAAAGAAGCTACAAAATACTATCTATTATACTTTTAAATAGATTAAAACCATACAGCAAGAACATACTGGGAGACTATCAAGCAGGTTTTAGGAAGAACAGATCAACTGTTGACCAAATATTTTATCTATGTCAAAAAGCAGAAAAGTACTGGGAATATGGAAAAGAAGTACACAACATCTTGACTGACTTCAAGAAAGCTTATGACAGCATAGATAGGAACAGCTTATGGAAAATTATGAAAGAATTTGAGATACCTAATAAATTAATCAATCTGACCAGAATATGTATAGACGATACACAAAATATAAAAAGGTAAAGGTAATCCTGTCATGGCTTAGAGGCACATAGGGATATGGTGTTAGTGCCCATATTTTCCTTGACCTGTCAGCACACTAGAGGGTGATATGGTCAGTATCATGCCTGGTTGCCTTTCCTTCCCCAACTCCAGAAGAAGTCAGTACCCATTTCTACAGCTGAGTGACACAAAATATAGTAATATATAAAGAAGAAAGTCAGAACCCTTCTCTATAAGAACTGGTTTAAAACAAGGTGATAAATTATCTCCATTACTATTCAACCTAGTACTAGAAAAGATAATCAGAAAAGTGAAGGAAGAAAGCAGTGCAGTAGAACAAGCTAAAACACTAGGATATGCAGATGAAATCAACCTAGTGGGGGAAACTATACAAGAAGTCATCAATACCTGCATACACCTGAGAGATGTGGCACTTAAAGTGGGCTTGACCATTAACCAAGATAAGACAGAGTATATGAAGATATAAAGAGACCAGAGGCAGAATGATCCAGGTTATACAAATGTTGGAGAGATGATTATTAGGAAAGCAGAAACTTTACAAATATCTAGGCACAACACCTTCAACAGAAGCAACACAGTAAGCAAGGAAATTAAAATCAGAATACAGATAGGGAATAAAATATGCTTCGCCTTACAATACCTGTTAAAATCCAAAATCATGTCCCAAAACACCAAAATAAAAATCTACAAAGCCATAATAAGACCAGTTGTCATGTATGGATCAGAAACGTGGAGTACAACAAAGAAAGATGAACAATTGCAGACCTTTGAGAACAAGATCCTAAGAAGAATCTTTGGGCCGATAAAGGATACCAATAGTGGAGAATGGAGAGCTAGAAAGAACACTGAACTGAACAGCTTATTTAAATACCAATGAATTATTAATGTCTTGAAACTGAACAGACTACACTGGCTGGGCCATGTAGAAAGAATGGAAGAGAACAGACAAACAAAAATTATGTACGTACAAGAGATGAGGGAAACAAGACCAAGTGATAGACCAAAACAGAGATGGAAAGACAACATAGAAGAGGATATAAAAGAAATTGGTGTCACCAACTGGAGAGAGAAAATTAGAAATAGAGAGGAATGGAGGCAAACTTTATCTGCAGCAATGAGCCTTAATGGCTCGGAAAGCTGAAGAAGAAGAAGAAGGTACTTTAATACAGCCAGGCCAATGTGGTCAGTATATCCACAGTATTTTCTATATTGTGGTGTTGGATGACAGATTTATTTTTCACAATATGCTCTTTGTGTTGGGGATGCAACAACTGGAACACTGTTATCATCAGTTGCCATGCCAACTAGTGTTGGCTATAATGTCTCTCCCTAATACCCAATCCCTAATGCAAACCATCAGTTCAGTTGGTGATCTCATGACACACCATCTTGTCAAACTATCTAGTACCATTTCTCTCAGCATTCACCTGGCTCTTCTTCCATCTATTTTTCCTGTTGTCACAATATTTTCAATGTCCCCTCTTTTCATTGCGTGTCCTGTGAAAGTAAATCATCTACTCATATTTTTTTAGTAAGATTTTGTCTCTCCAGCTCTTCTCATACATTCTTCATTAGTCATCTTTGGTGTCCAGGGAATTCAGAACACTCTTCTGATAAACAACATTTTAACTGCTTCCAATGATCTCTGTGCGGACCTGCCTTTTGTACATGATTAACTTTCACATAATACGATAGGTTCAGTATAGCATTTTAGGATTATTTTCTAACATGCAGTGATAAAGAACTTACTATTGAATATTCTCCCAGTTTTGTGCCTTTTGATTGGGGCACCTAGGGGATATTGTGCCAGTGTCTATACTTTCCTAGATCTGATGGCACATCAGATGATGATGTCTGTCTCTGACCACCTTTTCTTTTGAAGCTGAAGGATGCAGGTACCAATTCTTACACAATGGTTGCCTGATCAGCAGGAAGCCACCAACAAGAGCTAAGAAAAGTAGATGCATGCAACATGCTGTGTGACAAACAAGGAAATAACCACATGAATAGGCATTGAGAACATTACTAAAGAGGTCAAAAGACAAAGATGGAAATGGCTCGGCCACACACCATGAATGTAAAAATCAAGACACCTCTATACTTCCTTGACATGGACACCTCAAGGAAAAAGAAAGAGGGGCAGGCCATTTGGGACATGGAGACACACAATACAGGAACAACAAAAGGAAGCAGGAAAAAGACAAGGTTTGAGGTATCCCAACTTGCTCAAGACAGGATTGGCTGGAGAACCTTTGTAGATGCCTTTTGCTCCATTGGGAGTACAGAAGTCAGATGATGATTGTGGTGGTGGTGGTGCTGGTAATGGTGATGATGATGTGGCTCTTCTGCATTAGTCTGTGTTTAAAGTGGTCAATCAGATAACTCCAGAATGAATTAATGCTATCAATATAAGCCATTACACACACACTCAACTATCATGATAGATGATGTGGTTTCTGTTAAGCCTTGAGTTTTATGTCACTCATTCATTAGAATGTCCCTTGTGGAACTTTGCCTCCCAAACAGCTTTTTTAAAGACTGCTCAGCTGTAAGCAAGATGCCCTGCTGCTGGTGCATTATTACCAAATCATCAACAATGTCTTGTTGCCACCTTCACTTTGTTCTTCCTCATCTTTTTTCCCATTATGTACCTTTCCAAGAGTGTCTCCTCCAAACTCTCATGATGTTTACTATGTCTGAAATCTCTGTTTAATCTTCTTTACTAACCAACCTTTTTCAATATTAAATTCCTGTAGTAATTTTTGTAGTTCCGTCTTCTTTAATTGTTTTGGCTTCTGGAAAGCAATATATGTCCTTTTTTTTAAATAATCTCCCTGATTGTATCTCCACTGAGTTTTATGTACATTCATTCATTCATTTGCATGTCCCTTGTGGAACTTTGCCTCCCTAATAGCACTCCTGTAGGCCTACCAGGTGTAAGCAAGATGCACTGCTGCTGATGCATCCATTTGTAGATCATCAATGATGTCTTGTAGCCATTTTTGCCTTGGTCTTCCTCTCTTTCTTTTTCCCATTATGTACCCTTCCAAGATTATCTTCTCTAGATTATCATGACATTTAATGTGTCCAAAATAGTTAAGTTTTCTTTGTTTAATCCTCTTTACTAGCCAGCCTTCTTCAATATTAAGTTCTTGTAGTCCATGATATCTGAAGAACTCTTCATTTACATTCAAAGGCATTTATGTGTTTCTCAGCTGTTTTGTTAAGTGTCCAGGTCTCCCAAGCACATGTTGCAATGGGAAAGATGCATGCCCTTAAAAATCTTATTTTTGTAGTTCTATCTGTTCCTCTCCACAGATTCTTTAGTTGTTTTACTTTCTGAATAGTGATAGATGTCCTTTTAATTTCCTCCATTGTATCTCCATTGTATCAACAGAAATGATGTTGAGCAATAGAGGGCTCACTTGGGCAAGAGCAGAGAAAAAGGCAAAGGGCAGCTATTTGTGGAAAACCCTTGCAGAAACCCCATGTGCCCTGGGCATTTAAGGTTCAGAGAGTGAGATCTCCATTATTAGTGAGTAGTGATCCAAGATATTCAAAACTCTCCACTTCTTCCAATTTTTCCTCATGGATACATACTTCAGCTGCCTTGTTTGTTTTGTCAATTGTCATCAATTAGTTTTATTTGCATTAAGATAGAGGTTCTGATCTTCGCTTTTCTTACAGTCTGACATAATTAATTTTTGCACTCCTTTTTGTGTTTTGGACAGTAATACTGTGTCATCAGCATATCTAATCTCTGGTATTTCATAACCTCCAATTGTTATGGCATCGTAATATTCTTTGTCTACATCTTCTCTAACATTCCTCATTATATTTTCAGTATACAAGTTAAATAAGTAAGGTGACAATATGTACCCCTGACGGACCCCTTGTTGTATGTGAAACCAAGTTGTCGTTTCACCATTTATTCTTACTGCTGCTTGTTGGTCTAGATACAGCAGTGATGTTAATTGTATCAAATATGTTGGAAATCCCATTTTTTTCCATTATTTCCCAAAGTTTCTGGTGTTGTACACAATCCTCCAACAGGAAAGTACTTGACAAGGCGCTGGGAAAAATTATGAGAAGTAAAGAGAAATCTAGCTTGGCAAACATTCTATCCCTCAAAAATAGATTTATTTAAGCAAACTCAAATTTGTTCATAGAATTTTTGGCACAATGCTCTGCCTTACTTGTGGCCATTTTTATATACAGCATTAAACATAGTCAAAGTTTAAGAAACTGTCTTCTTCCTAAACCCAGGCTAGATCTGTACAAGAAAAGCCTTGCATATTCTGTGATACAGCTCTTGAATTTCATTCCCTACCATCTAAAATCCATTAGTAATACTTTATCCTTTAACTCAAGCCTTTTTTCAGTATTTACTATTTGCCTTCATATAATCTGGCCGGAGACACTTCTTCTGGAGTTGGGGAAGGTAAGGCGGCTAGGCATGATACTGACCATATCACCCTCTAGTGTGCTGACAGGTCAAGGAAAATATGGGCACTAACACCATATCCCTATGTGCCTCTAAGGCATGACAGGATTACCTTTTTACCTTCATAGAATATCTAATAGCCTCTAATAGTATATAATAGCATATAATAGCCTGTAATAGCATCTCTCTCGCCAGCCACCAAGTTATGTTATAAAAGAACATAGTTCTAAACATAATTTGTTAGATCTTGTATCTTGTTAGAAATTATCTTAGTAACTATGCGAGAGTGGAATGTCAGAAGAACTCCATTGAAAATGTATTTGTGTGTGTGTGTGTATGTACATGTGCGTGCGCGCTATCTTATTAGATCAGTTACTTCTTATGTAGTTCATTATCCTATATTTGTGAATGTAATATTTTCATCTTCATTCATTCATTTGCATGTCCCTTGTGGAACTTTGCCTCCCTAACAGCACTCCTGTAGGCCTCTCAGTTGTGAGCAAGATGGCCTGCTGCTGATGCATCCATTAGCAAAAAAACAAAACATATTCAAAAGTCTCCACTTCTTCCAGCATTTCCTCACTGATATATATATATATCAACTGCCTTGTTTGTTTCGTCAGTTGTCAATTTTCATCTTGCATTCTTATATATGTATACATGGGTGTGTGTCTGTGTGTTGTGTGTGTGTGCATGTGCGTACGCGCGTGCGTGTCTGTGTGTAATGTGTGTGTATGTTATGTGTGTAATGTGTATGTTAAGTGTGTGTGTGTGTTTATTTAGTTTTCTTCACATTAAGATAGAGATTTTCCTCTTCGCCGTTCTTATGGACTGTCACAATTCTTTTCCTTTTTGTGTTGTGGACAATAATACTGTGTCATCAACATATCTAATCTCTGGTATTTCATAACCTTCAATTGTTATTGCATCGCCATATAATTATTACATATTTACGTACACACTAACAATTAATTAATAATTAATTAATAATTAAGCAGGCTGAAGAAAAAGAGGTCGACCACGTGAAACTCTAAAGAGGACATTGTTAAGAGAAGCCAGTTTAGTGGGCATAACATCCCTTGATGAAGTTGAAAGACTTGCTGAAAACTGGAAAACTTGGCAAACTATTATGCAAGCCCTATGTGACATTTAACGGCACTGGAAGGATGTAAGAATAATTAATGTGTGCTAGTTAATTAATAAACTAGTTCTTTCCTTAGCTCACTGGAATACAGTCGGTTTTTAGGTGTATTCTAAACTCCCGAGTGTCGACATTAACTTTGCTTACCAATATTAGCAGGTCTTCTCTGAGAAGGCCGATATCTTGCTGAGCACTTTCAGCCATGACTGACTTTATCTGTTTTGGACTTGCACAGTAACAAGAAGCAGTATTTGCGTGGTTAATTCATGTTTCCTACCTCTTACATCTCCAAATTTCAAGCTTGTTCCTACCTAAAAGATGTAACGCAAACTTTCTCGACGCTAAGCCGGTGTGTCGTAAGTTCGTGTGTAAAAACTTGTCGCTTGAGATTGTAAGAGCAGACGTCTACACAGGTGTACTCGTTGGACAGTCCGTGCTTCCATTCTATAAATAGCACAGTGAAACGGTCAGTTAGACTGTATAGTAACAGCAGCTCTCGGTTTCTGGTCACGTCTTAAGAGCTTTTAATATCACATTCATTGTTTTTTTTAATATAAAAGGTTAAAAAAAAGATAAAATCCCCGTTTCCACGCCATTAAGGCATATCGGGGATATGGTGTTAGGCCCATATTTTGCATGACCTTCGGCACATGAAAGTGTGATGCGGTCAGTATCACATCAAGCCGCATTTACATTCCCTGATTTATCTGGTACCCATTTTAGATGCTGGGCGAACCCTGGGGCCTTTTTTTAGTGTGGTGCTAGCAGGAAAAAAATCCCCACTGCTGGGACTTAAACCTGATCAGTAGACCGAACACCTAACCACTCGGCTAACCAGCTGCCTTTTCTTTAATAAGTGGCACCTATTACCAAACTGATAATTCAACCTCGGACCACTTGATAATTCACCAGGGGCCACTTATGTTCCGCGGACAACAGGTTGGGAAATACTGAGCTAGATTACGAAGATGAACCCTGTAATCCTCATGGAATTAATTTGCTGTAAAAAAAGTGAATTCCTGGAATATGGATATTAATATGAAACTACTTGTGGGTGTAGCATAGAGCAACCGTCGTGAATGTTTTCTCATTGTTTGAGATCCGCTGAACTTACTGAGCTGGTCCCACGTGGAGAACATCTCCATAGAGTTGGGAAAATAAAGAAGAGACTTCAATGAGGTTGAATATATCTGGACAGACAGACAGAAATAAAGAAGAGACTTCAATGAGGTTGAATATATCTGGACAGACAGAAATAAAGAAGAGACTCTAAAAGACAGCGGAAAGAAATTTGGAAATTTTTTTTTTTTTTTTTTGTTTCATGTTATTTTTTTCTATCTTCATATTCATCCACATTAATAGAACCGATTTTGTATGTTGATAAGCTTTTATTTGTTAAAGCACTGACAGCCTCATACAAAGCATATTACGGTGTGCCTGGCTTTGTCGGTAGATACTCTCCTTTCTTCAGAAAATGTTTTCATAACGAAGGCGATACAAGTTCCACCTTTTTTTAAAACAACTTAAGTTTTTTAGAAAGACGACAGCTGATCTGAAACCACTGCCTTAGCACAAGAAGTTAATTCCCTATCACCTGTAGTACTAATTCGCTCAGGAGACGATTTTATTTCAATAGTCCGGGCAAAGAGAAGAAAAAGAAGGTGGAAAAGGAGGAGGAAAGGGGGAGGGGTAGGATAGGGACATAATGATTATGGGACTACGTCGATTATCTTATAATTCACATTGTTTACTCAGACGTGTCTAAAAGTTTATATTTCCACGAAGACGCTGTTTACTCAGACGTGTTTAAAAGTGTCTGAATCCACGAAGACACTGTTTTCTAAGACGTGTCTAAAAGTTTATATTTCCACGAAGACACTGTTTACTCAGGCGTGTCTATAAGTTTCTATATCCACGAAGACACCGTTTACTCAGACGTATCTAAAAGTTTATTTATCCACGAAGACAATGTTTACTCAGACGTGTTTAAAAGTGTCTGAATCCACGAAGACACTGTTTTCTAAGACGTGTCTAAAAGTTTATATTTCCACGAAGACACTGTTTACTCAGGCGTGTCTATAAGTTTCTATATCCACGAAGACACCGTTTACTCAGACGCATCTAAAAGTTTATTTATCCACGAAGACAATGTTTACTCAGACGTGTTTAAAAGTTTCTATATCCACGAAGACACTGTTTACTCAGATGTGTCTAAATGTTTGTATATCCACGAGGACACTGTTTACTTAGATGTGTCTAAATGTTTCTATATCCACGAAGACATTGTTTACTCAGACGTGTCTAAATGTTTGTATATCAACGAATACACTGTTTACTCAGATGTGTCCAAATGTTTATATTTCCACAAAGACACTGTTTACTCAAACGTGTCTAAAAGTTTATATTTCCACGAAGACACCGTTTACTCAGACGTGTCTAAAAGTTTCTATATCCACGAAGACACTGTTTACTCAGACGTGTTTAAAAGTTTCTATATCCACGAAGACACTGTTTACTCAGACGTGTCAAAAAGCTTATTTATCCATGAAGACACCGTTTAATCAGACGTGTCTATAAGTTTCTATATCCACGAAGACATTGTTTACTCAGACGTGTCTAAAAGTTTATTTTCCACGAAGACACTGTTTACTCAGACGTGTTTAAAAGTTTCTAAACCCACGAAGACACTGTTTTCTCAGACGTGTCTAAAAGTTTCTATTTCCACGAAGACACTGTTTACTCAGACGTGTTTAAAAGTTTATATTTTCACGAAGACACCGTTTACTCAGACGTGTCTAAAAGTTTCTATATCCACGAAGACACTGTTTACTCAGACGTGTTTAAAAGTTTCTATATCCACGAAGACACTGTTTACTCAGATGTGTCTAAATGTTTGTATATCCACGAAGACACTGTTTACTCAGATGTGTCTAAATGTTTATATTTCCATGAAGACACTGTTTACTCAGACATGTCTAAAAGTTTCTATTTCCACGAAAACACTGTTTAGTCAGACGTGTTTAGAAGTTTCTAAATCCACGAAGACACTGTTTGCCCAGATATCTCTAAATGTTTGTATATCCACGAAGACACTGTTTGCCCAGATATCTCTAAATGTTTGTATATCCACGAAGACACTGTTTGCCCAGATATCTCTAAATGTTTGTATATCCACAAAGACACTGTTTGCCCAGATATCTCTACATGTTTGTATATCCACGAAGACACTGTTTGCCCAGATATCTCTAAATGTTTGTATATAAATGAAGACACTGTTTACTCACATGTGTCTAAATGTTTGTATATCAACGAAGACACTGTTTGCCCAGATATCTCTAATGTTTGTATATCCACGAAGACACTGTTTGCCCAGATATCTCTACATGTTTGTATATCAATGAAGACACTGTTTACCCAGATATATCTAAATGTTTGTATATCAACGAAGACACTGTTTGCCCAGATATCTCTAAATGTTTGTATATCAACGAAGACACTGTTTGCCCAGATATCTCTAAATGTTTCTGTACCCACAAAAAAAAAGAGTAACTGTGACACGTCAGTGGCCACAAAACTCCGACAGCACTACAGCCGACCTTACTTTCTGCCGAGTAACTCAGAGTCCAGCACTACAGACTGGATCTTCATGGGAAGTCCTGGGTACAGTGCCACTTTGCAAGTGAGTATCTTTTGTGTGTATTCAAGCTCTCACACGTATTTGTGTGTCCCTGAGATATGAACTTATGCCTGTTTCCTAGATTTTTTAAGTAACGTAAATAAAGGTGGCCCTATCAAGCCATATAGATGCCTAGAGGATATGGTGCTAGCGACAGTACTTTCCTTGACCTGTTGACACACAAAAACCCTGGCCGGCTATACTTCAATCCCCGTTCCATGCATATTGGAGATACGGTGTCAGGCCCTATTTCCAAGCCTTCGACACCCGAAAGTGTGATGTGGTCAGTATCAAGTCTGGACGTATTTACCTTCCCAGATTTCTCTGGTACCCACTTTTAGAAGCTGGGTGGACCCTGCGGACTTTTTGGTGTGGCCTCAAACAAAACCAAATGCCCATTTCTACAGCAGGATGAATGGGGCGCCTAAGGAGGACTTGAACCATGGACTTCGCAGTTAGAGGCTAGTGACAACTCAGACAATCGATTACTAGATTTGTTGTTACTCGACTATCTGTAGCAGTATTAGATTGTTGTTATTCGACTATCTTTAGCAGTATTAGATTGTTATTATTCGACTATCTGTAGCAGTGTTAGAACAATTAAGCTACAAACTTTTGACAGTCGATGACCTTTGAAAGAAAGACAATGTATTACGTAAATTGGCATGCTATGCTAGCTTGCCCAAACTATCTCAGATAGTTTGAACCCGACACCAGCATAGTAAGACAGGCACTGGCATGGAGTCATCAAGGAAATAGAAAACGAAAATGACCTAGACTTACTTGGAGAAGAGAAACTATGACAGTGCTCAGAGACAAGGGATACACATGGAAGGAAACAGAATAATTCCAAGAACAGGGATAACTGAAGAGCCTTTATCCGTGGCACGTGCTCTCACGGGAGTGAAAGGCGATGATGATGATGATGATCTCAAATAGACGTAACAAGTATACTTCTCTACGGACTTTCCTCCTTGATGAGAATTAGATCGAGCTTTGAAATATTGGCCTTGTTGTAGTGTAACAACAGCCATGTTCTACAGCCATCGCGGGGGGACTATGGCAGAAAGCACAACCTAACCCTTGTGTGTATGTATAAACAGATAAAAACAAAGACGTTTTCGTGTCTTATTATCTCATAATAGGAAGTTGTTGTCCCCGTCTTTCTTACTAGGAGGAGACCAAAAAGCTGAGTTTATTTTTTCATCTGTTTTTCGTGTTTTTTTATCTGTTGTGTTGTTTTTTTTTTTTTTAGTGTGATCATTGAAAATGGCTTTTGCCGAAATATTGGATTGTGGTATGTTCTTCATTTGTATGTAATCATCTTGGTTGCTGCCATTCTTATTTCTGCCCACTTTCATCACTCTTTCTATATCTTGTAAAACTGAACCACACACTCTCATCTACTTATCATCTTTCCTTGAGACTCTGGAAAATCTTTGTTTTCACTCAATGTGAGTTTGTGCGCGTTTAGAATGATGGAACTGTAGTCTTCGATACTGCACATTAACAATGATATTTATATACGTGAATACTTACGTGTGTGTGTGTGTGTGGGAAGTGCGAAAATGCCGTCCCATTCGGCAATCAGCAACCCATGTCTGACATGATAGCATCAAGGTAGGCAATTCATCGCTGATCAAGACACTGTCACACCTCTCCCTTGGTACTCCCAATAACAGGGCTAGCGTGGGTAACGGGACAGGGATCGCCATAGTCATCATGGTGGTGGAGTCCACTGAAGAAGCATTGCATATCCCCTGCTTTTTAGCTGTACTCAGTGACTAAAAAAAAGAAAAAGAAAGAGAACCAGCATCGGAGAACATTTACCTACCACTATCGGAGAACATTTACCTGCGATCATCGGAGAACATTTGTTTACCTGTAACCGCGAACATCTGCCTATCAGTAGTGATGAATGTCTGTCTACCAGTAGAGAACTTTTGGCTACCAGTAGACCCATAAAAGAGGGGATCCAGCCGGGACGTCTTCATCTTTTTTAAGGAGCCTTGGTGGCTTCATCATTTTTAAGGAGCCTTGGTGGTTTCACCTGTTTTAAGGAGGATTGGTGGCTTCATCTGTTTTAAGGAGCCTTGGTGGCTTCATCTGTTTTAAGGAGCCTTGGTGGTTTCACCTGTTTTAAGGAGGATTGGTGGCCTCATCTGTTTTAAGGAGCCTTGGTGGTTTCATCTGTTTTAAGGAGGATTGGTGGCCTCATCTGTTTTAAGGATGCTTGGTGGCTTCATCTGTTTTAAGGAGCCTTGGTGGTTTCACCTGTTTTAAGAAGCCTTGGTGGCTTCACCTGTTTTAAGGATCCTTGGTGGTTTCACGTGTTTAAGTAGCCTTGGTGGTTTCACGTATTTAAGGATCCTTGGTGGTTTCACGTGTTTAAGGAGCCTTGGTGGTTTCGCCTGTTTTAAGGAGCCTTGGTGGTTTCACGTATTTAAGGATCCTTGGTGGTTTCACGTATTTAAGGAGCCTTGGTGGTTTCACGTGTTTAAGGAGCCTTGGTGGTTTCACGTATTTAAGGATCCTTGGTGGTTTCACGTGTTTAAGGAGCCTTGGTGGTTTTGCCTGTTTTAAGGAGCCTTGGTGGTTTCACGTATTTAAGGATCCTTGGTGGTTTCACGTATTTAAGGAGCCTTGGTGGTTTCACGTGTTTAAGGAGCCTTGGTGGTTTCGCCTGTTTTAAGGAGCCTTGGTGGTTTCATGTGTTTATGGAGCCTTGGTGTAGTGGAAGAGAACATAATGGTTAGTGAATAAGGTTGAAGCGGGAGAGGAGATACATTTTTTCGTGAACTTACAAAATTCCTCAGTGACGTCATTCCTACACGGCAGCCAACCTCAAGATGTCAGCGCACGCGCACACACATATACATACACACACATGCTCGTCGGTGAGTAAATATTTATACTATAAAATCAGGTCAAGATCAGTGCAGTGGATATAAAACTTCGCCCAGCCTCACAAGAAGGGCCCAAGTTCGCAGGCTGAGCATGAGAAACTGGTCTCAGAGATACCCAGGAAAGATGTCGTCTCAGAATGGCGTTCTAATTCACTTCAGATGTATACAAACAGTCCCCGAGTTACGAAAACCGACTTAATTAAGTACAACCTGCAAAACCTTTTATATTATGTTTCAACGTATAGCTAAATGAATGAAAATTTAATAAATGCAGAGTTTTTAGGAAAAAAGAAGTAATGTGATGTTTTTAGACACTGATTGTGGCCAGCTCACAATCGGCGAGGTCTAGATCTGCACTACTTACCATTACTTACCATCTGAGATGTGTAGATCTACTTGTCGATCTCGTATTGTGATTCTGTGTTGCGTTCCCGCTGAATGAATGTCTGAACTAACCTCCTAACTATTTCTCCAGTCGTCTAAATATGTTTAGATCTACTTGGAATACATTCAAGAGCAGCGGGGTGGCCATAAGCTATGTCCATACCCCTATCTACATCGTCAAAAATTGAAAAATTTCCATGCTTCTCGTCCTTTTTCTCGCTCGGCATCGCTCGTAACTAGGCACTCTTTCGCCATTTTGAAAAGTGTCACCGGAATCGCGGACGAAATATGTACAATCTAAATGTTACACCGGTTGTTTTATTGAAACAAACAATTGTCACTATAATAACCATACAGTAGCTTCGGGATACCGGAAGTGTCACTATAATGACCAAACGCACGGAAAGAGTTTAACTTGTATACTGAAAATATAATGAGGAATGTTAGAGAAGATGTAGACAAAAGAATATTATGATGCCATAACAATTGGAGGTTACAAAATACCAGAGATTAGATTAGATATGCTGATGACACAGTTTTACTGTCCATTCATTCATTCATTTGCATGTCCCATGTGGAACTTTGCCTCCCTAATAGCACACCTGTAGGACTCGGTTATGAGCAAGATGGCCTGCTGCTGATGCATCCATTTGCAGATCATCAATGATGTCTTGCAGCCATCTTCACCTTGGTCTTCCTCTCTTTCTTTTCCCCATTATGTACCCTTCCAAGACAGTTTTATCTAGATTATCATGACGTTTAGTGTGTCCAAAATATTTAAGTTTTCTCTGTTTAATCCTCTTTACTAGCTAACCTTCTTCAATATTAAGTTCTTGTAGTATGGATATATTTGTTCTTTTTTGTGTCCATGATATTTGAAGAACTCTTCTGTAGCATTTACATTCAAAGGCATTTATGTATTACTGTCCACAACACAAAAAAGAAATGGAAAAACTAATTATGTTAGGCCATAAGAATAGTGAAGAGCAAAACCTCTATCTTAATGTGAAGACAACTAAGTTGATGACAACTGACAAAACAAATAAAGGTGCTGAAATATTTATCAGTGAGGAAAAATTGGAAGAAGTGGAGAGTTTTGAATATCTTGGATCGTTACTAACTAATAAAGGAGATACAATGAAGGAAATTAAAAAGATGACATCTATCGCTCTTCAAAAAGTAAAACAACTAAAGAAACTGTGGAGAGGAACAGATAGAACTACAAAAATAAGATTTTTAAGGGCATGCGTCTTTCCCATCACAACACGTGCTTGTGAGACCTGGACACTTAACAAAACAGCTAAGAAATACATAAATGCCTTTGAATGTAAATGCTACAGAAGAGTTCTTCAAATATCATGGACACAACAAAGAACAAATATATCCATACTCATTCATTCATTTGCATGTCCCTTGCAGAACTTTGCCTCCCTAACAGCACACCTGTAGGCCTCTCAGTTGTGAGCAAGATGGCCTGCTGTTGATGCATCCATTTGCAGATCATCAACAATGTCTAGAAGCTATCTTCACCTTGGTCTTCCTCTCTTTCTTTTTCCCATTATGTACCCTTCCAAGACAGTTTTCTCTAGATTATCATGACATTTAATGTGTCCAAAATATTTAAGTTTCTTCTCTTTAATCCTCTTTACTAGCCAGCCTTATTCAATATTAAGCTCTTGTAGTACAGATATATTTGTTCTTTTTTGTGTCCATGATATTTGAAGAACTCTTCTGTAGCATTTACATTCAAAGACATTTATGTGTTTCTCAGCTGTTTTGTTAAGTGTCAAGTGTCCACGTCTCATAGGCATATGTTGCGATGGGAAAGATGCATGCCCTTAAAACTCATATTTTTGTAGTTCTGTCTGTTTCTCTCCACAGATTCTTTAATTGTTTTACTTTCTGAAGAGCAATAGATGTCCTCCTTTTAATTCCCTCATTGTATCTCCATTATTAGTTAGTAATGATCCAAGATATTCAAAACTCTCCATTTCTTCCAATTTTTCCTCATTGTTCAGCTACCATATTTGTTTTGTCAGTTGTCATTAATTTAGTTTTCTTCGCATTAAAATAGAGGTTTTGCTCTTCGCTGTTCTTACAGACTGACATAATTAGTTTTTCCATTCCTTTTTTGTGTTGTGGACAGTAATACTGTGTCATCAGCATATCTAATCTCTGGTATTTTGTAACCTCCAATTGTTATGGCATCATAATATTCTTTGTCTACATCTTCTCTAACATTCCTCATTATATTTTAAGTATACAAGTTAATAAGGTGACAATATGCAACCCTGATGGACCCCTTGTTTTATGTCAAACCAAGTTATTGTTTCACCATTTATTCTTACTGCTGCTTGTTGGTCTAGATACAGGAATGATGTTAATTGTATCAAATGTGTTGGAAATCCCATTTTTCCATTATTTCCCAAAGTTTCTGGTATTGTACACAATCAAATGCCTTTGAGTAGTCTATAAAAGATAAATATAGATTCACTTTAAACTCTCTGTATTTCTCTATTATTAATCTTAGATTGAATATATGATCTCTTGATCCTCTTCCTTGCCTGAAACCAGCTTGGACCATACTAACTTCTTCTTCTATTTTCTTACGAAGTCTACCCATTATGATTTTTAACACAATTTTACTGGCATGACTAATCAGGGTAACAGTTCTGTAGTTTGTGCATAATTTCAGGTTACCCTTTTTTGGCAGTAGTATGAATACAGTTCTTTTCCATTCTTTTGGCCAAATACCTGAATGCCATTTCTTTTTACATAGTGCATGATAGATTGTTACACATTCCTTTCCTCCTGCTTTAATAAGGTCACCTGTTATCTCATCACATTCTAGTGATTTACCATTTTTCAGATTCTTTATTTTCCATAAAACTTCTTCTATTGTCTGTTCAGGTTCTTTCTCCTCCAATAATAATTCACACTCTTGATTTCTGCTTTCACAGTCATTTGTTTCATACATTCCTCTGTAATATTCCTTTCATCTTTCTAGAATTTCCTCTGTCTCTGTCAAGGTCTCCCATATCTTGTCACAAATTACATTTAGCTTAGGTGTGACATTTCTCGTCAATATCCTCATTTCTTTAAACATTTCACTATCTCTTCCACACTTTTGATGTTCTTTTTTTCTTTCACAACAATATTGTATGAATTGATTTTTGTCTTTTCTTATGTTACTTCGTACTTCTTTTGTTAAAGATTTATATTCCTCTTTGTTGTTGTTTGTCATTTTCCATTGCATCTTCATTTCTCTACGTTGTTTTATCAATTCTAGTGTGCCCGCTGTAATCCATCCATTGTTTTGTGTTTTCTTTACTAGAACCATGTCTTTAGGTGTTGTTATTAAGATATTTCTGGCCTGCGTAGCCAATTCATCTGGTGTCATTTCCTCCTGTACAGCCATCAGGATTTCCAAACGGTTCTTCACTTCTATACTGTATTTTTCTGGTATTTGTTTAAGATCAAAGCGCAGTGGTCTTGATCCTGCAACTGTCTTTTTTATCTTTATCTTCATGTCTGCTATTAATAACTCATGGTTCGTGTCACAATCAGCACCTGGTAAAGTTTTTGCTGATGTTATACTTGATCTCTAAAATCTTTTTACTGCCAAAAAATCAATCCATCGTTTCACACTAGTTTTTTCTTTTCTTTTTTTTTTAATGATAAATAATTTCATTTATGGAATGTTCATTCATTTCCGCTTATTTTAATGTGTGATGCACACGTGGTGATCATGGAATTAAGTCGGTACAATAACTTTTACACAGGGACCCCCGTTCTCCAAAATGTCTGCGCCCTTCTCCAATGTCCACGTTGTCAGAAACTAAGGAATGGTTTGGAAGTAACGGGACTCAAAAGAGTTAAAATCGCCCATTATTAATATATCATTTTTCCGTACCTGTTCTATTGCTGTCTGCAGTGTGTTATGAAAGTATTTTACTTTTCTTCTTCTGACTGCTGATGTAGGTGCATATATTTGGATGATTGTTACATTTCTAGGATTGCCCTTAAGTCTGATAGTGAGGATTCTATCACTTACTGGATTGTAACCTAGTAATGCTTTTGATGTTGATTTGTCCAAGTAAAAAGCCACTCCATTCTTTCCTTCTAATTCTCCACCAGAGTATATAAAGATATTATCATTCTCGCTCTTGAAGTGTCCTGATCCCATCCGTCGATGTTCAAAGATTCCCAAAATATGTATCCCCGTTCATCTCATCTCATCACTTATTATTTGATACTTTCCCTCATACATACTTCTTACATTCCATGTTCCTACTCTTATTTTTATTTTTAGTTTGATGCAGGGGTTTTCCTTAGTAACACCGTCAGGATTTTCTCCATCATCACAATTATTAGTACTGACCTCTGTCTCACACTCTTCCCCAGTGTTAAAATTAGATCTATCTGGCCTGGGGGACTCACCACCAGATCTTTTTCCTATCTGACCTTTCATGTTGCTGTTTGGGTTTCTTGGTATATTTCCAGAAGGTAGTTTACTACTGCTTTCCTTCCGGGCAGTGACTATATCCATACTACAAGAACTTAATATTGAAGAAGGATGGCTAGTAAAGAGGATTAAACAGAGGAAACTTAAATATTTTGGACACATTAAACGTCATGATAATTTAGAGAAGACTGCATTGGAAGGGTACATAAAGGGAAAAAGAAAGAGAGGAAGACCAAGGCAAAGATGGCTGCAAGATATCGTTGATAATCTGCAAATGGATGCAGAACATCTTGCTTAAAATCGAGAGGCCTACAGGAGAGCTGTTAGGGAAGCAAAGTTCTGCAATGGACATGCAAATGACTGACTAGGTCCATAAAGTCAATCTGGCATCTTATCCTGTTCTTACCACTTTTTTCATATGAAAGTCAATTAGTTTAATCAAACATGATTCAACCAGTTGAAATATTCCTTCTTTTACGTGAATATTAATATCTCGCATGATAAAATATATTCTGAAATGCAGCTATTCTAATATAATATATATATATATATATATAATGCTAAAAGCTATCAATAGTGACAACATGAGACAACTACAGAGAATGTTTAACAAAATTTGGAAAGAAGAAACGGTCCCTTCTAATTGGAAGAAAGGAATCATTGTTAAAATACCAAAAAAGGGCAACCTTAGTGACTGTAACAACTGGAGAGGAGTAACCTTAATATCAGTTGTGTCAAAAGTATTTTGCAAGGTCATTTTGAATAGACTCAAAGATATAGTGGATACTGCAATGAGAGAAGAACAAGCAGGATTTCGAAAAGGGAGAAGCTGTCTCGACCAGATCTTTACTCTCAGAATAATACTTGAAGAACATATTGAAAAGCAGAAACCATTAATACTGAACTTCATAGATTTTAAAAAGGCATTTGATAGCATACATAGAGATTCATTATGGAGAATTTTATGTCTATAGAATACCATCTAAAATTGTCAACATCGTCTATATGGAATACCATCTAAAATTGTCAACATCATTAAGGACTTATACAATGGATATGGTTGTGCAGTCAAGACAGAAGAAGGGATGAGTGAATGGTTCCAGATTGAAACAGGTGTGAAACAAGGATGTATACTGTCTCCTTTACTTTTTGGGATTACAATAGACTTCATAATGAAAAAATGCTGCACAGGTAACACAGGTATTGACTGGGTACATGGGACCCAACTAGAAGATCTTGATTTTGCTGATGACATAACTCTTATCAGTAATAATGTGAATTTCATGCAAGAAAAAACAGATAGCCTGTCTTCACTGGCTAGCAAAATAGGACTTGAAATTAACAAGGACAAACAAAAATAATGAAAATTCCCATCAATCAAAATGGAAAAATACACATAGAAGGGACAGATATTGAAGAAGTCAATCAATTTGCATACCTTGGCAGCTACATAGACCAGGATGGTGACACTAGAAAGGAAGTTAGGATCAGAATTGCAAAAGCAGCATCAATCTTCAAGAATCTTGAGAACATATGGAATTCAAAAGTTATAAGCACAAAAACCAAGTTAAGACTATTCAATTCAAATGTAATATCCACCCTCATTTATGCATGTGAAAGCTGGAAAACAACTAAAGAAATAGAAAAGAAATTAGACTCTTTTGAAAACAAATGCCTAAGGAAAATACTCGGCATCAAGTGGAATGAATTCAAGAACAATGCAGAAATAAGACAGATGACTGAACAACAACCAGTCCATGGGTGATCAGGAAAAGGAGATGGACATATGTTGGTCACTTGATGAGAAGAAATGATCAGAGAATCCCAAAACAAGCTATCAAGTGGAACACAACAGGCCGAAGAAAAAGGGGCAGACCGCGTGAAACTCTGAAGAGGACATTATTAAGAGAGGCCAAGTTAACAGGCATAGAATCCTTTGATGAGGTTGAAAGACTCGCTGAAGACAGGAAAAATTGGCGAACTACTTTGCGAGCCCTATGTGACGTTTAACGGCACGGGAAGGATATAAGATATATAAGATGTGTGTGTGTGTGTGTTGTGTGTGTGTGTGTGTGTGTGTGTGTGTGTGTGTTTAACAATGTTTTAGTTCATTTATATTGTTCATTATTTATTGTTATTATTGAATGTTCTATTATCATCACATCTCACCTTGGTACATCACACGTCGAAGTTTCACATACATGGCAATAGAGGAGGCCTCATAAACATTTCACTGATTCATTTTAATTTGACAAATAATATCAATATGATCAATACGTATAGCTGATAACTCACTTGTAATAATAGGCTAGGCAAGATTATAACATTT